>CM035804.1:31383806-31951306 GCA_020466265.1 Siphamia tubifer
GCCCCTGCAGATTACAGGAACTTAAAAGCCACAGCGTACATTACTCAGCACACTATGGTGTACAATGTATACTTTTACATGTCTGTCATCCTGGAGGCTTTCAACTATGCTGTCAGACAAGATATGCATCAGACACGGATCCAAAGCTGTGTGAGATATAACCATTGGGTAAAGGATAGGAGCCCTTGAGCTGCATGATAAGCACTGTCACAGAGACATAACATATGTATCTATGCTATGCTTTGCTTAACGCTCCAGCAAGCTTTGGTTGACTTTACCTGGGGTGGCAGGTGAATTCCCCTGTTCAGCCCCAAAGCTCAAGAGTGAGCAGATCAAAGCCGCAGTGTCGTACGCTGAAGTAGAACAGAGAACAAGCAAGAATGAATAGACAAGCGACGTCAAGTGCAAGGAAGTCCAAGATTTGGGCTCTCCAGGGGCTATCGCTAATCCCAGATGGGCCTAATGTTCATCAGAGTCCTTCCTCTGGTGATAGAAGCTAAGCAGCCCTCTCAGTGTATCCAGATGGGTGGATCACAGGTCAAATAGTCCCAGACAACTAAATGGGGACATTTGGGTGGCTGGTCCCAAGGGGACAGCACGGGACAAGAGGGAACCTGCCTTAGACTGGCAGCTGCAGCACTCCCTCCTGGCCCTGAACACCCGAGGGTGTACCTGCTGCTCAGCTTGTGCCCCAGTGGCATGTGACAAATGGTGACATGCTTCTGCTCCCATGCTTTGTTAGATCGGTGGTCCTGATTGAAAGCAAAGCAGCAGGCATCTCTCAGATCCATATGTCTGCAGAGAGATGGAGAGAAAGGAATGAGAGAGAGGGCACACTCTTCCAGAAGCTTGAGAGAATGCTCAGACAAATGAAAATAAAGTGATATCATTCCAGCGCATAAACGTATGCAATTTTCAGCAATAATGGGGTAGTGGAGATGAGTATATGCACTACCGTCATTTTATTTACATATGGATGAGTCCATTTTTGTTTTTATGCACGCCACTCTCTTCATTAAAATGTGCAGCTCAAGTCATTCAAAGAAGGATCATATTTCATAGAGGAATAAGGAGAGTTCCAAAGGATTTTGAAGAAATAAAACAAGAAAGAAGACAACTGAGCCAGGCCTTCCACTGAAGTTTCAGCAGCCTTTATTAAAAGTGTGGCATGATTGATAACCTGTCAGTCATCGGAATAATCACGACCAATCCCGTCTCTTGCAGCCAGCTCTGCTTCCCGCCCTCATCCTTTATGCCCCTATCACCCTCAACACATCCACTTGCCATTGAAAACCTGTAATTGAATGAGTTTTTGTCATTATTGTGATTAATCATATTAATTTGAACTAATTAAGAGATGGTTTGAAGTTATGACAATTAGATTAATGAAATTAGTTTTAACTTTTTTTCACTCAACCTAATAAAAAAGGGAAAATCAGAGCAGGACTGTTATGAAACAGTTGGCAATCTGGATTTTGGGACTAATTGAATGTCTGATTTTATTAATGATGAAATTTATAAAAGTCCTTGAGGGGGAAATTAACGCAGATTCAGCTGCTAAGAGTGGAAAATTAATTAAAATTCCTGGAGATATTCCTGTCATTAAAGGCACAGGCCCTGTTAACCCTGGTCCTTCTGAGAATGGCTGGTGTGTACATACAGAAGATTTCCACAGTGACTAGTGATATATGGGGTTTTAAAAGATGACAAAAAGCTTTACCCCTCACATAACTGGGATTATTAAATCTTCACCACTGGATTTCTTTAATATTTGTTCAGGCTTTTACTGTCATTGATTTCTTTACACATTAGGTATGAATAAAACAGTTTGCTTTACTCCTAGTATTTGCATCTTACTCCCTAAACAATTACCAACAAAAATGGCAGAAAAACATTATTGAAGAAAATTACCAATTGTAGTTTTGGGATGATTTTTACAGAAATGCAATGTTTCAAAGAACAATTCATTCATTTTTCATTATCTGAACCCACTTTATCCTCACTAGGGTCGCGGGGGTCACTGGGGGCCTAATCCAGCTACAATGGGCGAAGGTGGGGTACACCCTGTATGAGACGCCAGTTCATCGCAGGGCTGACATACATAGACAAACAATCACTCTCACATTCACACCTATGGCCAATTTTAGATTAACCAATTAACCTATCAGTGCATGTGGGGAGGACATGCAAACTCCACACAGAAAGGTCTGGTGTGGGATTCGAACCAGGGTCCTTCTTGCTGTGAGGCACGAGTGCTAACCACTGCACCACCGTGCGAACAATTCAATTACATTTTATTTTAATATAACCCACTATGTTAATGGACTACATAATGTGTATGGTATACATACCCTCTGTGTTTAGTATTTAAATGAAGAAAAAAATCCCCAGAAAAAAACTTAACCAGAAAAAACAGAATCCACTAGGTGAGGTATCCTGTCCCAAACTGTAAAATAGATGTTTGTGTACTGACATTTGGATAAACAATGTCTACAGAGGTGTAACTTAATATATAACAGAAGGAATGTATTATATCAAGGTGGTGTGATAATGTCCAGAAAGGAACCCAGACAGAAGGACAGGATAGCCAAATATAATATCTGACACAAGCAGGATGACAACCTGCGACAAGTAATATGTAAATTACTATCTGAATTAATTAATTAAAACTACTTTGTGTAACTAATATTTGATTATTTCTGGCAAAAATGGTCCTCACAGTTCTTTTGAGAACAAAGTGGTTCTAAATATGAATGAATGTAAGAAATGTGCAACATAAAAACAGTAAAGGTCACAATAGAAATTCATACTAATCATGTAGAGCAATGTTAGAATCCGTTTTATGATTTTAAGGTTTAATGTGCACACTTAAGGGGTGATTAAGATTTGCTTTTTTTCTAGAAATGTTTCATAGTTTTTATTTCAGCAGTGTATACAGTCTGTACTACTTATAATAATAATAATAATAATAATAATAATAATAATAATAATAATAATAATAGTGTTCTTCTTTTGTTAGAATGGCCTAAAGAATGAGATGCAGTCACCATCGTGCTGACATGTTTCTTTTGTATCTCAGAACATATTTCTTCATTTTTTTTCCATTTTGTTCCTTTTATTTGATGGGTGGCATCATGCATGTAGGTGCATTACCATCACATACTCTATCTGATTGTGGACCAGACTTAGTGTCCACTTGATCAAAAAGCCCAGAATGTTTTTAACGACCGCTGTAGTGGAGGATGAGGTATAGAGCAAGCAGTCAGTAGCAATCTGTCATAGTAAGAAAGTCCCAGGATCCAATCCACCAGTGACTCTGCATACAATTTACATATTCTGCCTGTGTGGCTTCCTCCAACAGACCAAACACAAGTAACTTAATAGTTTAAATGCTCAATTGAAATATCCTGTAGCTGTGGAATAATTGTTGGTCTCGATGTGTCAGCCCTACTGTGAACATGTCCCTGCAGAGGTTTAAAGGACAACACTGTTTTGCTTTTTTTGCAATTGGGGCCTTAATTATGATATCAATTTAATTGTTCTACTCCCTTATGTTACTTTTTTCGATTTTGATTCCTCTGGAAGAAATACCCACAAAATGACATAGAATTAGATTTGGTGGGGCAGCAACTTGCAGATGCTAAAGCTGATTCCCATTCCACCCCTTAGCCCTACCCCTTCAAATGGAGCTATGAAGGGTAGGGCTTGTAAAACAACCCCTATGAATTGGGACACCTCTTCAACACTCACTTACGTCATCAGTACATTCCACCAGTGTAACCAAAAACAACAGCTTTAATCAGAAGTAAACAAACGTTTTATTAATATCTGCGCCGAATCAGAGAAGTGCTATGTATAGACCGATTACTCCTTGTTTACATAAATACCGATTTTTTTTTCATGTGCGTATTATGGAGAAAATTACCATTACACATTGTGACAATGTCAAACTTTATACAATAGTTATCACAACTTAAAAACTGTTAATTATAGCAAAATAGTACATTTGTGTACTTCTGTAGTAGATGCCGCCATTTTAAAAGGGTTAGCAGTGTATTCTGGGAAATTTCTCGTACCTCTCTGTTTGGAATCTGGCTCTGAAGAATCTCAGTTTGAAGAGGTAAGCCTTTCCCATATTTATTTTTCCCAACACCAGATTGGCGGGCTGACCTCAAATAAATAAATATTGTAACCCGAGACACACAAGTTTCTGCGCGTGCGGAACGGCTGGACAGACGGGGGGGCGGGACTAAGTTTCGAACGTTCTGCGCAGCTGCTGATTGCGTTGCCTGAAATATGACACTCGGATACAGCACATTCAAAAAGCTGAACCGGGGTGCATTTCATTGGACATATTTCTTCGTGGCATACTTTTATTGATTTTTTTCTGTCATGTGGAGTGTTGTGGCAAATCTAAGCACGACGAGGATGGAATATAGATGTTTTTAATTTATTATATTCGTCTGAATTTGATTAGTACAGACTCATTCATTTAAGACTCGTTTCCTATACACCATCGAAACTAGACAGAGAGGAAGGCAAAGTGACATTAAAATAATAAAATGGTAGTGAAATAAGGCTTCAATGACTTGCAGCAGGTTTATTTTTAACAAGTCAGATATGTTTCACAATGTTCAGTCAGTTATATTTAAGAACCTCTGTTAAATTATATTATACTGTCATTCATACATGAAAAAATTAACAGTAAATGCTTTTGATTCCATGAGAATTCCACATACTGTTTTTGTACATTACATTCATCTTTACCTTTGTCTACTGAAAAAATACACTATATATTCATCTTTCAAAAGTGTGAAATTTAACAACTTACAATGTTACAATCCTCTCTGAACTATCTCAGTGTTGAAATCACGTTGAACGTCCTGAGCACCGTCCCCCGTCCGTCCAGCCATTCCAATCTAGCATCTACCTTTGCTTTAATTAAGGTACTTGGCACTCAGCAGTTGATAGCGAAAAGTCCTGTTGGAACTCTCGTCCAGGTCCAAAGTTGAAATGGGACTGCAACAAAATTAGCACTACTGTATCACAATGGACATATTAACCGATTTGAACAAAATAACTGATTTAGCGTCTGCAAGTAAAAAGTAACATGACTGAGTAGAACAATTCAAATTACATCATCATTAAGGCCCCAATTGCTAAAAAAATGGTGTTGTCCTTTCAGTGTTAATTTTACCTTAATTTAAGTACAAATGTAACTGATTACAATTTCATTACATGACATTTGTTTGGATTCCTACGAGTTGAGACAGATATACCACTGTAATGAAACATGTTGCATGTAAATTGAATATTTTTTAAATGTATTTGGAATTTAAGAAGTTTTTCATGTTTTCATATTCAAGTTAAAACAGAAAAGGTGTGGAAGATGCATTCAATCAATTAAAAACTGTTAAACTTCAACTACAGTATATTAAAACTCACATTGTAACATCATTCTTACCTTTACTTAAACTTTTCACATTAGATAACACCAACTTTTTTTGCCATCAGGGTGATATATTTAATTTCTTGCATCAACATCAAATAAAAAGTAATTTTCCACATTGGATGAACTACAGTTTTTTGGGCCCATTCCAAGCAATCCCTGTCCTGTTGCTTGGCCGGTGCTGGTGATTGACACCCAGGTCAACCCCTGCCACTCTTGGTGCAGTGGGGGTCTGACACTTGTGTTGCATGGGCTCTGCGCACTCCTTCAGCTCTGCATATTCACCAGCCTGTCTCCCTCTCTGCAGGCCAATTCATAATTAACAGCTGTTGGCTTGTCAAGAGTGGCCCTGGCCATGGCACACACACATACACATATATATTTATATTCACTGTGAAGACCCCCTTGCCATGGACGGATTTCAAAGGCCATGAACCCATCCTCTTCCCCTGAATGATGGACACTCACCTGAAAGCTCAAATACATACTCAGTCATCCTGCTCTCCACATCCCATCACCATCTCCCTCTTTTACCTCCTGGCTCATTCAGTTTCCTCACTCTTCTTTGCTCTCCCTCCTGCTCAGCACCTTCTGCCACCATGTCAGGAACTTTTGCATTAAGTCCACCCGTCTGGCCTGCGAGGAGGCAGTATGAAAATGAAGTGTGGCCGTGGCTGGCCCTTTGCTATGTGTGTTTGTCATGCCTGTTTAGCTGAAGTTGAAATGTAAATATAGACCGCGGGAGATCTTGGCTGCGATAGGCTGCTTGAAATTCTAATAAACAAGTAGCTGTCCACCTGTAATAAATGATACCCATAAAAAGGGGTGATTCCTTGAGCAGATAAAGATGAAAAGTAATTGTTTGTGCTCACACAAAATTAATCAGATCAAAACAGGGGCAATCATTTTAAAGAGACACCAGACCCATAAAAAAGGCAAAGCTGTGATAAAGTATTGGCTATCAGACGTGCAGTCTGGAGGTTAGCATTACAATAATATGGAGGGCCAGTATTCATGTGGCTGGAGATAGGATTATTGCATATATTCAAAGAGGGGAAATGTTTACGGTACATACGTACACAAGCAGAGGTTCACAAAGACATTCATGCTACAAGGTCATAAGCAAGGTTGAATTTCACTATAAGGTGGTTATCACAATTCCATTCAAACTGATGTCACATGAGTCACAAAATTATTTACAAATGTGTTAGCATGCTACAAAAATAATATTTTATTTTCTGTTAAGACTGATCATAAATGGCAGTCCAATCCCTTCATTAAAATAATGATGTACAGTTGATGAATTATAGATTCAGATTTAAAAATTCATAAATGCTCATTTATCGTGTCAATTAGTATATTAACAATTTATAAATAAATAATTACAAGGACATCTTCGTTTAGCATTGTACATGATGCCATTTGTCTGTCACAATTTTCACAGATGAATAAAAAGAAGCCTAATTTGAATGAGGTTTAGGTCTTGTTTGTTTTGTCACAGCTGCTATCACTTGTACTGAAAGTAACACACTTGCTGTGCCAGCCAGGGGTGTTCCCCTTACCCAGATGCCTCAGTGATCAACACACACAGTGTGTGCCATCCGGTCTGAGGGCCCAGATATGATAGACCACCTGGAAAGAGAAGAGGCAACACAAACATGGTTATTTTCACAGCTTTGATATGCTAAACACACAAAGTCCAGTCCAGAAAAACTGGACAGTCGTATGGCTCAGTGTTTAGCCGTACACATAGTGAGGACATAGGGGAGCTCTGTTCAGCTCTTATGCTCTGGCTCTGATCCTATGCAATGTGTTTACCAGAGCATTGGAGAGAGACTCTGATGCACACAAATAACAAAACAGCTCAGTGCCCACTGGACACCTTGGAGACCATCCACACACTATTTCTAGTACGAGGACTGTTCATTTCAGAGCAGTGTCTGTTTACATACAGTATAAATTACTTTTTGCAGTTCATTCTTTTGTCAACTTTCCACTTCTTTAATTCTGAGCATGTATTTTCCAGTTATCTAGGATAGAAAGATCAGAACTGGAAGTTCACTAGAGTGTCCCAGCTCAAAATAAAGTGCAGTTCAGTTGAAAAATTCCTTTACGTCAACAGTCAATGACCTGCTTTTCTAGTTGAGTGCAAAGCTGCCAAACTAAAGTACAATGAACTCTGAGGGTGTCAAATAAAAAAGATCAACAAGTCTTTCATTTGGCAGCTGTCCTAATTGAGTGGGTGATGAGGCTATGGTTTCTTTGGATGGTCTTGTATGCTTTGGCAAGTGTCTCATCTAGTTACAAGTATGAGATTGCATTTGAAAGTGAGGGGAAGCCAGCAGCTAGAGGCAGCACTTGTGTTAAACTCTCAACACCGACCAAATTCCCTGCTCTCTTTATTCTTGTCTGGCAGGTTGTAATGGAGTTAATTGTACAATAAAAGCTATTCTCTAAATCATTTCCTTTCTGTCCATACAAGATTGATCACGGAACCAATCCTTTCTACTGCTGTAATTTTCATATTTAATGAGCGTGACTCCAAAACTATTACACTAATTAGTCAAATCTCACATATCGCTAATGATGCTCGCAGTAATTAATATTGTATTTAATTAAAAAATGACCCATTTCAATAGCTTGCATGCAGGCGTTGCTGGTTGGTTTGCCTGCGGGTAGGAGGGGATGTTATGGGTGTGTGGGGGTTGGGCCGTTAGACAGCATGGTGGAGATGGATAGAGAGCTAGAAGAGATCGGAAAAGAGGGGTGGTAGAGGGGTGGGGGGCTAGACAGGTGTAGGTCCTGTGAGTGGCTCTCTCTCTCTAGCTGTGCCACTGCAGATTTCCAGTTTCCTGCAGCATATGTCTATGTGGTTAGCATGTGCTCAAAACCCCCTCTTTCACTGGAGGCAGCCAGCCTGTGTGATTTATGTGGGGCCCCTGTTCCACTGTGCATACACTGGAAAATCTCCAGTTTACACAAGAATTGCCTGAAAAATGAGATCTGTGACTACATTCTTTTCATTAGCGGCTTACGCTAGCGTGGAGCCTGGGAGCCTCTGAGCTCCTAATGATGCACACGCAGGCCCGTAGCCTCCCAGCTGCTCTCAGGCTCTCATTACCTACAACATTCATGTCACAAACACTCTTATTTAATTTCCACAACAATTAAAAAGAAAAACAGTTGCTAAACTTGTGCTGCTTGAGGCAGCTGAGTGCTGTGTGCTCAGCGGCTCAAACAAACTGTTTGTGTAACAAATATACACACCCAAACACACATTTTGATGTTCAGCCATAAAGAGAAGGCAATAAACAACAGTAATATTTTGATATTGTATTGCAAGCAATACAGAGCCAAAGAGCTACCAGATAGGAAATGACATTAGGATGGATATACTACAATGAAATTTTATTACCAAGGGACTCAGTTCACAAATGCACACTTAGAAAACAAAAACCATAGCTGTCTATCTGTAAAGTGACAGATATTCTTTGCATGTGGTCTATACACCCACGCCTAAAAAACACACAAACAATATTCAATCTCTCTTATAGCATAAAAACATGCAAAGACCAACCACTTTTCCCACCCCCCCCACCCCCCTCCACTCCACCACTCCAGCCATCAGTAACAAACAATGATGCTCTCATCCCGGGCAGCAGTTCAGTTCTCTTATCTAAATAAGATTTAGCCTTCATTTAAACAGGGCCTCCATCAGTTTGGAGAGATGGCAGAGGAATAGTCAGCGGGATAGAAGACCTAGGGCACCTCATTTTATCTTTATTTATGTCTCTCTGCCTCGCTCTTTTCCCAGCAGCAGGACTGGGTGTGCACATGCCACTGCTGCGATGCACTCAACAATGTAATTGGGGTGATGAAAAATTATCGTGATTGGGGGCATTGCTTTTCTTCCCCTTGCCACTCCACCCTCCGCACCCTAACCACCCTGTGCTCCCCAGCCCTTACCCACTCCTCCCAACACCCTCTTCCCCCTACCTCCCCCCGACCAGTAATAACATCTCCGGGCCCATCTGTCACCATCTAATGTGACAAAGTTTTTATCGCATGTATTAAGGCGGCCAGATTAAAAAGTAAATACGGCAATCTCACCAGGCCCTTGCGCTGGCAGGTTATGGCGCATTTCACGGTGGCCTGAGCACCTCATCAGTGTTCCGCCGCCTGTGCCCCTGGCAGGGAAACAAACAGGCCCCCAGGGAGCAGAGCCTGAGGGGGGGTGGAGGTACTAGGAACCGTGGTGGAGTTGAGTGGGTTGCGGTTGGCTGCAGGGGAAAAAGAAGGGGATGGGAGGTGCTCTGCAAGCAAGGGGGATTGGGGTTAAGGAGATGTTAACGGATACCATTAATGTTATATGTCTTCTTCCCCAAGAGGTGGAAGGCAGCCTATATTGCCCCTTTGTTCCCTTCAGGTTTTCTCCTCTTACTCTCTGTGGGTTAAAAGTGTGGATGAAACTGCATGGTGGAGATGGTAGAGGTGGAGGGTTACCAAAGTAGATATATACCGCTGTTTTCTGGAAGAAGATTCAACTAAGCATAAAAAAAAAGGTATTTTTGATTTATGATTTCCTGTAACTTCAGGCTCGTACCAGGTGAGTCCTCTCTGGTGTGGCCATGCTCCATGCTTCTCTCTGCATCCATGGTCAGTGGTTTGCTTCTAAAGTAGGGTGTTTTCCATCTGGTCTATCCATCCCAGCTCTGCACTCAGGAGGAACACACTGTGGCTCTTAGCACTGCGGCTGGCAGATGGGGAACTGAATGCAGTGTGCCTGTCAGATTAACTCCTGTAATGGCTCATTTGGGCTCCTATGAGGAGATATTAGCACATGTGTTTCATACGTCTGTGCTGAGCTCCATTACACCACCAGGAGAATCCTTCATAAACACAAAATACACACCTCAGGAGTCATCTAAACAAGGTAGACCAAGTGGAACAAGGAAGCAAGAAATTTCTGGAAATATAACATCAAAGTATATGATATCTGAACAAAACAGACTGTGGGAGTGTAAGGATGGCGATTCAAAGCGTGAAAAGTGCTGTGTATTTGTGTCCCACTCACTCTGAGGTATGTTCATAATGAAGTGGCTGGGGCCTCTTCAAATAAAGCCTTAATGAATCTTAGCGGCAGCAGGCTTGGCAGAGCGGCCGACAGAACAGGGTGTGGAGATTGTCAGCCGAGCACCTGGGATAGCTGGGCTGCGTGCTGGGCTGCATGGCTGACAGGCTGGCTGCTGACAGCTTTGTGACAGGTCAGTGTCTGTGCCGGAACGCTATCTGTAGCCTCCTCCAGAGGGAGAGCCAGTGAACATGTGTAGCTGTCTCTCTGCCTGTCATTAGGGGCTGCTTAGCGTGAGGGCCCCAGTGCGCCACTCCAGTTCACAATTAACTTTGCAGGGCGCCGGGTGTGACAGACAGTGGATAGTGCAGGATGGTGTCGGGCCAACAGTGAGGACAGGGCGGCCGCTGTGCTGCTCTCGTCTGCAACAGATGCTAGTTCAGATGCCCGGGACCTCGATGTCACTGTCCAGTCTCATTGCCACCACACTCCACAGACCTGAGATGGCACTTGGACAAAGACCAGGAAATTCAGTGGCAACAATACTCTATACACATGTCCCACTCTGCATAATCTCTTCTTGTAGTAGAATGAATCACTGACAGGCTTGTGTGCTGTGTAGATCTACAGTGCAGTTTAATAGGCTACATGTATGATGTAGGTCAACAAAGTAAAATGTCATGTGTTGTGCTCATACAACATCTTGTTTTCTATTTTACAACAATGTAAACCTGCAAGAAAGCTGCACATTCTGTTAAAGCACACATGAAATCTATTGGTAGAAGAAATCCTTTATTTAGGCAAAAGTACCACTAAGCTTAAGTCATTGTGTATTTTCAGCAAAATGTACTTTAAGTTAAAAGTAAGCGTAAAGACTAAAAGTTGTCAGCATTTTACTATTACATATGTTGTTTTTGTTTGTATATTGCTGCTTCATTAATGTTTAGGTTGCATTTTACTGCAGCAGCTGTTTAAGGTTACATTAATTTGACTGCTTTATTTACCATTGGGTATGTTATTCCACAACAATGCATCATATTCTGTGAGATCATTATATGTTTGTTGCACCACTGTCCTGCAAGAACAGATTTGTGACAATGCTTTCTCAGTTAGGTTGATGTATAAAGTAATACTCCGCAGTTCATGACAAACATTCAAAATCAACACAGCTGGAAATATATTATACAATAGATATATATTTTCCATTGGACAGAATATAGAGTAAGATATTCACCTGTGAGATGTAGTTAAGTAGAAGAATAAAGTTGCATGAAATATTCCAAATATGTCATAATTGTATTTAAATAATCAAATTAAAGTACTTCGTTTCATTCCACTGCTGGATGGACATCACTTTTGGAACTATTCTGCTCTGTGGCCTTTTTGGCTGCAGCCCTTGTGCACATTTCTCTGTATGTTTGCATTTGCACTGGTGAGTGTGATATGCTGACAGCCTGTTGATGTCTGCCAGCCTGGCCACAACTGCAGATGGAGGACACCCATGGTGCTGAAAAGGCCAGGGCCAAACACTTAGGAGTCAATTCACCAGAAAGGAGCACACCAAGAAAGGTCAAGTGGACACATTACTTCATTCGCTGAAGAAGACATGGACGTTACAGGGCAGAAGAAATCAATTCATAATCTCCTAACTGAAGGTTTTTCTGTGTGCGTGCATGTGTACACCGATACCTGCTATATCTCTCTCTTTCAAGATGTTTGTATCACTATGCTGTATTATTGAATGACCTATTGTGCTCCTAGTCTTAACACACACATACACACCATTTCAGTCTCAACACTCACCTTATCCAACTCCTGAGTGTTGCACCAAGAATCTAAATAGCGCAGCTGAGTTGCTTGACTTACAAGAATTTACTATAATATCCCAGAAATAAAAAAGAAGCAATCTCACAGCCTTTTAAAGGTTGGAAAGAGATATTTTACACACAGCAGCACAACACACTCAAGTACACATTGTAGAGGGGGAATATCTAATAAAGTCTTAACAGATTCAGTTGGTTTTTTTCAGCACCTCAGTATTTCTGCCAAGTGGCCATCTATCATTGATTCCTGTAGCCATTGTGATCAGATATGTGAATGACCTCTCATTAAGTCAAATGCAGCAGATTAATCAGGGCCAATGGGTCCTGTTCTGGAGCAGGATGGGAGAAGGGGGAGAGACATAATGACTGGGGTATGAAATGAGATTGAGAGGAGGAGGAAAGGAACGTAAAAGACAGAGGAGAGAAATGGATCATACTTCTGAGGTAGAGAAAGGCGAAGAGTGGAGACGTGAATGAGTATGCAAACTGTGCGATAGATGTAGCTGCAGCTCTTACTGAATTACTCTATTCTCTCTGCTTTAAACATTGTCTCTACATACAATCTGTTTGGGGAAATATACGACCTTTTTATGTATTCATATTACTTTGAGGAGCTTTGTTTTACAGCAAACTGGTCTGATTGAAAATCCATACACAAAATGTCAGTATTTTGTAATTGTAGGAGGTGACTTTAAGTGTTGTATAATAAATAATTCAGAATGATTAACATTGAAGTTAGTGCCTTGAAAAGTAAATTTTAAAGAAGACATGCAAAAAACAGTTATTTATTCATCATTTCAGGAGAGGATTCAATCAGTCATTCTTCAATTATTCAGATTACAGGTGTATTAATCACTTCTTTAAGATCATCACTATAAGTATTATCAGCAACAAATACAATGCATTTTAAATACACACTTATGTATATAATATGCATTTTCCAACACCATTTTAAAGACTAACTATTTTTTGCAGGCAAATATTAATTCACTTTCTCTCTAATGCTTTTGTCAGCTCTAAATCTATTATGTCCAAGTAGTTTCTGTGTTTTACAATGTGCTACCAGTTGATAATTACTTACCCCTTTCACCAACTCTGTATTTCTATTATCAAAGCTGCCTTTCGGATCAAGGGTGCAATTTCATCAGTTAGAAAAAGAGAAACGATTTTATCTTCAGCAGCTGTAAGTAATGTTTTAAGATGCTTATGACTTCTACAATGAGATAATATAAATTCATAACCCTTAATCTACTGTACTCTGACTTCAGCAATTATTTGAAGCAAGCTGCCATCAGTATTTTCATGAGAGTCTCACAAAGAAGAGAAAAAAGTTCTTATTCCAAGAAATAAGTGTGTCAAGAGATATCAGCAGCTCTCAGGGCAAAAAAGTATTTATTGTCCCATGTAGGAATGTATTCTGACAGAAAGCACACCTCGTGGTTACTTTCATTTTCAGTGAATCTGCTTATTTTTTTCTTTGCTAATCAATGAACTTAGAATAAGTCAGAAGAACATATAGAATATAATGACTTTTCAATGCTGGTGTATTTAGAGGCTTTGTTTTATACAGTGCTATAAAAATGCTGTTACAATGAAGAAATGTTAAAATAAAAATGCTGCAATAAATGACAAATACAGTTCATAACCAAGTGAGGAATATGAAAAATATTTAGAGTGCTCTGAAATAACAAAAGGATAATTAATTAATATATAATTACTCTGGCTTCCTCCCACCGTCCAAAACCATGCATATTAACAAGTTAATTGGTCAAACTAAATCATCAATATGTGTGGACCAGTGATGCGCGGGCTGACCCGAAGTGAACGGGTGCCCACGGTCACCCGCAGTTGCAGGTCACTGAAAAATATTTTTAATGATATTCGGGTTATGGGTCGGTCGGGTCATTTATCGTTTGAGATAAACATTAAAATAGCCTGATAAATATGCTTTATTAACTGAATTTCCGTGAAGGTGACGTACAACGTCAGAAGTATCCTATGGTATGGAGGGAGCCAGAGAGAAAGTCAAGTTGGAAGAGTTGAAGCTCTGGAAACATACAAACAAAAAAAAAAAAGGAAGGTTTGGGACACACTCACTGAGATTTTTAAAGATGATGAATGGCTCCCAGTGTTTTCTTTTCTGTGGAAACTGGATTCAAATGTCTCTTTGGGTGTTACAGGTTGTCGAGCCCTGGTTTAGATGCTGCACGTTGATAACTTTTGAAAGATGAAGCAGGACAAAAATATTTTCTCAACATTACCTTACAAACAATGACATCAGATTTTAACACAGAAATAAATGCAGGTACGTGAGTAAAATCATTTTATGTTCATAAAGACCACTGACTACTTTTTAAAAATGCGGGTCGAGAAGGGTCCATCTATTTCAAATATATTTCTTGCGTTCCGAGTTGCAGAGAGGCGAGTTAAAAAAGTTGTTTGCGGGTCGTTTATACATTGATCACTGGTGTGGACATGAATGAATGGTTGTTTGTCACTGCAGTGACCTGGAGTGTCCATTGTGTACCCCGTTTTCACCCAATGGTAACTGGGATCAGCTCCAGCAACCCTACAAGCTTTACAAGGACAAACTGCTTAGAAAATGGATGGATTGTTAAAAATGATTACCCTTGTTCATGTTTGTAACTGTGATTATTTGTCTTAGTTGTGTGTCTTACCTGAGACTGCCTTTGTACAGAATGGCGTGGATACAGACAGGTGAACAAGGTCAAGTGTCAGCAGGCGTCCCTCCCTCTCATTCATATTCATCAACAGAAAAGCAACTGAAGGGCGGAGCCTGAAAATGATAATCAACTTTGATTGGTTTTCCTTCCATTCATGTGGATGAATGTGGCTGTAGAGTGAGTGAGGTGCCATATGGGTTGAGGTGGGGTGTTTTAGGGTACCTTTAGATCATTACTTTTGAAAGGTGCCGAGGCTTTTTTGCACAACTCCTTCTCCCCAGCATCTTTGTTCAGCAAAATGGTATTCCTGATTTAATTAACACTTCAATTAGATGTGATTGCATAAACACTCTGCTAATAACAGCAGAAAGCGCTTGTAAGCGCTGCAAGATTTGAAGGAGTTTTTCTCATTATGGCAATGAGAGCAATCTTGTTACACAAATGATAATTAGGTGTCATTAGCACATACAAACTGGGTTAATTAGGGAGCAGGAGTACAAACACTTGAGATGGACTGATGAAAGTTCTGACATCATTAAGAGTAAATCCAGCTAAGAGCAGAGCTACAGAATTATCGCTCATATCAGCTATAGAGCTGGACCAAAAACAAAATATGAATCATCCATTATGGTATGTATTTTATCATACTCTCAGGCTCCCCCTTATCATCCCAAGTTTTTTTCTTCTTTATTCATGGAATATTCCTGTGGTAATCTGTAGCTGTTCAGAGCATCCCCCACTGCTACAGCAAGATGGTAGACTCACACCTGAACTTTGATACTCTTTAGAATAATTGCATATCAGCATACAGCATCACCGTGGTGCACACCAAACAAGCTCTTATGCATGGCAAAAACCTCACTGTTTGCATAAGCCCATTTATTATGAATGATAGCACTGCCTTCACTGACATTTCGTAAACTGGAAGCGCCTAATCTTGTTTGGGCTTGATACTTATTAAAATACCAGAATAGTCAGGCAGTAGATGTCCAAAGCAGAGCTGGCCATGTCCTGATAGGCGTCTTGTTTTTGGTTACAAATATAAATACATTTGTCTTGTGGCGGGCTGGCTGGCTGGCTGGGTGCGTCTGTGTCCGACACGCTGTCCGAGGTGAGAGGAGGCCTGTGGCTGCTCGCCTCAGTCACATGATTTATGATCTAAAAGCACAGAGCACGGAGACATGGCTGAATATGAAAAAGTTCACAACGGCTGGCCAGAGAGCAGGCCTGTCTTCCAGCCCTGTAACCCTCCACAGCTGGCTCGAACAGCAGGGCAAAAGAAACCCTGTCAATATCACATGAAGACCATCAGATGTGTGCTTGTGGAATAAAGGCAGGTGTGGGGGGGGGGGCATTGGTGGTTATGCGAGGTTAGCAGCTGAAGACAGGTGGGGGGTAGTGTTGCCGAAATAATTGAATTCTACAATGGCTGGCAGATATCTGAATGTGACTTTGTGCAGCTCCAATCCTTTATCCCTTCCCGGTCCGAGTATTGACAGCTAAAAACAACAGCCATTATCTGTTAATTACATTAACATTTTATCAGCGGTGGGTTGCTGGGGTGCATGTCCCGCAGCTGGAAGATAGCTGTCAGTCAGCAGCACAAGTATGGAGGGGAGTGGAGAGAGGGGGCTAGAGGATCTGGCCCCGGAGGAAAAAGGGCCTTCTCTCTGAGCTGCCCTGTTGCCCCCACACCTCTGCCCCCTCCAGGCCTAACAGGGAGGGGGTTGACAGGATCTCGGCACCACCTCCTCAGTTGTCCTGTCCACAGAAGACAGGAAAAGATAACTGCTGACACCTGCCAAGCTATCCCACCCCAAGGCCAGAGATTCAAGCCAACTACTCAGGACAATGGACTGGAGACACATGTAGACGTGTGATCAATGTCACACTGCAGCTCTCGGCCAGAACTAAAGGTGGAGCTGTTGCTTTTGCAGCTCTTTGTTACAACTAACCCTTTTTCCCACTGTCTATCTGTGTATATCAATGGACACTGCTCTCTGGCTCTGTTGGCCTAGCAGCTCTTTTCTCATTACAGCTCTCATATGTTTTATTTATGCTGTCTGTAGAGTGTCCAGCTCTGCCCGGGCACGGCCGCTAGTGGCAGTGCCAAACAGAGGACAATAAGCGCCGGTGCCAGCTAATGCTTCAGGACTTGGCAGTGGACTTCTTCAGTTGAAGAAGAGAAGGATGGTTTCGGCTCTGCCTGCAGGTCTTTTGGGTGATCCACAGACCTCAATCGCATTACCCTCTGGCTATGGGGGATCTCACCGTGGGGACTTGGCCCTGCCCCTCCATGCTCCTGGCTATGTTTATTGATTGGACGCTGACTTATAACTTAATATTTCACCTGCTTATTTCCCCCACTGAGGCTGGTTCCTGTCAGAGGGGCGACGGGGGGGATCAATGGGAACCTTGTCTGAGCAGGGGAAGGTCCTGGCAGGGGTCGGCCACTGATTGACAGGAGCCCTGCATCCAGCTGGCAGCAGGACAGCTCACGGTCAATGAGAAAAAGCCATGTCACTCTGACCATAGTGTATCTTCTCACAATTAACCACGTTATCATGTTTTTTTCACAGGTAGGTGCTGCTGCAGTATCCAGTCACTCAAGGGTTAAGGAATAGAGGCTAGGCTGAATGCACAATACACATTCACCATACACCAAACATACACAAAAAAATGCTAAGAACCACTGCTGACAAAGAGAGAGTAAGAAAGAAAGAGATATCAAGTGTAGTAATCAAAATGAAAAATGGGTCTCCAGCTACTTTAAACAAGAGCTAATTTATCACCAGAAAGTACGGATAAGTAGCCGAGTTGTTGCCGTTCAGTAAGTACCCGTTCTGCACCAAATTATTCCACCCCTGCCTGCGTGCAACCATAAATCATACACTTCCACACATCTTTTCCTATTAGCAGCCGTGCTAGGCATGGGCGCGTGCTCAGCTACCAAACACAGACTAATAGGCTACAACTTTTAATTTTGAGAATGCAACTCCCCCTTCAACGCTCCCCTCCTCCAATCGTTCATTTTCTAGTCCCCCCCCCCCCCCTTTCCCCCTTTCTGTGCTCCTCACAGCACAATATTCACATTATCACATACAGGAGCATTACACAATCATGTTTATCACCTGGTGCCCACCATTCTGGGGACTGATTGTAAATGCTGTCCTCCCACTAGTCCTAGTTTTTCTGTGGTGTGACTGGGGGGCTTCACACTACAGGCAGCAGCACAGCCCACCGCTATAGCTGATCTATAGCTCCAGACACCAGGGAAACACCTGCAGAGGCCACAATCCCCAGATGCAGACAACACACATCCACATGGAAAACTGATAAAATGGGGAAGAAAGAGGAAATAACAAGGAAATAAAATCAGCTGGATAAAATAACATGTTTTTTTTTTGGATGTCAGACTGTGATGTTGGACTCTCAAATATATACAAAAGTAATTGCCTTTTTTGTTAAGGGTATAATAGACAATATTTGAGTTTTTATGGGCTTACATAGAATATGCACATGTTTCAACCTAATCTGTTGATCTTAGCAATATTTCTGAGTCAGTAGCAGCTATCGTTGTGCACTGGTGACACTGTAGATGAGCAGAAGGGACTGAGGTAGCACAATGACTGATTCAGGCCAAAGCAATACTCAGGTTAATTTACTGCAACTGTTGAAAAGATTTCCTGCTAGCTTGACTTGTTACCCCATGTTAACATGAGGACACATACAGTATGTATCCAAATCACTGTTTTTGGATTAAACAATATGTGACCTGCATGTTGTCATGTCACATTTAGTATAACGTTGGCCTGAATGGAACTGCAGTTACTGTGGTAATATAAATTTGAAACGTGCCCAATGCTGTGCCAAGTTGAGATAAATGGACGATACCAGTAAAGAAAAAGCAGCATATGTTTAGACATGATGCTAATAATGTTAACAACACAAACTTCATAAAAAACGTAGATGCCAAAATGTTAAAGACTCTATCTTTAAATATCAGTTTTTATAAAGGAATATAATGCAAATTACATTTCTTTTTATATTGCTACTGCTGTTAAAGTACAATGTACTTTTCTGACCTCTGACGTCAATGCTTCAAATTGCCTCAAGTCAACTAAATGAAATAACGTTATAGGTTTATCTTGGAATGAATACATTCTATGAAATGCTTTACTCCCGCACTCGCATCCCCCTCCTCAGTGGAGGAACAACAACAGCAAAACAATAGCCAGTGCAATAAATTCATCACATAGAGTTGTGAGTTCAACTGGGAAGTCCCAAGGAAGACAGCACGCCAGCCCCAGTCAAATGCTAAGGGGATGTTATACGTGATGGATGGAGTCTTTGACTTCCAGTAGAAGTGGCATGATGGCCTGGCATCTCTCTGAAGTGCTCCGCTCGCATTGTGACCAAATCCTGTTATGTCCCTGTTTCATTGTGGTGACAGCATGAGGAATGCTTGGTTTTGTTCTCCCCACTGTTGCTATCCATCATCTGTGGAGAAAGAGAAAGAGAGCGCAGTGGCACTTTGCTTTCCACCTCCAACCCCCCGTGCGCACACACACACACACCTTTCCTCGCACACTCCTCTCTCTGTTGAGACATCCTATCTTTGCCACAGTGCACCCAGCCCCCTCGTCTACACGTGTGCTGTTAAATTATCCCTCCTGTTTTTCACATACTCCACACTTCATTCCAGAGGAGCTCTGTTTATGGGCCATAAGAAGGAACAGAAGAAAAGGTATGTGCAGCAGCTCTATTCAGAAACACTTAGCTTGTAGAGACAGCCTCCCCTTCCCCAATCAATCTGCTACTTAAAGGCGGATGTAATTTGAGCTCAGTCAATGTGCTTGGTGTTGAAAGCATCCTGCTTGGTTTTCCTAACCTGAAAAAACCCTAATGTCCAAGCATCTAATTAAAGCTCGAGTCTCACTTGATTACATTCTGGAGCGGTCAATGGATAGTGGGTGTAATAGTTTAATTATCGCCACCCCCCCCACCACCTCAAAATGGTTAAAGCTAATATTTAATTAGAAAATAAACAGAAATAGGAGGCCTTGGTATCCAATCACATTTAATGAAGCAGAGCGAGGACCTATATTGTAATAATGGGGGGAAACTCCCAGCTTATATTGCACCATAAAAGAATCATAATTAGTCAAACGTAATTAGCAGAACATTACAGAATTGCTAGACTGCGCAGCAATGCCTTTCATGCTTGTGTGAAGAGAAAGCAAGGATACAACTAATCAATGGGCCAGTCACTCAACTGATATGGATATTCTTCATACAGTATTAACCTCCAAGTAATTTTACTGTACAAGAATACAGAAAATTATACAGGTAAAGCGTAGTTTAGTTTAAATAATAATTATTTCTTCTTTATAATAAGTCTACATCTATATATTAGATCATATAATCAAAAATAATGCCTCATCTGAGCAATGTCAGTAAGAATAAAAAATAACTTGTACATGGATATTTATTGAGAAAGTATATGCGTATACACTGTTGTTATGTTGCCTAATAAGCATCTGGGGTCTGGCTCTGCATACGAGTGTGTTAGTGAGTATGATGCAAGCTCAAGTGTTGAGATGTTATCTCATAAAGAGGCTTATAAATGTACAACTATCTCATGTCACATAAAGGAGCGCACTGATTTATTCCTATTGATCAACTGCCGGGGGCCGCGACAGCCTTGTAACGGAAATCAACACTCCCTCACAGCCAAAGCAGTCTGCCTTTACACTGAGACATATGCACAAGTCGTCTGCAGGACTATATGGATTAAAATGGAAATTATGCATGATTTCTCACGCTTCACTTGAAACCAACTCCATGAGTGGAAATTCAACATGTTTTGTACAAAGACTGGTGGACAGGAGGACACACAGGAACACATGAATATTACAGTAGGAAGCTGCACAAGTACTCCATCCCCAACTTTGGTGTGCTTTTAAATAACAAGTAGAGTAAACTGACACCCAAGTTTGCAGTTTATGTGACATCACAGCTGACCAGTGCTAGACAATGACCCTCAACCTGTCTCTGTATGGTGCCCCAGAGGTGTCATAAAACCTGGGCAGGGAGCTTTGCTTGGGATGACAGAGTGCCAGGCGCTCTCCCACCAGGACCTAATTTCCCCCTGTGAAAATGGATAGCACGTCCATAGCGTAGCTTAGTTTAAAATGCAAAATGTGGACATTATCTGGCATGGAGATTCAGCGGCATCCATCACACTATGCTAATGCAGCCCAGTGGTTAAGATATTCTAATGTAAGCCACCCTGGAGATGTAGAGGAATTAACACAAACAGAGCAGGGCGGCGGGAACACAGAGGGGTCAGGAGATAGGACAGAGGAGCTACTCCTGAGACAGGCGCTGCCACACAACCACACACACACACAGGATCAAACACGCAACAACATTTCTGAACATTTGCAAATTCAGACATATTCCTGATATGCACATACGTATGCACTCAATAAGTAAATACATTAATGTGAGTATTTGCCAGCACACAGTCTAACATGTCAATTGTCTAAAATGTCAGTTAATGTTAGAACCTATTTCATTTATATGTATCATTATATTTGACAGGTGCAGCACAGACAAACAGCTGCCTTTCAGGTTTGCTTGCTTTGTTGTCTTCATTCACACTTTTTCTCTTGAAATAGAGTGGTGTTTCCATTCATAGTACAGCTGCAGAAGGAGTCAGTTTGTTTTCCCCATCCTCCTGCTGGGTGTTTAGGGCCTGTGCTCCCAACAGAGTTACTCTCCTCAGCTTAGCAGCGCTCATGAAAGCCCTGTCCCAGTCCTCTGCTCTGCCTGCCAGAGCTGTAAGGGAAGGCATTATTATCATTATATTAATGTGACATTAATTGCTTTTACTTTTTCACTCCATTAAGTGTGCTCTATCTCTTTGGGAGCCTGGCCAGATGGTTTATCACTTCCCGTGCTGTTGGTAGCACCATTAATGGGCTAAGACACTGGGCTATAAAATAATTGCGCCGCAGTGTTGGAAATGTTCATCGCGCTAATTGAAAAGTAATTGCAGAGGTATAGTGCAACTGTCATGCCATAAAAGCCTGTCATAGGAGAGGAGGAGGGCTTTCTAGTAAAAGGCTATTGTTTGCTCTCCACATACACTACAGCAAGTGGTCAAAGCAATGAGGGAACAGCCTTTATGCAAAATGTTAACAGGGGCAATGATCCATTGAAAACATGACTCTTTTAATCTCTATTGCCTCACATATTAATGTAATAAATATATCACACGGATTCTGTTTTATAATATGGTGATTTACATCATCTTAGTATTTTGTTATGTCTGTAAACCATGTCTACATATTGTAAAATTAACACTGTGAACAGGAGTATATGGGTCAATTAAATGAGTAAAATGCGAATGCTGCTCTTGTGATAAGATGTTAGAGAGCCAGTACCTTTACATTAACAGACTTTCCAATGAGGAATTTTCAACGAGAGACTGGCTTGAAATCAAGCCAGTTACATAAGCAGTTTTTCCAGCTATTACTCTTTTACAATCTAACCTTTGATTTAAATCCAATAGTAGGTGGAAGCAGAGACAAAACAAGTTTAGAGACTTATATTCTGACTTCTGCTCATAGTCACAGCAGAAAAAACATTTGGTGTATCCCATCTCACATATCTTGTTGCAATATAAATCAGAATTACAATTTCAATAACCTCAGCGCCATCATTAATGAGATATGATTTACTTCTAATGAACTTTGGATATTACTTTGCAGAACCATGAGTATTAAATCGTTAAAGTATTAATGTAACATTATAAAATGCCATTAAGCTGGCGATTAATCAGCTTGAAAAATAAAAGGAAAACTTTTACTGCTCCAAAACCTATAGATTTCTCTTTTTTATCTCTGCAGATTTTGCCTCATTCTTTTAATGTTAGTAATTTAAACGTGACTCCATAAAGAATCTATGAACTTTATGGTCGACAACACAGTAAGTATAATATTAAATGCAATTAAACTGTAAAACTGAAAAACGCTTGTCATATATATTACGTGCAGCATTTCAAGAAATGCTCTGTGCTGAAATGCAGAGCTGTGAGCAATCAGCGTTTGTGTATTTATTGATGAGAGCTTGTTGTTTGAGGTGATGCCGGGTTAACAGAAGGGCCGGTGGGCATTCATCTAAGCCGTCATTACTAAAACAAAGCAGCCTCTTGCTGCTTATCAGCCCCTCATCGACTCCCCTTCGAGCCCCTGTCGCCCAGCCAATCCGACGTATCGACACCCATTGACTGGGACTTGAGAAAGAACAGGATGGTGAACTTGTCTAACGCAGATCAGGGTCAGGGCAAGGGACAGGAGATGGAGGATGTTTGTTTGTGTATGTGCGCATCTATACCAGACCGCCACATTCTACTGCATCCAATAGTGCTGTGTATGCTCCAAATCAATGACATAGGGTGAAAATTAGGCCTGAAATTGGAATGATTGATTCTAGAGGTTACGATGCCATGTTCATTGATGCTTTTTGATTGGCTGTACTCTCCTTACTTCCAAAATGTGTGTGCGCGATGTAAACTCTGTGGGTTGCTTTAAAGAAGGAACATAATTTCTTGTAGGTCAAGCGACCAACATGAACTGAGAGCCACTTCAACCCCTCACCCAATTTCCCCTCCCTCCCTTGTTCTCTCTTTCTTCCCAAGGTCAATATCCTCAACAATTAGTCCGGGGAGGAGGAGTAGGATTTGAAGCATGGTCGCACCTTCTCCAAATGCCCCCTCAAGGACTTCCGGGGGCAGCAACGGTATGTCAGACCAAAGTGAAAAGTGTACCCATTCCCTCTTTATGTCTCCATTTGCCACCCTCATTAGGGCCATTCATGAGCACTTAGAGGGCCCCTGTACATCCACAGATCACCCCGGTCAGGTCTGTCCTCTCCGAGTTGCACCTTTCCCAATCAAATAACTATCATTAAAAGCCCATATACGTGAGGAGGGGTGTGCATGTGTGAAAGAGAGACCTGCAGAAACCAACAGTCACCAAGATAGTTGTATCTATGGTGTATAGTGTGGTCATACTAATGCAATATTGATTGGTCTCAGTCGCCATGGCACCAGAACAATAGTTCAGCAATAGTCCTGCAGACCAGTGGTCAGTCTCCCAGGAGCCTCCTTTGTCCCTCCTCCTCCCTTTGGGCAAGATGATGATCCATACTACTGCAGCTTCTGTGTCTTTTCTTACAGCTCTGTGACTGATATTACCTACAGGTACCACTCAAAATTTTAAGACCAGTTGAAAACTTGCAAGAAGTCACATTTGTACCTCTGGATTGTAAAAAAAAAAAAAAAAAAAGTCCGAAGTAGAGTTTGCAATGCAAAAAGAAGAAATGGGAGTGACACACACAAAAAAAATCATTCAGCAATTTATTGAAATCAACAATTGAATTGAAAAAGTCTATTTGTTCGCTGCTTAAACGTTTAAGACCACAGCTAAAAAGCAACTAAACCCAAACACCCCTAAAATATATATAAGATTCAAAAAGGGCTCAGTAATGAGTTGCTCCACTGTTCTTGTTGATTGCTTCAGAAATTCCTTTTGTTATGCTTGATGCCTGGTGAAGGTAGCTTCACAGAGGGGATGCACTGGAACCAACTTCCCTTGTCATTCATCCATCCCCAAATGTTCTCAATTGGATTTAGATCAGGGGAATACACAGGATGATCCAAAAGAGTGACGTTCTTCCCATGTTTTCAGTCCTTTGTCAGGTGGGTGGGTATAGTGGACTGCAGAGTTATCCAGTTTTTTAATCTGTCAGTATCAACAGTCCAGGGCTCTCTGTCATGAAGGATGTCCCCTGCAACATCTACACATATATTTACCACTGCTGTTTAACGCCCTTGCACAACCTGAAGTTCTATTGTTCTCGTGAAAGAAAAAGCCCACCAGATCATGGTGGTGCCCCCTCCACTGTGTCACACTCTCAAGTAGGATCTCCATTTCTTCCTTTTTCATTTTGAAAATCTACTTAGAACATTCTTAAGATTCAACAGTACAAAATGGAAATTCTTACAATTTTTCAACTGGTCGTAAAATATTGATCATGTGTGTATTACAAACTTTAATTGAGAGAAAATGCAATGAGTTCATCTTCTAAAGTTTTGTAAATATTATGTGGTTCTTGTGTTTCATATCATATTGTGCAGGTTAAGGAACTAACAGGCATAAAAGCTGCAGGAGTTGAAATAAGGGTGAAAAAGCACTAGAATTCTTGATCCAAGCCAACTAGTGTGGTATAAACACAGACATATCTAACGGTTCGTGCTATTTATGGAAAATGAAGCCACTTTCTGAGCTTCCATGTTGAGACACAGAGTACAATAGCAGAATCACATCCAGGATGCGTCTGATAGAATCGATCAGTAATTGCAGCTATCAATCATGTGTTTAACCCCCCACCCCCACCACATGTCTGTAAACATATAAGGGAGTTACTCTGTAAAACCTGCCTCATGGAGCAGCTTTTCTACAAAATGCAACAACAGAAGGAACAGATACCCCTTTCAGACCATTTGAGTTGCAATAGGCTGAATGGTGATAATGGATGTTTTGACCTATGACACTTAAAAACAAAACAAAAAAATTACTGCTGTTTTTGAAAATATAATTTTAGTTTGATTCTGCAAATATAGCTGTCTCCTCTGATCCACATGAAAACACATAATTATTTGCCAATTTAGTTTTTATTATGTTGCAATTACTATGTACTTTTTATTAAAATAACATATGGTGGCCAACAAGGGCCAAACACTTTGCAATGGGCCAATGCATCTCAGCTAAGCGAAAACAGATATAAGTACATTAATGATGTAAATTCACAAACTCAAACACAAGACTAAATGAGGTGTAAAAAGAGGAATATGGTGTAAAATGGTGTATTTTTACCATTGCGAGCACGTCTACACTGGTTATTTTTGGTGCGTTTTGTTGTTATAGTTGACTACAAAACACTTCCAACGACTGGAAATATCTGTTCAGTGGCTAATGAAAGCTGTCATGGTGACGAAAGAAAAGAAAGTGGATTAATCAACAGTATTATTGAGTTTCTATGTATAAATAATATTATAACAGGGTTTCTCCCAGTACTTGCCTCATCACCATGCTAAAAGAGTCACAGAAGAAGAAGAAATAAGAAATACCAAAAAGAAATAAAATGCGCGTAAAAACTAGTGGCACTAAAGACACTTTTTACAGTTTCCAACCTCTGTCTGTCCGCTGATTTTTCGGGGTTTGAGCACATGTAAAGTTAAAGGAAATGCCGGCAGGTAGCGAACACGGAGGTGACAAAATAAAAGCACATTCATGGATGAAACCGTGGTTCCGTGGTTGATCAACAACCGGTTGGTTTTATTTTGAAGGAGCTTCATATCCGGCTACAGATGTCACTGACCAGCATGATGGCGTGCGTGTTAGCCAAAAATAAAGCTCTTAAAAGTTCCTGGGTTTCGCTTGCCGTAACTGGCCCGTGTTTACGGGTTTAATGTACGCGGGTACGGGTTGGGAAAGTTGACGGTACAGGACTTGTGAGTCAATATTAATTGTTAAGTTCAGTGCCATTGTTATTTGACTTTAGCTGACATTAGAAGCTACTTTGCTAGCGCTAAATGTCAGACACACGAGTCTTATTTCAAAAGCCCAGTAAATGTGATGAACTGAAAAATGTAATGTAAGAAGTACTGGTATGGTGGAAGAAGACGATTATCATTTAAAGACTTATCCCTCTGTATTCAGTAAGCGGCTCTCCTCACCATCACTCCGCTTCTTGGTGTCGGAATCCCCCAAAGTTCTGTCTGAATCTGTATGGTTCAATGCCTCCTTCGCTGCCTTCGTGTTCACCTGAGACTCCTGCACCCTAATCTGTCTCATCACAGATCCTGAATGTCTCTTCACTCTCTTCACTCTGGCTTTCTTCATCGCTGGATCTGAAATTGCTAAAGTCTGCCATTGTTGTTTTGTGCAAAGCATTCCTCAGACCCTCAACTTTCCTTACATTTCGCGATGTTGCAATTTTAACCAATCACCGCGACTTTCCCACAAAATGTGACCAATCATTTACGACAGCTGCTCCTTCCACCTTTTCCTGTTTACCTTACAGTATGAAGAAACATGCAGTGAGTTCGCATTTGCCAAGTAAAATGATGCACTGGTACCAAGAGGTGCATTTGGAAGAGTACTTTTTTGCTGCATATTTATCATCAAGGTAATATTTTATTTGCCATATTTGAAAGGTTGTCTTAATATCTCTTTGTTCCAGTTTTGTCAGTACATTAATGATGTAAATTCACAAACTCAGAGAAACTACGTCTACTACACAGTACACAGTACTAGTAATAATGTTTAGTTTTTTGTTTTTCCTGGCTGAGACATTTATATTATGCTCTACAACCTCATGTAGTGTTGGGAGGTCATATGCACTTTAACCTTTGAACCAACAAGTGCATTTAGAAAAAAAAAGTTGCATTTTTGTATCTCTTGTAATTGTTTATTTGCCATTTCTGTAAAAGGTAGTTCTGAGGACCATATCACAATGACTTTCAATTAATTTTCCAGTAACTAAATATTTTATATATTACTTAATTCTGATTACAAAAAGGGAAAATTGCAACTATTTCATTTCTTCCTGCAACAAAAGCCTAAAAAGCACTGCATCTTTCATCACAATTTTTCAGAAAAGCTCATGTAACATCAGACATTTTAGGATGCAACAACCTTAAACAATCCTGTAGGGACTGATTCCTCTTGTCATGCAGTCTCGTCTGCTCTACTTCTTGTTTGTTTGGAACTGCCAGCCAGAGGTGAAAGTTTATCGGCTTATAGTTTGACCATTGCAAGGCCTAAACATTTCTTGTGTGTTGAAAAATACTACAGGTAATAAGAAAATAATCTGCTATTAAACTTTTGTACAAACATGTGGCTTCAGTCCACTTTTAAAGTCTAAAGCCAACATTTGGTTTGTTGGTTTAGTAAAGTTTTGATGACCACACAAATGCACGTCTCCGTCTCTGTAAAATGTAATCTGAAACAAAAGTCTGAGGAAATAAACAGCTTCTATAAACCAAAGCAATAGTACTTAGTGTGACCTCCCTTTGCATTTAACATGTCTTTAACCTTTTTGTTCAGCCATTAGATTTAGTCCATGAATTTTCTGATCTTTTATACCACATTCCATTTAACACCTGTTTCAACTGTTTGTGCTGCTTCCCATCATTGTGTCAGTGACACTAAATAGTAATTTTAAACTTTTCAACCTTTAGTTAATTTTTTGTGTCTTTTAAGGCTGTGCACATATTTTCATTTTATATTTTCACTTTGTATTTGAAGAATAAATAAATATGTATGATCGGAAAAGGTGGCCTCAGACTTTTCCACATTTTTGTATAAGCTAATAGTAAGACAAATCCTAAAAGTACTGAATTAAGCCATATTGTTGGAAGTTAACATACTGTAAAAAGGTGCAAATAAACAGGCAAAATAGTCTGTGAATAACAGTAGTTTATCTACGTGAAAAATATTGTTACAATAAACAATTTTCCAGAATTACTAGTATTAAGAAACGTATATCAGATTAATAAAACCATATTTGAGCTTACCTTGTGCTTTGGTGTTCATGCGTGAATAGACAAGACAGTAATGCATGATAAAGTCAGATAACAAAATCTATATTTTTCTATTATTCAAAATCTATATGTTTAAATAAAGTCCTGAAATTTGCAGTATTGTACTGCTGTAATATATCAAGATTATCCTCTTTACCTCTTTTTTTCTCTGCAGATGCCACTGGCCTGTCAAGCCTCAGAGGAAGAGAAAACAAGAATGGGGCTGTCGTCAGGGAAGAAGAAGAGTGTGAAAATACAGGGAGGTGAAGCAAGTACAAATGTTGAGCTCAGACAAACTAGTCCCCTGTGAGTCTATGTGCTCTGCTCCAGAGCCAAAAAAAGAAAAAAGATAGTCATTACATTCAGCTCAGGATTCACTGTTTGTTCTCACAGTGGGCCCCTTACATTGGAAAAGTTGGTTAGTCATTCCTGAAAATTTGCTTCAAAACGCAGAGTATTGATGTCATTCTAAATTCCAAATATCTGAGAGCGTTTCTTTAGTTGTTTTGTCTGGACAGCTGTCTCCTTCCATCCTCTAGACCACACACAAAATCAAGGGATTAAAGGGAAGTTCATAATATCAAAAAATGCACCATAGCACTGATATAGTTTATGGAAGAAGCAGACAACTGGTTTTCTTGATGCTTCAGCTGCCTGAAAACAAAGAGCAGAGGATTTCATTTTTGATTCAAGTGAGTGATTTGCATAGAAAAGTTCATAAGCACGGGACATAAGGATATGGTCATAAAAGATGGCAATAAAAAATGTAACTATGACAGAATATTAAAAGTGGCAGTAAATTGAAGGCAGGCTGCAGAATGACCCTTGCAGAGTGACTTCCTCAGTTGGGACTGCTAATCTCAGCCTGTGAGAGGGGCACTCACTGTACACAGAGAATAAAACATCTCCTGCCGACCCCTGACAGATATGGTTGTCTCTCACACTTTCATCCTGCTGGATAGTTAAGATTTAAGATAATGACACAACGACTTTCACGTTGATGCCGACATTGAATCTTTTTAAGAGGCCTCCTGCTGCCGAGCCGGGACGGCCTGTCAGCCACTGGCAGTGAAAGAGTTGAATGTCTTGCGCATACTCGTTTTCCGATGTCAGGAAGAAATTGTTCGTAACATCGGCCCCTCACACTTGTCTCAACTCATTTATTTCAGCCAAGGTCTATGGATATAAATAAAAGGAAATGTTACTGGAGCATTTAAACTCGGCGCCAGCCTTGAGACCAGTAATGTAACCACATATCATCAAAAGTGCTGAATCTCCCTTTGTCACCACACATGACATGCAATTCCTCCAAACATATTCACGTTTGTTGCCATACATACAAATAAATAATCACAGGAAGTCTGGGCAGTCTTTTAAAGCATTACAGTAATACTGAGTGTCCATTAGATGCATTCTGCAGTTTCTGGAAATAGACCTTTGGAATTATTTACCCCTGCAGCAGAAGGTTTTCCTTTTTATTCTGTGAAGAGTTGCACCTTTAAAGTAGCTTCTCCTCAGCAGTCAAAAGGTTTTTGGATGTTTAGGAATCATGAATGCAGTTCAACAGGTGGTCCATAGATGGAGCTCTTCTCATTAGAATATACATTATATTACATTACAAGGGTGTCCTCGGGTAACTGCGCTGTCCTTCATTCTTCAGCAGCATCCGTAGAGCTGCAATACGAGCTCTGCCTTTACCTGCTGTCTGTAAGAACATAAAGACAACTGAATAACACAACTTATAGAAACAATTACATGCTGCTTCAGAGGACAAATATTCAGATACAGATACATTTTTTGTATCTAAAAATTCTATAGTGACTGCGTTAATAGTTGTGTTTCTCTGCCTTACTTAACACACTGGACCCCTTGTGAGTGAGTGTCAAACCACAAACCACCGGGTCCCCGGAGCAGAATGACTTAATTGAGCTATCCTGGGAAATCTAATTACAATAATGCACAGAGGATTGTGTAATATTCCCTCTGCTCCTGCTCTAACACCTATCCCTCACACACATGCACTCGCACTCACATGCTCACACACAGAAAATGAAGGGGAGGGTGAGAGACATAGAGACATTGATGTGTTAGGAGGTTGTGGTTAGGCACAAACTGCAACAACAGTAAAACATTTCATAGGAGATGTTTTAATCACAATTCATAGGCCAGTAAACCTTTAAACAGCAGTCAACTCTGCTGGGCCGGTGAGGACAAAACAATGACAGTGTTATATGGATCACACACTGGAGCATGTACGCAAGAGGACAAAATGAAGCTGCCTTTTCTTTGTTTCCTCAAATGATTTATTTTTTAATTGTTTCTCAAAATCTGTACGTGGAATCTTGCAGAAGAAAAAATGTTGAGGTGAAGGTGGAAATGTGACACGTGATAATAATGTTAGAACAAAGCTACACTCAATTTACTCACTGGATATTGCAGTGTACAGCTGGGCAATGATCATATACATATCACTGTGGAGAGTTATTGAGCAAATCGCAGTGATCCAAATGTGGCCATATGCAGTGTATATCAGCACTGCTAATGCCAAGAGACACATACACACACAAAGCAGTGAAGTTACTGGGATTTCTAAAATAATCCATCCTGTATCTGTGCACATTGACAGTGTTAATTCCACTGAAAAGTGTCCTAAAACGCCTGCCAATATGTGAGCTTTTTCAACAGAAAGACAATAGCAAGAGTTCTGGCGCTGTACACTGGAGGTATTGATGCTTGTCAGGCATCGACAGAGGCAACCTTTGTGTCTGGTATAGACTGACAATGTACCTGGCTGCATTTACTTGCAGTGACATTACAAAGGGAGAAGACTGGACACTGACTGAACACTGAATTGGATGTATAAATAACTAAATATATTTGTTTGATTGTGTAAGATAAAACATGTATCTGAATTTTTGGAGCAGGTTGTGTGGTGGAGGAGGAGAAGCATATTGAGGGTTGAAACCAGATGTGATTTGTGTATATTTTCTTATAAATTCAATATATGTGTGTGTGTGGTTTGTTTGTGATTGAGTACAAGGTCAAAGGGACACAAGGGAGACTGGGGGGTTGGGGTGGGGGCTAAGAGGGGGTTGCTACTGTGCCCAAGGCCATACCCACACAGACGGACACCATATTGAAATTAGCAAATGGACTGCATAGTGTCGCTTGCTGCCCCATTTGCAGTCCCCTTTTCTCCGAGTGATATACAGACGCACCCGGTGAAGGGACAGCACTGTTTCAATATGGCAGTAGGGTGGGGTAGATTTGGAGGGGGACAGTGGCTAACCTCCCCCTGTCCTAAAATGAAATGGGTCGCCTCTTATTTATTTACAACATGTTTTGCACTCATCCCATAACACTGTAAATTACCTGCATGGTCAAGGCTCCTTTCTCAGGCAAGGAGAGAGAAGAGAAAAGGACATAAAACATGTGATCTATATGATATTTAATTCAGGAATCACATATGATCTGTCAATTTCCATATATCACACTTTATGAGTCATATTTTAAATACAAAATCACGTTTATGAATATAAATGTTTGAATTACGAGCGGTCATATGTGTAATATGATGTACAATATGACTATAGGCCCCAGACAGTGTCTTGCCAATATTTATGAGATTTCCACAGTATATCTCGTAAGAGGATAAGGGATGGGTGATTTCCGTACTGGGGTCTTAGGTGGTTGATCATGTATCGAGTGCAGTCTCATCATGCTGTTGACTCTTCATCTCCTTCTGAAATGTAAATGACATGAAACTGACAAGGACGATCACAATGAAAAACACAAGGCTGGACATTTTACATGAAACATGTTGGGTTTGGTTTGTTTGCTATATAACAACTAAACACTTAATTATACAGTGAAGAAGGCAGCTGCTGAACGAGTGTGTGTCTGTGAGTGAGTGCAGTAAGAATTCCATCAGAGGAAACTCTCTTGAGACCAGACCCGGTCTCTAGCTGAAAAAAGCGGGGGCCTCCTCCATTATGGCAAACAAGTGCATTTGTTTTAAGGCCAGTGGAGATTTCTAACCTTTGCTTGACATGCCGAAAAGGTCAGGCCCATCTGTGCCTTCCCTCTGGATTTGAGCCTGACCATTTCCTCCCTGCTCCTATGGACCCGAGGAAACCCCGGGAATCATGGGTCCAATAGGCAGGCATCCCTACTCACACAATGGAGGGTCAGCAAGTTGTTGCAGCTCACTCATTTGGCTTGATACTATGAGTAACAAACAATGTTGAGGAGGTTATGAAAGTAAATTAAAACCAAAGGAATCAATTAAAAATAATTGTTAAAATGTGATTTATTCTTGATAGATAAAGTGTAGCTTGGACTCTGTATGTAATCATATGTATAAATAGTTATAAATTGAGCAATCTGACTGAAAACAAAATTATTATAACTTTATGAGCAACAGTGTAATTATCACCAAAAGTTGGATTTCTTTCACTTCTGGAAAAGCATCTTTCCAAGATCAGAGAGTGGCAGAATTTTGGTTTACATTCATGTTTTGAGGACTTTTCAGTTTTATCACCTACTTTAAAACATATATTAGTGAAGAATTCAAATGTAAAACAAGGAAATTAGTTTGATGAAGTGAACACTGTCTTTATCATGAACATTATATAGGATTTGTGGTGTAAAAATAGAATGGAGAAAAATAACAGCAATTGTAAGATCGGATTTATGTATAAAATGAAAACATTCAGAGAAAATGTGAACATAGAACAATCACACTGGTACACTCAGCTGAAGCAAATGTCTTAATATAATTCAAAACATAGGCCTGATTGTCAGTAATAACATGGTAATTGTGTTAAACACCTGTGAAGTGAACACACACAGCACTTAGTGTGAGGTTTTTCTCCATTTGATGGACGTATCCATGCTTATCAATGTTCCTTATCTCCCTTCATTATTTCCAAACCAGTGGTTAAATTGGAAAAGCCTATAAGAACGTATGAATACATGGCAGAGGCAATAAAACAGTGGGAGAAGACCCCCTCCTCAACTCCCCACAACAGTGTTTTCCTTAGGTGGAAGGAGATACATTCAGTAGATAGATGAAAATATTTCTGCTCCCCCACAGCTTCATATCAGTGAGCAGCACAGATAAAGATACAGTTGGGCAAATAAATCTCAAATGAAGGAATAAAAGCCTTCATGTGCAGTTATCTTATGTGTGTATGTGTACAGTGTGTATACAGTTTATAACCTATTTGCTCTCTCGTGCGTCTGTGTTCCTACATTGTTTCAGCGTTAGAGAAAACAAGTGCACTGATTTCTGCTAAAAGTGTTTTTGTCTCTCTTGCTGGGGGGTTGGGTGTGTGTGTGTGTGTGTGTGTGGGGGGGGGGGGTGTCATTGTGGTCTCATCTTAACAGGCATTCTGTGTGGCGGCGCCCCGGTGGTGCATTTCTCTGCACGCCTTCTGGGACCAGTTCCCAAGGGATTCTGTGGGTTCTCTTAATTTCTACAGAGCTTATCAGCTGAAACAATAGGCTTGTTCAGACACTTATTTCTGAAGCACCTTAACCACAGTTTGTCCCAGAAACATGTGAGCACATGGCACAGATATATGTGGTGTTAACTTATGAATTGTAAAACATGATAAATTATTTCACTTTTTATTCCTTACCTGACAGATTGATCTTGGATCAGAATGTAAACTGTACATCTCAACTTTCACTGTATGGTTGAATAATGGTCTGATGAAAAATGTAACCAGAGTAATTTGGAAAAGTGGGACAAAGGTCTACAAATGGCCATTAGGATTTTTAGGACAGCAGCTCAGCCGTGCATTAAGTGGTGAGGAGAGCAGGCGTGTAACCTGATAAATGCACTTAAAACAGTGAAGATGGACAATGAGAAGGCGAAATCTCAGATGGCCTGGTCTACGTGCCTGCTAGGCACTTTGACTGCCTATTGATCAGCCAAAGAGAGTCTTGGGCAGGGTCAGAGGTGTGCAATGCATGGCTCATATACTGCCAGTGGGACAGGTACGGGACGACCGTTGCATGGCTCCATTTCTACTCTTGAGGCAATTGTGTTTTTCTTTTGTTGAGCATCTCAAGACTCTGAATAACATCTCGCTAAAAATAGACAAATCCTGAAAACTTGAGTTGGGCGAATGTATTTTCTTTTGAAATATAATACGCAGCAACAATATTGCAATCTATCTGTTGTTTGAAATTGATGTGACGTAACGTTTCCGTCTGGGACATTGATAGCCCACGGTTGTGAAAATGCCCGGCTCCTGTTATTGAATAGTAATAGGCTTGTCGGCCAGTGCCTCCAATTTCACAAATGGAGCAATAAATACACATAACAGAATCAGTGGAACAATAAGAATCCCCATAAAGGATGGTTGTACCTCAAAAACAAGGAGAGGCACCGGGAGAGACGGAGGGAAGGGGAGGAGGGGGTCAGAAGAAATTTGACAAAGCGAAGAGATGAAAAGTGTGTGTATGTGTGTGTCAAGGAAACAGAAAGAGAGAGAGAGAGAGAGAGAGAGAGTGAGATGGTGGCCCACTCTTCATTTCTGTGCCACAAGCTCTCCTGGGCATTTGCGTGCTCTGTTTTCAACCTAAGTGTAATTTGAGCCCTGGGTTGATACAAAGTGTATGCAGCAGCTCTGTTCAAACCCAATCACTCACCCTGACGTGTAATCCTTTCCCTCACCATCATCAACGTTGCTTTGGGAATAATGAAACACACTTAAGCAATACACAGCAGTCATACAGCTGCAAGCGGGGCCGCATCTTGATGAGATGCCTCGTAACTCTAATGAAAGGTGTTTTGACCTGTCAATGGAGGTAAATGATTGCCTTGCTACTGTATCTGTGAGAAACTTATTGATGGCAATATCTGGTCCAACCGGATGATTTGCATGAGAAATGAGGAGCACATTGCTTTTAAAAATACACCACCTGGCAGCCGTGCTCTACATTTAATTTGTGGAGGCCTCTCCATCTCCTTTTTCTTTTCCTTCATCCTCAAGTCGTCTTGTCTCATGGCTTGTGATGCCATTGTTTCCACATAGAGGATTATTACAATTAATTGGTAGCAAGACATTATTTCAAAAAGGGAAATTGGCTCTTATAATTATATAGAGAAGGGAATACTTTAACTCCCTGGAATATCAGCTTCCTGAAATAATGGAGCTACAGCCCCTCGCTTCCCCCACCTCCATCAGTGTTAGCGTGTCTGTCTGCCTGTTTCCTGTGACGGATCCATTTTCAACAGCTCCTGGCCCTGCAGTGGCTGTGGTTGATGGTTGGATGGTTGGGTGGCCTACGTGAATCTCAGCCTGGTTTTCCATCACTTACTGTTACTCGTCTCTGGTCTGCTGGAAGCTCATATCTGCCCTTTGTTCTGTTTCTAATCAGTGTGAGCATCTGGCCAAAGTAGAATGGGTAAATACACCGAGCAGAGGGCAGGGTTAGGGTAAGAGTGGCTCTACAGGGTGAATGAGGAAGTAGACACACTATACTATTGGTAAACACAGTGACAACAATTGTCTGCAGTTTCAGTAGTGGTTTCTTCGCTAAATTTCCAGTAATCAGTAATATTTTTTTCCCTCGTCCTTTTTTAATTAGTGGCGACTGCAGATTGACATTTAGGTACTGTTTAAAACTACAAATCCATGTTTCCTTGACAACAAATATTAGTTAGAACACAAAACAATGACAGAGTTCAGGGAGTATTTAATTCATTGATCCTTTAGCTTTTTGAAAATCAAAACGTAAAAGTTACACAGATATTGGTGATTCAACGATCAGATATCAATGTACACCATTGCCAAGTGATATATTTCACACCATAAATACTCATAGCACAGAAGCAGGAAATCAGTTGCCTGCCCCTGTCTGCAATTTGCCATCGAGGGACCAATTCTGACACACTGATGTTCATATATATATATGTATATATTAAAAAAAACATACCCGCTTAGTAACCAAATTGGGGCTCATACCCACTGATGGCCAAGTCATGTGGTCAATGTGAAGCATGCTTTGCTTTTACAAACAGATCTATGAAGAATGGATGGGAAGAGGAGATCAGTACCTACAATTACAAATATTTTGGCAGGAGCACTGAGGAAGAGAAAAGAGTTTTTGATAAAAACATGGATGGTTCAGGTATGTCACAGACATATGAGGATGATAAAGAGCATTAAGTGTTGAATCAGAGAAATATAGACATATGATAATGAGGTAGTAGTCAGCAGGGCGCTGCATACTTTATTTTCAATGGTATTTCGGCAACCTACTGTTTCAACGTTGATATATTTACACACTTAGACAGCTTGTAATGTAAGACATGTTCTCTTTTACTTAACACAGTGCCATATTGTAAGGTAAAAATAAGAGGGGAGATGAGAAGACTCCCATTCTTATGATTGGTATGGCTGGTCATCTTGGGCCACTACAAAAATCTAGTTGTAAAGTTTTTCTGCAAAAGTTTCTGTTTATACTGCACTTTTATTGAAAGAAGCACAAAAGTCCTTTTTTTGTCTGTTGAGCAAGCCAAATATAGATCTTCTCATATACAGGATACAGTTTGTGATTAGCGAGCCTTAGAATATGTTACTTCATAGCATACAAATTCTCCCAAATCTAAGTAAAAGCATGCTTTTAGCATGATTTCAGTCAGAATTGGTCCCTGTTGTATTGCACAGCAGTAACTCAAGTTATATTGTTATCCCCTACAGAGGAGCTTGGTAACTGGAGAGTGGCTACTTCAAGTTGGGATGATTCAGTGCAGGAATGGGTAGACGGCCTCCATTAAGTGACCAATCAGGTTGCTGTAAAGAAAAGCATGCCGGCTGCTGGAGCAGTGCAAGCCATTGATATTGCAAGCATGGTAGCAACTCTACCCAACTGTAATGTCAGGGATTCCTTTGATCACAGTATCATATTGTTGTGACAATGCCACAATTTATCACATAAAATCCATCAGTAGTATAAGCGTTCACCTCCAACACATTCTCTGTTACACAGAGATGAGTGGCACAGTACTGCTGGACGGGACTACGGCGTTACTCACATACACTGTAATGGGCATCCAGTTAAACACAGGGTAAAGCACAAGATCTCTTCTCCCACCAGAGATCACACCTTGTCCTGACACACTGTTGGGTTGCTGTTAGAGCATGCTGACACTTTGTTACTTGCATAGCTATTCACATGTGCATGCTCGGGCATCCCTAAGCTGTCCTCACAGATGCCTGCCTAGCTCTTGGTCGGTGGGAAGGGTGTTGCTCTGCACTTTGCCACTGTGTCAACTTGAGGTCAAGAAGTGTTCCACGTGTCTACTGTACTTCTGGAGGAAGGCCGTGCAGACAACAGCCTCCTGCTGGGTTAAAAATAAACCCAGTGTGAAGTGCCACCACTCCAGCTCTGCACCTGCCATTTACCTCCGTTTGGTGAAGCTCTATAAATGCAGGCACAGCTATTAAAAGACGGGAGGTGTCTAAAATGGTGAGAGCAGATGCTGCGCACCTTGCTCCCTGTGTGTGGGATGACTCTGCCACAGGCTTAAAGGGGCCCAAAATAGAGTGGTTGACATATGGGCCTCTGATTGTTTGAACATGGAATCTCCTGGACTTCTGCCACTCTGCATAAATCCTTTGATACTGCCACAGCAAACCCACTGATCATCTTTCACCTAGCCTGAATCAGGTCATCTATTTGGATGCCAGGGGCAATTTCCACAGGCTTAAACAATGACCAAATTTGGGGTTCAATGGGTTGTGTGAGCGGCGCCAATACAAACCACTACAGGAGGGGAAAAACACTAGTGTGCAGTGGCATGTCCCACTGATGGTACTGAGATACACAGGCATGGTCTTTTAGCAACAGCAGCATTGAAAAGCACATGAAATATAGGAGGTTAAGCCTGGCTTTCCCACAGCTCCTTTTATTGCTGAGTTACTACAGAATAAGACGACTGACTATTATACCTGCCTATGCTAGTTTGATTAAACATGGGACCAGCAAGTCTTCCAGTCTGAGACAGAACCACAAAGATCACACGGCTTACTGCTCTGGAGAGGTATATCCAAGGACATTTAACTGATAAGAGTTCACATTTAGGTAACAATTTTAGTTCATTTTTTTTCCAGGAGAACAAGAGAAAATGGCAACCAACTTCACCAGACTTTGAACTGTACACTCAGTCTTCCAATAATAAATATATACATGTCCTGGTCAATTCCAGGCAAAAACACAACTGTGAGACAAGTGAGTTGTTGACACCTCTGCTGTCTTCAGAAATTATTTAAGGAGCATTAAGTGTTCTGAAAAAAGAAACCATTTTATCTTGTTATCAAGAACTGGCAACAACTTGTTCTGAAGACGCTGAGGGGCAGAGGGGTCCATCTTTATACAGTATGACCACTGACAATTAACAAAAACCAAAAAATTATTACTGTACATAGTATTTCTTATATATTTTAAATTAATCTTCATCATTCATTTTTATATTTATACTAATAACCAAGTTTGCATTTGTTCTTTTTTAGATAGTGTCCAAAAGTTCCAGGAGTAGCGACAGAGGTCCATCCCTGTCCTGCCTAGCACAGTCAGCGGGGGGTTTTCTTCTCCTGAGTACCCTCAGCCTTGGTTCAAGTCACTCTGTTTTGTTTAATGCAGCCCCCGCTGTTGCCGTGGCTGACGTCGGGCCATCCAGTCAATCAGACCTTGGCCTCCAGCATCTCCAGGAACAGTTTGTGCATGGGCACTTTGCCCTGCACCTTGATGCTGTAAAAGTGCTGCACTGCCTTAGTCGCTGTCTGCCGCAGAAGGGGCAGGGTCATGAGCAGCTTGCCTGCCCGCCGTGGGTCCTCCTGGTGCTGGCTGCTTTCGTAGTCTTGCAGGGCCTCATGGAGAGCATCCTGAAGCTTCTGGACGGCCTCCATATCCTCTATGTGCATGGAGTCTAATGGGACGAGAGCACAGAGAAGACACGTGACGACTGATGGATTTTCAAATACAAAATGACAAAAGTCACCTGCAAGAAATGTAGTTTGCACTTTGAAACACTGGTAATATAACAGGAGTGATGGGAAATGGATTTTTCGAAAACAAAATTAAACCTCATGATTGATCTTTACTGCTCTGTCACTGGAGGGAACACATTATCAGTATACCTCACACCCCAACAAGATAAAGAATAGATCATAAAAAAGAAATGAACAACATCTGCTTTATTTTATTTATTTATTTATCTATTCTTTGGTGGACTGGGTAGGATATTCATATGGCCCTTGACCAGCGGGACTGGAAATCAATGTTATCCTCCAGTAACAATGGCATGAATAGCACCCAATCTCTGCTGAGTGAGTTCACATTAAACACCTGACTGTTTCAGAGGACAAAAGCAATGAGAAAAAAAGACTCCATTAGAGGATTGGACAACATAAACAGACCTGAGATGAATACACAACTTCCTTTCAATTAATTACCCTCCCATTCTTTCAAAGGTGGTTTCTAACCATCAGAAAAATACAACTAATAAATAAGCTTATTTTACTACAACAGCAAGTGTGAGGAGTTACATATACCAGCATTACTGAAGTGAAAGTAATTTAATAGTAAGTAAAATACCATGAAATGAAATTATAGCCATTCATTGAAATGTTTATTAGAAGGGAATTTTGTCAAAATATATAATTTTCAATAAAAAAGGTAACATATAGAATAGAGTAGAGTAGAGTAGAATAGAATAGAATAGAATAGAATAGAATAGAATAGAATAGAATAAGTGACCATGCTATGGGGGTTGAAAGTCAAAGCTAGAAAATGTGTTATATTTCCTTTTTTCAAATCAGAATATGCCTCTTGCATTAATATGTTATGTTTGATTATTTTTAAGACTTCAATTTCATCTCTAACATGAATTTAGACAATTATTTTAAATATTCACCTTCCTTATTAAATCATTAGTTATTAATCCTTAATCTGTATTATTTCAAAAGAAATCTTCTCTACATTAATCATCATGGTTTAACATGTTTTCCTTTTTGTACAATATGTAAACATAAATTCCCTGTGATTTCCCCATGTATATTTTAAACATAACATAAATAAATGGCACTGTTAAAAGTATTATACATGACTTTGTGCTGAACTGATGACCATAAAAATGTGACTACCTCTCAGTTTTTGTTAGCCCAGTTCTGTTAGAGAGCTCATCGGGGCTTTCTACAGTTTCAGTCTGGAAGCCGTTTCTCCGGTGTTCCACCCGCTTATAACGTTTCGCTACAGTGCCACCCGTTTTTTACTGATCCTACTGTACATCATGTTACAGCGCTCGCCTCTCATTCTCGTCTTTTCTGCCTCTGTTTCTATCTCCCATCCCCTCTCAGGGACAGTCTGGGGTCGTGGTTCTCTCACTGGTTAACCGGTGTCTGGCACTCCAGAGGCAGCATGTCATTGGCTGCCTGACTTGTCTCACCTTGCCGGTGCATATTTTACCACACGGGACAATAAAAGGCAAAACAGATTTCAGACTTCGCCCCAAATTCATTGACTGGAACAACTGTATTCCCAAGACCTTGAGACATTTCTCACCCTGACGGTTTTCAAATCCACAGTGGTAAAATGAAGTAGGTCATTTTATAAAGTGAATGAGGAAGGGGGGAGGTGAGAGGAGGGGGATGAAAGAACAAAAGGGAAAAAAAAATATCAAAGTTAAAAATGTAGTCTGACTTAATTGTCTCTTTTCTTTTCACATATCCAAGAAGGCGCATTTTAACAAAAGAGCTTGGAAAAAAAAAAATCTATAACATTTAGTTGTTTTGGTTTACTCAAAACACATTAGAGATATAAACTGGATTTCAAATGTACTTTAATGATATGCTTTGCAGCGAGGGGGAAAAAAAGGAAAATAAAAAGAGAGATAGAGACATCTCAACAGATGGGGAGGAAAAGAGGGCAGGAGACAGCGAGTACACAGCTTGTAGTCCTTGGAGGAGGGGTAGACTTAAAAAAACAACTTTGAAGAAACAATTTCCTTGCAATCCATCAGTGAGCCCACGTCGATCCGATTGATAAACTGCTAATTACAAAATCAATCGCTATGAATTTTCACAGCTGTCAGACAGAGGGGCTCCCGGGAGAGTGATCTCCCAGAGACCTTGTTCTAACGTTCTGGGCAACCTCCTCCTCCTCCTCCTCCTCCTCGTCTTCTCCTTTCGACCCCCATCTCTCCCCTCTCACACACCCCACCTCTGTACTGAAGCTCTGTTGTGTGAAAGCAAAGCCCCACCATCAGCATTTTCATTTTCAGTCCGGACAAAACAAGGGAAAGCAGGCCGGTGACCCAGGCGTGCATTGATCAGAGCGGGACAGGTCCTGCCTCCTCAAAAGGAGCCTGTCAATAGCTGCGTGCCATCTTCGCATTGGAACAAACGAGGCCTATCACTCCCTGATACTCATTCCATTCGACTTAACACATTTTATTGACAGCCCCTGTGCTCCTAATGAAATGCTAAATTTATCTCCCGTGGCTGCTGTGCCCTGCAGCTACTGTTATGGAGATAGAGAAAGAGAAAGAGAGAGAGAGAGAGAGAGAGAGAGAGAGAGAGAGAGAGAGAGAAAGAGAGCTGGAGAAATACCACAACATGGAAGGTGTTCAATTAGAAAAGCTCAGTCCTCTTTCCCAGTTTCTCGTACACTGCCCTTATCATCGCTCCATCTCCCCATCTCACGCTCCAAACTAAAGGTTACAGTGAAAAACTCCTGAAAAAGTCAGAAATGTCATTTCTCAAACTATGTTACAAAATGCCCTAATGTTTCTGGATGTTACACCACACTGTCTGGTGCGCACTACTCAGAAATTCCACACTGTAAAAAGTCCAAAGTCAAGTGGTATACTGTTTTCATTTTAGTGTTTTAACAATATAGCAGGACTGGAATTACATTTTGTCATATATTAACTATTCTAGTAAATAAGATATTATTTTAAAATCAGCAAATCCATTTTTGTTGTTCATTCCTGGTTTGTGTAGTGTAAAGAACATTTATTCTGATATTAGATTTATTGTGAAAATATTGTCTACAAGCACTAATATCTTTTTTGTTTTTATTCTAATATCATCTTACAAGTTATACTGTACATTCTGGAACAATTAAAATGTCTTTGTTTAGGATATACTGATGTAATAATTGTAATGGAAGGAAAACATATGTGCAATATGTAAAATAGAAAAAAAAATAAAATAAAATGAAAAATATATTAACAATATACCTGATCATTTTGTGTTTTTTATTTCATCAAAAGACATGTTTATTTAGGGTAATAGTATTGTTCTTGTAGCTTTGATATTATTAAGACAATATTCAAAGATAAAATTAAAAAGAAAACAGATATAATAATATATATAGAAATTGCAAATATTGCTAATTATTAACTGTACATTTTGTATTTCAAATGTGGATAAAATTCCATTAAAATACTATCCATGATTGAATAGAATTTGTAATGTGTTACGTTGCTGTGGGCAGCCCACCTGAGTTGGCAAGAGCGATGGCCTTGAGGGTGACAAACTCCTCCTTTTCCACTTTGAGCTTCTTGTATTTGCGGACCAGCTGTAGGATGGACACGTAGAGGTCGAGCAGGCCAGTAAGCCGTGAATGCTCCTCGTCCATGATGTAGTCCTCAGCATACACCAGCTCGTCTTCATATGGCAGCGAGCGGAACACAATGCTGAGGATGAGGATCTCCATCCATGCGCTCTGCAATAAACTCATTTGGTCGCCCAGAGACAGGGTTGAAAAGCCTGAAAGGACAGAAGATGGATATGTACGTATTAGGACAGGAGTACCACTTCACGAGGTATAAATACAGTCAGTGTGTACAGTATTTCAGCACACACCGATGGTACAGTACATATTCTGTATGCATTTCTGTACTTAATATACTGAAAAATATGGATAAGTGTGCCACTTTTCATAATTAAAATGAAGTTCTTCAAAGTAAAAGAAACAGAAGATCTTTGGCTTTATCAGTAAACCACACACAGTTTGAGAGCTGCAGTAGCTGGGAGTCCAAGCTCAGGCACATGTTAGCACAGGGTGTTTAATTTTAAATGCACAGTAGAAGGTCCCCTTTGAAGCCGGTGTCAGAGCACTTGAGTGGGCTTTACTGTAAGTAAGGACAGTAAATCGGTGCAAAGGTCTGGGATACACAAAGCCATGTGGTTACCCCTTGTATCCTGTCACACTTCTATTGGTGTGAGGGGGATTAGCACTGAGACACATTCTCATTGGAGGTTGAGGACATGACATGCACTGTGTAGCAGGAGGTGATGAGGGGTACACATACATGGCTGTGCACGGATAAACAAACGTGTCAACTAGGAAAAAGCAAACATACATGTACTCCTGCATGTCTACATATGCACATAAACCCATTCACATAAAAACAAAAAAACAAATAAACATACATAGAGCACAGGGGTCACATGGTCTAAGCCTAACATGATGACCCACTTAAACCCAGGGTCTCATTCTCCAACAGCAGCTGAGCTGAAATTGGCTCAGGCTCATCAAACCACTGTCACTTCCCCTTCAACACCTCTACATATGCTCAGAATAGAACATTAAATAAAACAAACCACTAGATCCTGCAAAGATGAGCTGCGAGAAACTCAAATGAAGAGGGTAAAGGCAAAAAGGAAGAGAGTGAGGAGCAGATAGTTAGATAGGCATCTCATCCCTTTTTCCCTTCATACTAGCCTTCAGCTGTCAATAAACCGCATGAACCCCCACAACCCACCCTCTTCTCTGCTTTCCCACCTCCCGTCCCACTGCACAGCATGCCTGCAGGCAGCCCATTCTGACAGCATATTAGGCTCTTCAGCTCCACCCCTGATTAATATGATTGCTTTTACAAGTTTGCTGTTGCCACGCTAGCTGCCACCGCATGATTAAGAGGCGATAGATTACAGTATTGACCAGGGCGCTCACCAAACCGACACCCCACATTTTCTCTTAAATATAAATGATCTTACTGGGGTGCATTTGCCAACCTGATGTTTATCTCCCCCTGCTTGGATGCTGTGAACACACACACAAACACACATCCAGGCTGAGTAGAATAAGAGACATGATGAGGAAGCATGTGTGAAAGTGAAAAAGAAACAGGCCATGTGCAAGAGAGAGAGACAGACTGAAGGAAGAGGAGAGCAAGCGAGAGTAGTACCTGAGTGTTCAATTTCCCTTATCGTGGTGATGACCACTGCAGGGGAAGAGCTGGAGGATACATTAATTAACAGATTGTGATCAGAATGTGAGGGCCTTCACATTTTGAAGGGGAATCAATAGTCAGTAGAATAGAGTGCTAACAGAAAGGTGTCAGTGCCCGGCTGGACTGGTCAGAGGTCTGAAGAGCATTCAGTCCAAATTAGACCCAACAAAGCAAACTGCCAAAAGCACTCAAAACACTTGACTATTATCAGTGGAGGCAATAAGACATATTTTGCCATTACCCATATCCAGAATGCATCTTAAAATCTTTTGTGTTATTTCCTTGTCTGCATACATGGCCATTAAGTTGGACAGCATGTGGACTGGCCGGAGGGAAATTGTCATGCAAGCGTGGATGTGGTCTTGATTGCTGCATCAGGTTGGCATCACAATCACAGGCGAGGTTCTGTCTAGCCTTTTAATGCCAAGGAGGACTGAAGCGGAACTAAAGCGTTGCACCCAATGTGACAGCCCGTGTGAAGGCCTTGTTCAGGGCTTGTTGGAGAGGCTTTAGAGTTGTTCTGATACAGCAGACACCTCTCAGCCATATGCACACATACAACCCAGCAGCCTACAATTACCTTTGACGCTAAAAGTCCTTGAATTTAATCCACTGTTGTGAGATGGAGAGGTGGTGTTTTTCCCCTGTTCCATCCCCTCTTCTCAGGGCCTAAATTATCGCTCCAAATGGGATCTCGTGTCGTTGCCTCGCCTTTTTCCACTCAATTTAATCGAGTAATGAAGTGACTTCCCGACTCTGCAGGTCACACAGTGCTTCGGCCGCCGCACTCTGAAGGTGGCCCGGTTAAGTGCCGTCGGAGTCGGTGATTTCCTCTAATGAAATATCAATATTTACATCTTCATTTCCAGCCCACTGCCTTGGCGGGGGTTTGACCAAACATGACACAATATTGACCAAATCAGAGAGGCCTGTCTGAGCGCCTGAAGGGCCTTTTCCACTCCACTGCTGAGTGCTCCACTAGATTTCTATCTAAAAGTCTGCAACAGGAATATACACATAATAACGTTGTACTTTTTCTTTGTTCCCTGTGATTTAACCATACTGCTTATTTAGGGCTATGTGTTGCAATGAACTTTTTTTTTTAACACTATAAGATGGAGGAATATTATTTTTAATCATGAGTACTGCAAAATTATCTTCAGTCTAGACAGGATTAAATAAGACTGATGGTACTAAAGAGCTAACTAACCCCAAACTGCATCTCACACTATCATGTAAAGCTGAAATGGTGAAAACAAGACCACTTAAGACCAACAGCGGAAGCCAAAACCATCATCTCTCTCTTTATCTCTCCAAAAGGCTGTGGGCAGGAGAGGGCAGCCCAAATGCACAGACGGCTGCTTCAAACCCCCACGCTGAGATTAATCAGTATGCCGTTTCATCTGCCAGAGCACAGGACAGTCCAAAATGAAATGCTGAAGATTTCTGTTGAGCGGGAGTTCATATTCTATTAATTTATTATTGTTTCCCTCTCCCCGAGGGCCATTAGCGCGGGTAATAAAAAGAGATGTAATTACGAGGCACGGTGGCCCCCTCCAGCTGCAGCCCCCTCGTAACTCACCCTCAATCAGACAACAGAGCAGACAGAGGGAGTGAGAGTAAAGGGGAAAAAAAAAAGGCAAGCGAGAGAGGGAGAGAAATGGAGGATAAAAGAGAGGAGAAGATATGGGCCAGAGAGAAAACAGATAAGGAAGAGAAAAAGCAGAAGGAGGGGGTGAAAGGAGACCAGAGCAAGGAAGAGGAAGATAGAAAGAGGAAAGAGAGTAATTCTGGCTGGACAGGGGCTGATCTATCATGGCCAGCTATCAGAAGGACAAGCAGGCCCTGAAGACTTCTGCCCAGCGGCAATCTCACCCCAGCCAAGTCAAGTGCTCTCCGGGCTCCAGTTAGAATAAAACTGCCCCTAACAGGACCCCAGAGGTTTAGCACTTTCTTTCTTTTTTTTTTTTTTTTTTTTTACCTCAAACTGAGCCGAATGATCTTGCTGCCATAAGCTGATACTGTATCAAAGCTTTCTATTTTATACGGTAAGACAAAGAGAAGATGAAGTGCGCACCTGTGATTTATATAGAAACATCTAATCGAGCAGTGTGACGCTATGGTGCAGGATGTATATTCAGAAGAGAAATGAAGAGCAATTTTGCACAGCTTTATAATGTGAATGCACATGTATCTATGCAATGTGCAATATGCGTGTAACTTGCAGTTGCGGACCATGATTCTTTGTGAATTTACAAGACAGCATCAGGAAGACCCAATCAATAGCAGCTCAGTAATAAATTGCTGTGCTTGACGTAAATAATTTGACCTGAAGTTGAGTCACATGTACAACACAAACAGCTCAGTTTGCCATGAGCTTTCCCTGGACAGATTTGATGACACAAATAACATTTTTCATTTGGGAAAAAAAGTCATGTCAGTACAAACTAAACTAAGCCTGTTAAATAGATGACAATTAAGCTTTTCTTCAGCTTCACAGTTCACTTTCAGGGGAGTCACCTATCTGGCTTCTTCTTGTGTGATAACCAGCCCATTATCTTATTCTAAGTAGCCGGAGAATGGCTGATTGGACCAGAAATCTGTGAACATTACGAGGCTGAAGAACATTAAATACAGTAATCCTCTTCTTTTAATCTGCACCCTATGACCTTTTGACCCTTGCACGTAAATCTTTAACCCTCCCCAGGGCCTCAGTGCCCAGTACTGACGGTACATATCTCTGTTTAGCCCCAAAGACCAGCGCAGATCAGTCTTTAATCATTGCCATAATTACACATAATTTATCTCCACTGCCATCAAGCAGCATTGCTTAATGAGGGATGGCGCTCTGCTGAGGCTCACTTAAAGACAAATCAGTGTAAATTTTTTCCCCTTAACATTTTATATATGTAATATGAAAATGCTCCAGAGATGTTTGGTGAAGATATAACATGCACATAATTGTGATGCTGGATGAATCTGCTAATGTGTCACAGTAACTAAACAAAGCCCTTCCACCCTGCCTGGCAGATGTCCTCTTCCTGGCCCTGTGTACTGACTCCCTGTCTGCCTCCGATACGCCCCCATCTCAATCTCCCTGCAGTTTTTCTACCTTCCTGCCGCTTTCCTGCCTGGTTCGGGCCTCAGCATCCACATGATTGCTCAATCTATCTTTATCTCCTGTGTTGAAGCCTACGTCAGAGGGTAAATTGAATATACTAAGAGCTGTCTGTTGGTGTCTATATTTAATAAAGTGCACTGATGAGGTGCTGATTTATTGCCGGGCAGTATTCACACTCTATTACAAGGAGATTACGCAGCTTGAGTGGGATCAGGCTGGCAACACAGTAAGTAGATTTCACAATTTAATGGCAAAGAGAAAACAGGGGCCCCGGAGGGGGCTGGAGGAGGTTGGGCTGATGGGTAGGTGGGTGATTACGGTGGAGGGTTGAGCTGACACAAACACGACAACATACAAGAGGCATGATCTCTTTTTAACATTGCTGCCTCCATGCTAACAACTAACATGCGAGGCTGTTGTCTGTCACATGCTGGTTGATGAACAGGAATCCAATAAAGCACACATGATGAATATTCCCCACACACCAGTAATAAATAGAACAATACAAACAAGGATATTTCATTAAATTCATCTGGTCTGAATCTAATGACAGAAATGTAATTACAAGGAGGATGTCTGAATCACAACAGAATGGGAAGATATTCATTGAAGCAAGTTTCAAGAATCAAAATGGTACATAGCATGGAGTCCAATGTCATTTAAATATTTTACATTTTAACGTGACATGCCAGTGTAAAAATATGTTTTATTTGTGGAGGAGCAAAGCAGCAACAGCAAAGTGTCAATGTTTGCTTGGCCCTTTAGCCTTCAGAGAATTCCCAGCTGAAAACACTGCAGCCCAGGAAGCTGGGATGAGAGCTGGCAAACACCAAACAATGAGCCCCTCTTGTATAAGCAGATGCATACTGTTGCAGTTTTACATACAAACACATGGCATTCCCACTGCAGGTCGGAAAAGGATAAAGGGTTTTTCACAAGGCGATGGGGGTCACATACGCATCCTGCTACCCCTGAAGAAGGCAGTAATGTCAAGGTGGCAAACAGATTCTCATGTACTGAAGTTGTCAGTATTCAGAGTTCCTAACTAAACCTCTTGGACAGCAAGAAATGGAGCTTTATGAGATGGAAGGAGGCCAGAGGGGTGGACAGTGAACTACTATGTGTGTCAAAGGTTGTTAGCACCTTAGGAGCAACAAGCCATCTGTCAGCATTCCCTTAACACAGCTTCTAATGACCCTGCCCCTCAGGCAAGAATGGATTGCTTCATGGTGCTATTTGGAGCTGTGACACAAGTGTCCAGAGCCTCTACAGTAATTATCAATTAATCAAAGACCCTGCAAGCCTGCAAAAAAAGCTCTTTATATTTCAGAGCAGCCCTATCTATCTCATTAAAATATGTTAAAGAGTAAATGTGCTCCAAGTATGGAAGTCTTCTTCTTATTAACATTTATATTATTCGAAATCATACACAAATACATGTGTAAAGTACTGTATAGCCAAAACAGCTAATTTGACTTTGGACCCTGTAAGTCAAAGATGTCATCTACACTAACGATACTGCTTTTATATCCTCCCATTACCCTCCAATTAAAGCTCAATAGGACCACTCTACTCTAAATTACACCACTTTTTAAATGCCTTTTTTCAAATGTTAGCTGAGAATAGAGGAAATTAAAAATCAATTGGGAGAAGGTAAGTGCCAATTTTCATGACATTTAAATAGTTACATTTGGACTTTAGTTATTGGCCCATCTGTCAATGGCATAATCAATGTGGGCTACTTCATAATGAACTGTTAATCTTTTTAATTCCGTTGCCTAAGGCTACAAAAATCTATCAGAATGCAATCAGCAATTTTCCTCCCTCTCCTTTCTTGTCCCGGAGCAGATGAGGGGAGAAATATTGTAGAAACAGAGCATGGTAGGCTGCCCTGGGGTACCGTTGGTGCATGGAGTGTTAGTGCATAGAGTCTCGCTCAACCAGTGAACCGTTTCTGATCAGGTTCAGCCATGTACAACTCAATTATGCAGCCATTTCATGGCCAGAGGACACCTACTGTCCTAATACAGGCAGCACCAAAGGGACACTCAAACCAAGCACCAAACTAAAACTATTCTGTCAAACTGTAAAAATAATCTCTTTTTAGATTTTTTTTCACCAGCAAAAGCTAAAAGGGGAGGAAAAAAGAGTGTAACTTTTCGTAAACAGATCAAAATAATCTACTCAAGGTCTTCAGTATCAGTGTGTAGCTCATCATTCAGTTGTAGTGAGAGACATAAAGGCTTACTGCCTCAGGTTTTGGGTTAAATGATGATTATCAACACAATTGGGATGACAAGTCCTTTGTCGCAATGTGTGGTGCAAATCCCATTAACATTATAAATCTATCCACTGTACAATGCACATTAGTATAATCTGATTAACAGTGTTTCAATACTATGACAAACAAAATCCCAGTTAGAGTGTGAGTAATACAGTGGCCTCAGATAACCTGTAAAATATGTTGCATATTTGTCACATTGTATGTATTTTAGACTCTCTGTATTGTGCTTGTCTACGAGTGTGCGTTAGTGAGTGATGTATGCATATTTGCATAGTCCATAAGCAGCAAGGAACAAGAGCACTGGACTGCTTGTGCGTGACTGTGATGCCTGTGTAATTTTTGGGTCATAATGATGAGAGTGTGTTATCAGGTCAGTTGTGATCCAGTTCTGAATAAGCTCCTTGGTTAAACTCTCATCCTGCTGACCATGCAGGGCCCATGGGGAATGATACAAACAGTTTAGACGTGCAAGGGGCCAGGGCTGAGGCCAGAGGCTGGGAGCATATCCATCTCTAATCTCCTTACTATCGGATCTGTACCTGATTAATACCCCTCCTTCTGAGAAGTACTTTAATACCTTTTCAGTACAAAATGCACCTGCCTGAGGTCAGCTACTGTGGTGTCTATTTCCCTTTCCTAAGAATAAGATAACTTTGTGGTTGTTTGAATTGGGAATGTAAAAAAAAATTCTGTGTAATCAAATTCAACAAAAAAGTCCCCAGACCTGTGTATTCATTCATTTGTTTGTGTGAGAAGGAACCAGACAGGTGTGTGTGTGTGTGTGCGCGTGTGTGCGCGTGTGTGCGCGTGTGTGCGCGTGTGTGCGCGTGTGTGCGCGTGTGTGCATGTGCGCATCACCGCCAATGTAATGTTGCACATTTCCTGTACACTGACAGCTCTCAGCCTGTCCAAGTTATGCTGATGAGAAGAAGAGGTTATGGGGGAGCCGCTGAGGGACACATTCATTTAGTTTGTTACTCCTCTATGCCGACAGCACTGTAATGTTATAGAGTTATGGGGGTCAAGCTCAAGATCAAGGAGAATTTGCTTTGGCTGCAAAAAAAAAAGTGTAGCTAAACAATGTGTTCCGTGTCAAAATCAGAGCAAAACTCTTGAAGGAAGCAAAATCTCTGCTGACGTGAGGTGCTGTATCCTTAATTCAACAGCATCTTATAACCTAATACCTCGTCTATCACAATGTCTATGGGAGAAGGAAGAAACATGATTATGGCCATCAATAATTCAATGTGTGTGTGTTTGCACTTGTGCGTGGTCTGGGTGTGCAAGTGTGTGCGTTTGTGTATGATATGATGTTTTGTTTGATTGGGCCTTTCCCCAACTTTGCCCTAAATCCCTTGTGATTACAACATACATTGGCACTCAGACTGTGTCCCCCTCTCCATTCAATGCAGGGATTTTAGATAGACTCTATTGATTTGTTTCCTGCGCAGCTATGTCTATTTTACACCCACCCCCTCACCAATTCCACACACCCTTGGGCTGCATGAGCTGCTGTCATTAATTATCTAAGTGTGTGCGCACATGGTCATCTGGACTGGAGAAAAATAAAAATGGTAGTATTTCACAATAAAACATAGGATGGAGAGTTTAAAATAACAGAGGGGAAGGTCAGAATAATTGTTCTCATACCTGGGATGTGTTTGGCCCAGCCAATGATGACCACCAGCTCACGGTCAGCCAGGTCGCACAGCGTGGTCAGAGCCTTGATGTCGCTCTCCGGCATGGTGGGGTCAGGCATGGCATAGATCTTCTCTGGCTCCGCCACCAACAAGTGAGACACTATCTTTGTGACTGAGGATAGACAAGGAAGGAGAGGGATGTCAAAGCAAAGCAGGGGTCACAGGTCGTATCACTGAAAAGCTCAGCGAGGCGCAAAGATGCTCCACACTGATAAACATGGTAAGACTCAAACATATGTTGCAATATATGGATGACTACGTTTTTTTCTGTTCTCATTATACAAACGAATGAATGGAATGGTTGACATGAAGGTTCTTTTCCCTACAGAATGTATGCAAAAGACAATAAAAGTGTGCATACAAATATGAAGCACTAGTGTCCTCAAGAGCTCTGTTGTTGTTTAATATCGGTCATCTGCCCAGAGACTTATCATAATTCAGCTCTGACCGGAACAATACCTGGCCTATATTTCTGTCCAATGAACGCTCTACTGTCCAAACATGTGGAAGGGAAGGGGATCATGAGTCTGTCCTAGAATTTGCCTTAGTTTTACCTGCTTGCTGGCCTGGCAGAAGCGGGACGACGGAGGAGGGAGACAATGGGCAAGTGATGGAGCAGTACTCACGAGGCTTTTTGGTGGGAGGGGGGAGCGTCAAGCCCAGGTATGGGTTGTTTTCTGTGTCCAGCCTCCGTTTGTACTTCTGTCTGCCCCCTCGCACACGGTCTAGACGAACTCCTGTGTTGGAAACAACAGAAGAGGCATGTTGAGATGCAAAGACTAAATCCTGAATGAAATCAGCTGTCAAATCCATGAGAATTAACCAAGTCAAAAGAAACCAAAATGAAATCATGAGAATAAAAAAAGTAGGCACAGTCCATTAGAACTGCTCTATTACATTAGATAATTACATAATGATATCACAATTATTCTCATTTAGATCATGCATAGATGCTTTTCCTTGTATGAAAGCATGACAACATTGAAGAGATGGATGTGTGCATGCACACCCTTGTATGTGTGTGTGTGTGTGTGTGTGTCTCCGTGTGAGGATGTGTCAGAGGCACGGCTGCCTTCCCATATGTGGTCCATGCCTGGCTGGTCTACTGTGACACAGCTGAGCCCAGAGCAGGTCTAAACATATGAATATTTAACGCAGGGTCAATGATCTCACAGACTGGTCCTCTAATTATTTAGCTTTTGGGGTGAGGCAGACTGCATACTAATTAGCTGCCAGATACATGCCTCTTTGCTTGTGCATATGTGTTTGTATGTGTGAGTGTTTGTATACACACAGGTGTGTGTTCTTTGGTGTCCAGAAACAGAAACTTAACCAGCCTCCAAAAGACAAGCTCCCACACACACGGCACAAAACATTCGCTGTCATACTGCAGATAGATAACTAGGTATTGCTTTCCCATAAAAGACCCTTATTTCACCCCTGTTTCACTGGAGTAGCACTGAGGCCTTATCACCCCCAGCCACACCTAGGGGGCCAGGTTCTACACTGATACTGTAAATGTCAAGCCAGGCTCATCATAACATAAGTTATTTATTATCTCATTATTTGATAAGAATGTTTCCATTTGGATGTCTTTTCTATTCTATTAATTTTCTACATAGTTAAAATATTTCATCTACATTGTTCTATTTATTTGATACCACCAGACAGGTATTTTGTTATTTAATGTAATTCTGCACAAATGTTTATGTCCTGCTACCCCATATTTGGACAAGCGTGTCACGGCTACCATGCAGCCTAAATATTCCTGATATCTTAATCCTGTCAAGAGGGAGAATCCTTTCAATTTGCCTTGTATGCATAATGTAACCCCCAAACAAATTTAATTCTAAAGGGTGGATGAGAGAAGGCTCAATGAAATGCTTGTGGTGGAGGAGGAGTTAATTTGTCAGCCTCCTGTGTCCTCTGGGTGAACAACACCCACAGCCAGAGCACTTCCTTGATGGTTTCATCACTTTATAACAGGGAGAACAGTGTCAAACCTGGGCATTGTGTAGCCACTGCAAATGAGCCTAATACAATTTGCCCATCAGCAAGTGCTCTTGGAGAGGATGAGTTTGGATGTGTCCCATGCATGATGGTTGGAGGTCGCTCAGTGACCAGGGAGGGAAATCAGATGATGTAAGATAGAGCAGCTGCCTTCATTTAACAAAGAGGAATTCAGAGGTAATGATATTTTCTTAATTTACACCATACATTTTCTATGACAACAAGGACACTAACTTTACTAAATGCAAGGGGTTCCAATAAACCATATTATCATGTAACTGGAGAACAGAGATTTCTTCTACTAATATAAATTATTTGATTCCCAAGAAACACAAATCTGATTAGGATTGTCTTTCAATTTCCTGACACTGACAACCCACTAACCTAATTACCCTCAATTCCCTATAGAACTAGAGCCTTCCCAGCAAGCACCAGGGACTCATCTGATGACTACCTGTACTTTACACACACACATAACGCATACATAATGACAATTTCATCTTTAAATGTGTCACATCAAGAATTCTTTTTTGGTGCAAATCTCCTCTGTAAAGGCGCCATGAGAATTTTCGTCACGCCTCCTCCACCTGGTGTGAGATGGTACTGTTACTATTGTGGAAATAGCGACGCATGATGTGATGTGCAGCATCTGTGCTCCGTGATCCTTTCTACTGGTTAAGTCATGTGGCTGTGTGAGCCAGTGTAAAGCCACCAATGGAGGTAGATGGGTGCCTCTTTTAATTAGAACAGTCCTGGCCATAATTAACAGATGCTGACAGGAATTAAAGCTTGGCACTAACCTGTCTCATTTTACTGTCCAACAGGGCCAGACACAGGCAGAGAGGAAGAGAGAGTGATTAAAAGCAGCTAGACAGATTCATTCACTCTTGCTGTCGAGCTCTACGGCCAAGACTTTAAAGGGGCCTTTGTGAGGTTCATATGTCCCTTTGGTGGCCCTCGAAGCTTTAAGTGGTCTGACTCGGAGCAGTCTGTTGTGCTCCCTCCAGAGTAAACAGTAGGTGTGTTATAAATGTGTGAAGAGAGAAGAGTACCACCTCATCCAAAGTCATGTCACTGTTTTATGGCCCACTACACAGTGCAGTGAGGGTAGCAGCGGGTGAGCTCGGGTATCATCTCTTCAAAGCAGGGTGCTGGGGGAGAGGGCTTCTGGCCAAGGCGGCTGGCATTTGTGCACGGATTAACGCAGGCCTCAGGGTGGGGGCTGAGGCCAGCTGACCTAGGGCTCTTCTTTCTCTCCAAAAACAATAATAATCCCCTTCCAAGCACTCTCCTACAAAAGGGCCTGTCTTCACTCACTTTGTGCGGCCGGCCATGGTAGGGGCCCTTATTTTGAGTCTCTCACCTGTTCTGGGTGTCTCTCCCTGGGGAAAGTGTCAGGATGTCTGGGATGGTTGGCAATGCCAAAGGGGGCTTAGGCGGACCCTATTTTAGCTGGGAAAATCAGAAGGCCACATGGCAAGGCACGGTGAACCTTACCTTTCAAGGAAGCCGCCCTGCTAAACTGCCGTCAGCACTATTTCAAAAGGCCCCTGTTGCCAGCTTTGCATGCTTGTAAGTGTGTTGCAACATTTTTAATGGCGAGTGGCGATGAGCGAGGGTAGCGGAAAATTTGTCACGCATTGCCTGCCCACTCTCTCTGCTGACCCCAGGGGCTGCCATGCTGACACCTTTGTGACATACTCCATTTACAGGTTAGCTACAATATCCCCTGCGAGCAAACATCTGTGCTCCTGCTGCTAATTGAAAAGACTATATTACACTGAAATGAAAGCTTCATCAGAAACATATTAATGACGTTTTTTTTACCACTGACAGAAAGTATTTACCCTATGAGTTTGCACTTTGACATTTTACATTTCATATTTCATGGACTATATATGCAAATGCAATGCGGTTTGTGTTTGCGTATGCTGTCTATGTGACAATGATGTCGCTATTGTGGGATATGGTCGTTCCTAGCATGCCAGTCTGCTAAGCAATGACATGCTGTAAGAGGTATATTGTATATCAGCACAGACGCACAGAGTTGTTCAGCTGACATCCTTGACTATTACACTGCAGGCTTACAATAAGACACTTTTCAGAGTCTTGTGTTGGCAAGAACATGATGATACGATAGATATGATACAGGAGTTACAATTCAGCATTTGGCAGTGCTGTGAGAAATTGTATATTTTGTGATTTTTTTTAATTCTAGGAAAATTGTTCATAAAGAGCACATCACCATCTACATGAAATCATTGTAACTAATGTTTTAGCAAACGACCAATTACAACACTGAATACTAAATTTAAAAAAATCATTTAAATTTACTAAATGTGTGCATTAAAAGAGGTAAAACAGCGAGACACTGATTATGTTTAACTTGGCTGTGTGGGCATGTGGAGGCTTCTCTGAGTAGCTCAGTGAGGGTAAAAAAGAAGTGAGTGTAGTGCAACTGTCACTGAATGATGTCAATGTAATCTCTCAATAGTATCTTGTCTTGCTCTAAGCTCTGATCTGTTTCCATTGATCAGAGGAAAAACCTGTTGCCCCTGACATTTGATTCTTCTATTGATCACTTCCTCCTTTATACAGTCAAAGGAAAGTACAGAGACTCAACACAGGGTTTAAGATGCTCTCCTCTAATCATGCTGCTGATCTTCAAATACCATTTTCTTTTGACCATTTACCACACTCTTAGATACAAATGTGAGATTAGCACTGTATAGCATGTGAGCTTTGCCTCTGAGGCTGTAATGAATACAGCTTTTCTCAAAACATAAGTCATTTTTTAATTCAGAGACAATGGTTTATATAAACTGTTTCATCTTGAGATGGATGGGTGCCGCACTGTATTTTGTTGGAGCTGTAAAGTTATAATTAGTTGATTTTCCATTGAGACACAATGTGACCTTTCTGCAGTAATGAAAGTAAGTGGCAACCTCAGTCACATGAGCAGTGGCCATTTCTACACCCTCCGCCTGAGCATGGCGTTGAGCCGACGGCTTCATAGAGCTTACAGTAGACACAGACCATGTGTCTCTCTTTCCACTTCATCTTGGTGACACGTTAACATGTCAGCCTTGGAAACATTCTCTGCACATCTCTTTGCAAATCATGACGAATATGTTTTAACAAGCAGAAATCAGTTGTGTGAGAAGGAGCAATGACAAATGCTGCGCAAGACTTCAATCAGTGTAACAATAGTTTTATACAGTGAAGATAACCGCTATGTAAAAGAGGATGGTCATTCTTATTCTACGATTGTGCTGAATATACAGAAGTGTGCATTAGAAGCACAGGCTTAGCCGAAGTCTGCATATTTGAGTTTTACACTCTTTTTACTCTAACCTGACACTGGTCATTCATTTATAGCCAGGACTACATATTTTTGTAGTCTCTTATTCTCCAAGATGATATATTGGCATAAATTTTTCATCAGATAGTAATGCGATTACTCTGTCTTTCTGGCACTGAGGCTTTATCTGGCTGCAAGGAGTCCAGGGGATTCTGTTACTGTGTGACGATCCATATGGGTTATGACTCCAGCTTTAGGTGGTGACTCGATATATATGCATCTCTAAATCCTATTCTTCAATGAATAATGGGAGGAATAATGTATAAATATCTATACACTGCATTGAATTTAACTTAAAAGTTAAAGTTTTTACAGAATTTCATTCGTCAGATCCCTCCTCTAACAGAGCATTTGAAGCACTTTATAACCATGAGGGAAACTTGTATTTTACACATCATAAGTGCTCCTTGACTTGCGCTCATCATCACCCGAGGACAGCAAAAAAAGTAAAAAATAAAAAATCCCACAAATTCCCTCACAGACTCCCTGAGCTTCTCCCAGAAGTGGCTTGAATAAATATAACACCACCACTTCACCCCCAAGCCACATATCTTTCATTATTCATTTGTCTACCCTTTTCCAAGGAACCAACAAGTGAGAAACATGCAGAGAGAAGGAGAGACAGAAAGACAGAGGCCAGTGAGGAAGCATCCACTATTGCACTGAGGTAAGGGAGAATGGATAGGTGCCTCCCCCGGAAGAGCAGCCAAGCCTAGAGGTCTCAGGGGAATCGGTGGCGAAATGGGGGAAGGGGGAGCAACCCAGCCAGACAAATCCATCGGAAGCATGTTTAATTGTCACTGAATTCCCTGCTGGCGTGACTTTAAAAAACCATCCACAGGAAGAGAGCTGAGATGTTCGGAAAACATTTAGTGGATCAATATGCCAAGGAGAGCTGAGACTGTGCCGAGTGTGTGCTCAGGGACCTCGCCTGAGCCTTTCCAGGAGGAATACTGTTACATTTCTATTACTCAGATGGTGGGATCAACCTATTCAGCATATTTCTGTCCACAGCTCAGCTGCACATTATTTACTGCTTTGTTGGTCAGGGGAGGACTGGGGGCTGAGCACTGTTGGCTTAGTCAAGTTGTGTTTATACCTCAACGGAACACCACAGGAAACATACTGTTATACTTGTAGATATCTAAGATTTACCATGAGCTCAAGCAAAACAGCAAAAGTTGAGGCATTTTTTTGGCTAAGTAATTTCTCGCAACATATTTATGGAATGTGTGGCCGCAGATGTAAGACTTAATAAAAATGTTCTTACTCTTCTTACCTTCTTTGAGCATCCCCACTTTGAGGCATTTCATGAAGCGACAAGCCTGACATGATTTGCGTCTCCTTTTTGTGATCTCACACTCATTTGTGGCTGGACAGCTGTATTCTATATTACCTAGTAGGAAGAAGATGAAAAAAAGAGAAGTTGTTAGTAGAAAAAAAAAATACTCAAATTCAAATCCAATACATTTCCATTTAAAATAAAATGTCTCTGTGGAAATATTTAAATCCTGGGCACAATTTATCATGTACTTTGTGTGTCATCATATTTCCCATTTCATCAGCTAGGCATAGCCATATAGATTCCTAAGAAATCCATCTGTGTAATATGCAGGGTCCCCCGATGTCCTCCAACAAAAAAGGTTCCATGCATTACTGTGGCCAGCAGCAAAAGAAGAAGCTGGACTAAGAGGTAAGGGGGGGGGGGATAAAGTTGCAGTAGTCCTCCAGGACCCATCAGTGGATGCCACCCTGGTCCAACACTAAATTGGCCTCATTAATTCTGTGCATGTCCCCTCTGGGCCCTGGGTGCAGGCCATGTCCCCCTATGCTCAGAGGGGTCTGCCACTGCCTCAATAGCAGGCTGGAGAGCCAGACACGCTGTCCCTGACCACTTTACATAATACTCCTGCAAACCCAAACCTGTTGTTACCACTGTTGCCATTGTTGACTATTTACATAGTGTACAGGCTAGAGACCTAATGCATTATTCAACTGCAGCGTCTGATTCCAGGACGGAGCAATGAAAAAGAGTTTCATTGCTACACAATAAAAGAGCCGGTTCTGCTCTACTCTAGCATTAGCAATAGAAAGGGCAGGATATGTGAGGCAATTCCTCCGCTTCTCTCTGATTCCCTACATTTTACTGTATTCAGGGGTTTTCAATAAAGGGTTTCAATATAATAGTTGCTTCAGCCTAAGAATTTGAATTATCCTCATTTTCAATTGGCTTTCAGCTTTAGAGGTTTTGACATTGGTATTTTCCCTAAACTTTTCTTTTAAGCTGTTGTTGATGTATTTCTTATAGTAGCCAAAAAATTAATTTGAGTGATAAAAAAAAAGTACTTTAATCATAACATTAATTTAGAAATCTGTACTAGTGCATTCAAGTATATTTAAGTATTTTAGTGGATAAGGTTTCTGATAAAGCCATAAAACATACACACTTCCAACACATTAACAAACTACAACTTCTTTGTTAAATAACAAAAATCCACTATGTTCAGACTATAACCCCACATACTTTACAGGTCTGATCATCACATTTTATTTCTGTACAAACAAACAAACAGACAGCTGCGTAAAAATTCCACAGGCATTGCCCCACTAGCTCTTCAACACCCTTTGACAACTTATGCAATTATGTTAACATTATTGGACAGATCAAGTGGAGAGTCCCAAGATGTTATAAATAATTAGAAATTCCTCCTTATATCTGGGTTAGAAATCATTATGCTAATTCTCCTCATCTCTTTGGGACTGGGGTAAATAAAGGTGTGAAGGAAGCGGCTGATGAGCTCTGATTGTCTTTCCTCTGTCTGTTTTCTCTGTTGTTACAGCAGAACCAGACCATAATAATCCTATCCATTTCCCATACGTTGGGAGCAGGCAATCAGTGCCACTAGGTACAGAAATCAATTCATGAGTAGCATTTATGTTTGCATTCTTGATAAAACTATCCAATCAGCCTATTTTCTTATGTAAAGCACAGAATACTTTTTTTTTTTTGCATTTATTTGTAAAACCCTTGATTCTGTGAGTCAGTGCTGTGTTATTTGAGATTCACATTAAACACCAGAATCGTCATCTAGGCAGAGTGTGAGTCCCTGAGGTCCCTCTTTTCCTTTCCAGGGACGCATGAACAATCCACACCTATTGGCTGACTGAGAGAGTTAGTCCTTTCATATAACACACTTTCGAAACAAAAACAAACACATGCTTGCACTGTGCTGTGCTACTGTGTCCAGCTGTCCTCTCAAGTCCCCAGAGCGTCTGATGTGCTGTCAGGAGGGGCTTCCCATAGCTCATGTGGAGAGACCAGTGGATTAACTAATTTTTCATCTCTACATTTGGTTTATATTTAGGAGACGGAGTGTTTAAGTATCAGTATACATACACTAAGACCCACTTCATAACATGCCTAATGCCTCTTAGCTGATATTAAATGACAGTAAGCCACGACCTCTCATGTTTTATTGTTTTTAGTAACATAAATACACGGTATAAGTTGTAGTAACAGTGATAAATTAAAAATAAACTAAATGTAAAATATACTTATTTTCAAAATAGATATGATATATTTATTTACATTTTAATCCATTTCAATCCTTTGTGTGAAGAGAATAGACATTCCTGTTTTAGTCTAATTTTAACCTCTTACATGTCAAATTTTTCTCGCATACCTTTCTCATTTTCTGCTAAATATGTCTAAACTGGCCTAAAGGAAATGTCTTAAATACACAACAGATGAACAAACCTCAGCACTTCAATCTGGAAATTTTCTAGTACTAGAATGTATTTTAAATTGACTTTTTTCCCCATTGCATTGAATGATTTTTGCCATTCAGACATGAGGTCTGGGAAAACTGGCTTGTAGAAAGCAGCACAGCCACTTTCACTTTTAGAAATGAAGCATACTGGTAGAAACCCCTTTAACCCGAGGGCCATGTGAGGGTTTATCTGCCTTTAGAGAGGTTATGGTATGGTTACCAATAGCATTACAGACTGAAGGGAGAAGAAAAAGATTTCCCTCCTTCTTTTCTTGATAAGTATCTGTCTCAATCTATTTTATGGCTTTTCAGGACCCATGCCAGGGCACAGAGGGGAAAGTCAGGTCTTGTAAGTAAATTACAGTAAAATGGCAGGTATTTCTCATCAAAATCTAAACTGACTTTTACAGGCTTACTGTCAAGGTCTATTACTTCATATAAAGGAGGGCCACCGAGTTCAGTTGGTTTCAAGCAATTTTACACTTGGGTTCAAAATGGGAAAAAAAACATGGCTCAATAAGAAATATATGTTTTTGATTGGTAGAGCACGTGAGGTACAGGGATAGGAGTATGATTAGGGAGCAATGAGAACAGGGGCATATCTACGATGAATGGAGATCCAGGTTGACATTAATTTGGGCCTGGCCTTGACTAATGTAACTATCTCCACGTAAGAGTTCAAGGGGCTTTTCACTGAATGAATAGGTGACAGAAGATGGATTTTCCATCTCCTTTTGTTGAAAAGGAAGGGACATCAGCTGAACGAGTGAGAACTAGAGGTGGAAGGTAGGGGGAAAAATGTTAAACAAATACTATGTTACGTAAAGAGAATTGAAAAATGTATATAGTAAGTTTATTATTATATTATATATTATACAGATTAAAAATACATATTAAAAATAAATAGCTTGGAAACAACTACAGCATTACTAGTAGGAGTTAACATCAATGCCACAGAAATTAAAGTTACACAAACTAAGTGCAAGGTGATAAAGACTGTCATGGACAGAGTTAACATTAACTTAACATGTTTGCCTTAAGTGCTATAGAACAATGTGATAAAGGGCTGGAAAAGACAGCTCCTTTGTTTTCTTCTCATTAGAGAGGGCTGTCTCACACTCCACCCTTGACTGCCTTGTTATTCCTTTAATTAATCAGTTCTCATCAACGGCACCCTCTCATTCTTTCAAGAGCTCTACATCCCGCTATTTACTACCTCCATTTTCCTCCAGCAATCCTGCATGAGTTTCTTTTATCATTTCCAAAGGCTTTCACCTCCCCCAAAAAGTCCCTGCGTCCTCCTGCCTTCTCTGCCTGGGACCCCTGTCTGATTATTATGCCATTAAGCCTCTCCTCCTCTCCTCTGAAAGAGCAGCAGGGTCCCTCTCCAATCTAAAGAAGTCCTGGGTTTTTTTCCCCTCCTTTCCCTGAAATTACCCGGCGACGCGTGCCTGAGTTTCTAATTGGCATGCCCGTCCCTGGAGACGGCCCCCTCCCTTCTTCCTAATGAAAAGCCTCGGCCTTAATTACACTTTCCAAACGCTGATTGTTATTGACAAAACTCCTGTGGCTCGGACAAACGACGGCAGATTAGCTCCATTACAGGCAGCCCTCCAAGAAGAGAAAGAGAGGGATTTCAAATCGACAATGCAAAGTGTGGGGGGAAAGAAGAGGAGCTTTCAATGTTTTTTCCATGTACCTTCGCCTTAATTGTTTGGGCCATTGCTCCACTTAAGACACTCCTTTTTTCCCCCTCTATGCATCTTCTCTGTTCCATTGTGTTGCCATCAGTGTACTTTTAGTAAAGGGACAAAAGCTCAGTTATGTTACTTGACAGAAAATGTTCATCTTTTGTCAATAGACAGGATTGCTGATGGCAGCGTGGGCAAACATGAGGATTTGGCCTAATGCTTTTGTTTGCCAGCAAAAGGTACATAGACTGTCTAAAGCTGATAGGGCTGTAAGGTCCAAAATCAACACCTATCAATGAGACAACCTGCTTTCCATTCATTGCTTGCCATTATTTGTTGATTTAAAAAAAAATACCAAAAGAAGTCAGATGTGTGCGATTCGAATAATATTTTTTTCTTCTACACTTAAAACCTTATTTTTCCTATTTTGCCTGGTTTCCAGCGCACATGTCCTTCTCCTAAGCCGGCAGGGTTTAGACCTGGGCAGCTGTGCCTGTTATGCAGATTTTTTTTTCCAGGCTCAACAATATCTCCGTCTTTCTGATTAATCTGGACCACAGCACACAGTTTCACAGTGGGGGACCTTTCATTGCCTCTCTAATGAGAAGCTGTGATACATCATGCCTTGCAGATAGCCAATCGCACCCTAGTCCCCTGATACACACAAACACAAAACAAGACAGGAATAATAAAGCACATTCTCTGAGCCCCTCAAGGCATTTAGTCAAAAAGCTACTCCACTCCCCCAAGTCTGACCTCTGAATGTTGTCGTGTCCACTACTTTAATTCACCACCACCCATAACAGAAGAAGACGTCAATGTTCCACTAATGACCTGTCACATATCAAATTCTTTGTGTTTAGGTGTTTCTGTTTTTATTAAAGTCTACTATAATTAACAAAATATAAGTATGACAAGTATATTTCTATACTGAAAATATCTGTGGTGTCATAATGTTATGGACAATACTGTCTCTTGTATTGTGATATCACTAAAAGTACTGTGACCAAAACTTTAATATATTAACTCAAATATGTTTACATCTGCAAAGGTGGTGAAAAAAACATAATCCCTTACTTTTTCACAGTCATTAAACTCTTAGAATATTGTTTTCACAGAGATATCCTTCAGAACAATGACATATTACACATTTAAATAGCACTTAAAGAAAATATACTGCCTGTTTTGTAATGAAAATAATAGTATTTTTGTAGGTCATGTTGGTCCCAGGACAAACAGATGACATCTACCACACTCTAGTGTTATTTTTGATCTCTTGTACTATGTATGTCTTAGTCTCGCTGCGAGGCCAAAGGTGTCTTGTACTAAAGTGTTTTTGTGTGTGGTGATGCAGCAAGATGGGATGAATTGAGTAATACAGAGTATTCTCAAGTGTTTGTAGGGCTGGAGTGAGAGGGAAAAAAATACCTTGTATTGTCCTTTTAAAAAAGGCTTTGCAAGCCTCACAAGAGGCCACCCCATAGTGATACCCCGAGGCAATATCTCCACAGACCAGGCACAGCCTCTTGGGGAGGGAGTTCAACATGTATTCGCACTTTATGGATGAGTCCTCCATGATGGTGCTGGAGCAGTCATCATAGCGCTTGCGGCAGGTGCCAGCCCCTAGCCCACTAGGGGTGAACATAGGAGGAGAGTCCAGGCCGTTGGAGTGGCTGTTCATGGTGCTGACATAGCCGCCACTGGCGTCTGAGTTGCCGCTGGGGCTGTGATGGCTAACTGTGTCGATGACTGAGGAGGGACTGGATGGCTCCGTCTTGATGTAGGACCCACAGCTGGAGGGTAGGTGCCGGTCATCAGCAGCCATTCTATTCAGCAGCCTGGTTCGGGAGGTTGGGAAAGGGACACAGGAAGAAGAAGAACATTATTCATAGAACTCTTCAAATAAATCTCATAACACAGTGTGTTCATGGAAATGAATGAACAGCAAACAAATATTAAGCCAGCCAATTTTTTTCAGTAATGAGGTTACAAATCATCACAAATACACTACTCTCTCTATCAAACATATCTCATTAAAGCAATTAAATTAGGAAGAATATTTACTAAAAGATCTATGTGCAGTCTCTCAGAAGTTCTATAAATTTAACACAATATTCCTTGCTGAATTTATTCATGTGTATACAATACGAACTCATGTGCTGTGACTGTGTGATGCATATCTAAAATTGACATGTCTTTTTTCTCATTCATTCCAATTTTTCTGTCATTTCACTATGTGTCCTGGCCTTCCCTATAAACCAGTCAACCGAGGTAAGGATGCTAAGTGCCTCATTAGCCACACACCATGGCAGCTGCAAAAGAGCTTCAGTGTACAAATACACACTACCATACCACACACACTTTCTCACGCGCCCACATGATACAAATACACAGATGGAAGGAAAAGTAAAGGAGAGGGGAAGGTAGAGTGGCTGCGAAAGAGGACAAGACGGAGAGCACTCAAATAACTTAACACAAAAGTGCACACATACTCTGACACACACACACATGCATAAACATGCACGCAGGCATACACACTACACACAAACACAAACACACACACACAAAACACATCCAGTCAGAGGCATCTTCATAGTTTAGAGAGCAGATTGGACCTTGGCTTGTCTCCTTGAGTCAGCAGTCAACCAAAAGGAAACATGATGGCAAGATATTGACTTTTTCAGTGTCTGCCTAATAACTGTATTTTGGAGTACATGCAATCTGATACTGTAACGTGTGCAGACTAAAGTGCAGTCTTTTGGCTGTGGCCACAAAATGCCCTCTCCTGCTTCTTTGCCCATATAAATCCATTTGAGTCTTGCACTATAACCTTTACCTTGAAATTGGGGAGCACAACTGAGGAAAACTTGGCTTAGGCATGTACAACTCATTTTACTCAAGAGGGGGACTGCTAGAGGAAATAGATAACTCAATGTATTGGAGATACCGTGTCGACATAGTGACCTATCAGGGTCAAGGCAAGGTTACACATGAACATACACACACACTTCTTTGCATTGGATACCACGGTAGGGGTCAAAGGTCCCCTGCACTTGCCTGCATTAACAAAATTGAGCCTTGCATGGCTTATGCAAATCCAGACACAGGGGCTCCTAGTGAGTGGCAGCTAGACAGCCTAAGTTGTGCCTTAGCACATTAGCTCCATTAGCATATTGCCAACTAATGGTAATGTTTACATATTTGACATGTCAGTTTACCATCAACACAGAAAGCGGGGGATGTTCGCAACTGGACGCTTTCTGCCTGATTGGATGATGGCTGTCGTTCACAAGTGCCTCAGAGGAACCAGGAAACGAGAGGCCTCTGCTATGTCCCGTATCGGTCCACCGGACTGCCTTTTGCTCTCTGAGGCTGATTTAATTGTGAGGGTGGGTGACAGAGGGGTTCAGGCCCAGGGGTCAGTGGGTCAACCTTATTTTCTCACCCTGGCTTCCTGGGCCCGTGGAGATGGGGGTCAGTATGTCAAATTAAATCTCATTCCCGGGTTTCCCTCCCTGCTGTCATGTATATTCATCGGAGCTCCAGGTGCCTACCACTTCTGGAAATTCAGAAAAAGGTTAACTGCTAAAATAAATAATAAAAAATGCCCCCTGTTAAAACCGTTGACCTTGTGGAATAAGCCCTTTGTCTGAGCACTCTTGGAATTTGTCTCGCAATATATGGTTCCCACTGTATAAAATGGACAACTAAATTTTTACTGGAAAGAAAGCTGTCCAATTCAGTGTTTCATGTTTAATTTAAACAATGAAAAACATACCTTTTTATATTAGCAGTGGCATTATGAGAGGTGGTTCAGCTGTTTCAAAAACTACCCCATTTGTACTCTTAAACGTCCTTGCTGAAAGAAATTGAAAAAGTGAATTCATTTCATGCCTGTTTAAAATAGAGCTTGCCGCTCTTGATAATAAATGCAGATTGCATCTCCATAAATTAATGCAGAGCTCTGTATTCATCTGCTTTATGTTCTATGTTTCAGATGGATATGTGCACCTGTGCAATAGGGCACCTGCACTTGGCTTATTAAAGGCTATATATTAAAACGTAGGAGCGTAAGATGGTTCCATTTAGCTTTTATTTCACAAATTCAGAGTAAGCTTAACCCTGGTTCAAAGGCCATCTTCAGGGTGACACTTAGCATAATTGCATAAGTGTCTTAACTGTTTCCCCTCCGGCTCAATGTGGTCATTTATAATAAATGTGCTAGCTAGAATCCCCTTAACTCATTCTGCTATGACACATTCTACCACTGCTATGCTTATGTTTTTAACAAGCCTGCATATATTGATTAATGATACTCAGGGAATACTAACCACTTGAACCTGGGGTATTAATCAAATAGTCTAAAATATTTCTATAAATATTCGTAATCTCTAATGGGACAGGTCCAATTTAAATCTATAAATACCATTGTAAGGGAAAATGAATTATGAACATTAAATAGTTTGACAGCAGCAATGGTCCTAATAAATAATTCAATATGTGGGGCAGATGCTAATTAGCCTGTGTGCTACACAGACACAGCAGACAGGAAGAGGTGTGCTGAACTAAGTGAGACTTTATGCTATAAAATCTATAGTTCTGTCTTACTTACTTCCTCAAGGTAAGAGCATTTCAAATTCTGCTGCCTGGCTGCCCAAAGGAGCACCGCTCGTCTAAGATACACTATCTCCCTTTCTCTCTTTTCTCTTTCTGTTCCTCCTCCTTTTGTTCCCTTTGTACCGATCAAAATTCATGCTGAGTAGTGGGTTATGGGCCTGCAATCGCACACTGCGCAGTTTGGTTTTAATTTGATTCCACCTGGCCCTCCTAACAGCATTTCAGATCCCTAATATCATTCCACTAGTGCTGCTGTGACCAGGATTAGCTGGCCTAATGATCTGGCAGCTCGTCTCACACTCGCTCTTCCTCAACTTCCTGGGAGGAGAACCAAGGAGCACTCATTCCCTCATGTCTCAGCACTTCCCTCGCCTGCGAGCAAAACACTGAACATTAGATGACACTGTCGTATGAACACAGAACATCCAGAAGCTAATTGAGCCAATTTGTACGTATTCCTGCTGCGAGCTTCTTGCCCACTTTGTAAGGAGACTGACATCCTCTGCTGTTCTCTCTGTACAGCTTTTTTCCTGCTTCATGTGTAAATCACAAGTAACAGTGAGTAAATTCTTGATGTCCTTTCCACTCTCAAGGCCACCAAATGCCAAAAACACCATTTTATAACATTTGCTAACCTCATCCCAGAGTGTCACATCCCTGCTACCTGATCAGACTGTGTAAGTGGAGGGCAAGGTGTGGGAGGGGGTTGACATCTGCAGGCAGGGTGATGGTGATATCAGATGCCCCAGTAGGGGCAGATCTGTCTGCAGGGCCCCAGGCGATGTGGCCTGATAAGCCACTGGCCCCAGAGTCAGCGCTGGTAGGACGAACTCAATTAGCTCCTGACAGACCTCCTCTCGGCCCAGCTCGGCCTCCCCGCCACAGCCAGAACTTGCTGGCAGCTGCCACACTGACCTCTCCTCCTGGGGCCACTGCCACCTCTTACCGCCCCGACACACAGGCGGGGACTCATTTTGGGGAGAGCAAAGACCATACTGAATATCTGCACAGAAAGTCACAGAAATACATACAGAAATTTGTCTGCCACCAGGGGTGCGAGGTGTGTGTTCTCGTGGGGGAAAATGTAAATGAAATAAGATGAGGGGTTGGGGTGACCCATGGGAAAAATGAGGTGAAAATGGAGGCTCCCAAACATACTCAGATGAAATATGTGTCTAACTGGTTTCAGGTTAATGACCATCAGGGGAATACAGGGCCAAAATACTCAGGGGGCAATGTGCAGGAGTGTTTGCACCAACATTGCATTGGCTTATGTGCTCATAGGTGTGTATTTTTGTGTTACAGGCTGAATATGAAACATAGAAACATGGTGGAGAGAGGGGGTTGACGGCTGTGGTTTGGTTGGAGGCAAGCCCGGCACTCCACAGGGACCCATTCTAATCTATGAGGGAGAGGCCCCTAATTTTGGAGTTTCTCATTCATTAGTCCTGCTCTGGCAGAGAGAGGAGGGAGTGGTGGGTAGACCTGAAGGGAAGGGAGGGGCCTCTTTATTAACAGATATGCCAGACACTCAGGAGAAGCTGACAGAGATTTATGACGTGCAGATATATGGAGGCAAACAAAAGGGAAGTCGAGAAGACAGAAAAACAGGAAAAGAAGGAAACAGAAAGAAAGTGATACATGAGGGGGGAAAAATAAAGACAGAGAGCGAGTGCACTGTGTATCGTGCCACTCGAGGGCGAGGGCCCCGGATCAATAGTCCGTAGGCTAGGGGCTAGTGCAGGGTTACCACTGGGGGGACCATGCTGCTCTGTGGCTTGGGCAATTAAGTTTTTCAGTCTCCAGCAGAGTATTATATTTAGCTGCTCCACAGCGATGTCACAGTAGTCTTTATAAAGCCATGAGCTCACTCCACTATGACAACATGAGCCCCATGCTCCAGCGGCACCACAAGATAGCGCTGGCAAAGAAGCAGATCACATCTATTGATTCCCCCCTCCTGCTCCTTCCTGTTCTAGAGATGCTGCTGGCAGGAAAAAGAGGGCCTCTTGTGATACAGGCGCTGCTGTTTGTCTGACGTAAACTGTCTGGGCCGCACTGGGCAGATCTAGTTCTTATAAGGGGCTGAGTTCAGGATGTTGAGAGAAGCAAATGGCTAATGATTGTCAATGGGGGATGTAAGAGACTTGCTGGTTATTTAAACTTGGCACTTTGGACATTAAAGAGTTAACAATCTTCTGCACAAACCCAGTGGGAAAGCTCCCTGCAGAATTGGACAGCTCATCATACAGAAAGTACAAAAAAAAAGAAAAAAAAAAATCTGAGATAAGTCAAGCCTGCTTTGCAGTACATTTGGGATCAATTTCCTAATTCTGCCTTTTCATTGGAATAGATTAGTTTCTGTTACATCCATTATATGAGACAGTCATGGTATAATTTAAGAACATAAATTTACAATGGCACATGGTATCTCAAAAAGTAATTATTTTCTGCTACTCGCAAAAATGACCAATAGCAATTTCTCACTATATTCGCCTTCATTGCTAGCCACCAAATGCACATTTGTAGGTAATGACATCAGATGTATCCTGGTGATGTGTGATATGTAACAGATACACTGGCGCCAATATCACAAAACATTCCCTGCAATATTAAGTCATACATGGATATTCCTATCTCGTAATTTACTACAAATTACTCAGAACCTGTCGGAAATATGACAGTCTAGTTTGGATTTTTAAGTTGACTGCTTATTATTTCTGTTTTAGTGCATATTGTTGTTGCTTAAATGCTGCATAAATTTGATCTCTATGAAACTGTATCTGACAAATGAATGCAGCTTTCTTATATATATATATATATATATATATATATATATATATATATATATATATATATATATATATATATACACACACACACACTGTATATATAATGTATTTATTTATTTTAAGTACATAATTTTCATGTCAGTGTGCTATTTACACATTTTATTTGTGGAACTTCTGTCATGGACTCAGGAGTTACATTACAAATGTGAAGGGTATTGCTAATTGTGGTTCTTTTATTCAGTGTGTGTGTATGCGTATGTCACAAACAGAGAGAAATATTATATAAAGGGTTAAGGCTATTTAACACAGTCCAGTGTAAATCACAGGTTTAGACACAGTGACTGTGCGTACAGAGGGACGGAGGCATAAAGTCATGCATGAAATTACTTCATTAATCTTCTTCTTAGGGGGGGGGCTCTACCTGCTTAAAACAAAGAGCCCATCCCACTCATGCCATAAATGATCCTGTTCATTAAAGGAGAAGAAAAATACAAACAGATAAACACACATTTGTGCACACTCATACAAATATGAAAAAAAGGAAAATGTCGTGCCAAAATTAGCAGGTTTATCAGGTGTCTGAGATAATTTAAACACAATCAGATGTGTAAATGTTTGTACAGTGTGTAATCCCAGTGCACAGGTAAGATTAAAATCATGTGCATTACAGAAGATGCTCAACATGATGGTAAAAATTTAACTGGATTTTTCTACAACAAAAGGTTTTTGGCACTCAATTAAATACACTTCATCTGAGCTGATGGAGCTCAAAACACTATTGGTATGACTATATGTGTGCCACAGCAGACACAGTCATTGCAATAGCCTCTAGCTTTTTACAGGCTCATCTCTACCAGCTGCCACACATTCCCCATAAATAGTGCTGGTAATAAAAAGGCGGGTGGGCCTAACTGATTTATACAGCAGTGTCCACCATCACACCATTCAGGAATAATTAAACTTTGGGGATATTTCCTGAATTAATGTGTCTCCTTCAGGGGGCAATCTAAACATACATTTCAACGTTCACCATATCTGGCTTCACCGGATGTACTGGGAGGGAGGGACTCTCCATGTGGCAGGTTCAACAACCAGCCACTCCGTGTAACCATTCGATTACACTTAGTGCTATAGAGATGGTCTCATAAGCAGGCATTTTAATGTGAACATGTTTAAGTGACCAACAGGCAAATATATAAATACACAGTCATATAATTTGAAGGCAGGCGAGCAGGTGAGAAAACACTCCATGCAACACACTGACTCGAACAAACTAACATAGTAAAGAGTGGAAAACATGAAATACAAAGGTTTCATGAAACATAAATTATATCATATTTTATAGAATGAAAATATACAAGATAGAGACATAACTAATTAATATTGGACTGCTAGTATGTTTTCTTTTCCTTTTTCAGTAGCTGTAGTAACTGCTGAATAAATATTTGGCATAGACAGATAAGGTATAAGAAAATGCTCAAACTCTGATGATTGCAACTTCTTATTAAAACAAATTTATTCAAAACAACAAAAGATAGAAATGCTGGAAGAAAGGGTTGGTGATAATACTGTATATCAGATCTTTCTTTGCATTCTTGCACATAATGACAATAAACTAAAATTATGTCAGTTCCAGTGTTGTCTCACATATTTGATGTGAGAATTATTTAAAGCACTATTTGTTTTATTTCTCTAATGTGCAGTGCATAAGTTACGTGACCTGTGAGAAACAAGTTTGTCGATAGAAACTCCTGTTGAGCCCATATAAACTAGGCCCACAGTAACTGGCTTTTTGCACTTTGCTTTGTTAATGGTTGGTTATTGGTCACATCTACTTGCTTCAGGCAAATCACACGAGGGCTTCGTGCTCTGTCTGCCTAAGACACACCCACAACTCTAGTAAATGTGCACTCTGCATCTGCCTATTTAACACTACAGTTACAACATTTGATGATGCCGTGGCCTGCAGCGTTCCTTCAAACTATGCACTATGTGAACAAATGCATTGTGCATTTGTTCACGGATTTAATGACAAAAAAGTGCTGGGTCTAAAAGCTTTAATGGGTGCAAGACTTAGTCCAGCCACACAGAGAAGACTTGGTGAAGCTGTCAGTGAGAATCAGAGCTGCTACAGTGACGGACGGTTTCAATATTGATTTCATAAATAAACAAAGCTAACCATCGATCCTAATGTTATTTTGCATTTCAATTACTGCTCTGAAACATAACCTTCAAACAACTGGCCGGTCAATACCAATACTCCTCACTGATAAACACCCATATAGTTATCAACCTTATATCACATTTTCTTCCCAAGTGTGAATTCGTAAACCTAACATATCACTAACTTTAAAACTATGTATATAAGTAGCTGAAATGCTACAAAATATGGTTGAGTATTCATTTTGTACAGAGAAACAATATGAGAAAAAATATGTATATAGAATTTCTTGTTAAATGGACAAACTTCCTTGGCATTAAACTTAATTTTAAGTGTTTACATATTCTCAGTTGCACACTGCCCCTGTACTTTTGAACATTTTGTCTTTTTTTCTTGACTTTGAACATTTATGTTACTTTTCATAGAGTGTGTATACATCCACTGTATGCAGCCATGTGTGTGTCAGGAGCCCTTCAATGTTGGAGCAACAGGAAGAAGTGCTGACGCACCGTGTCAGTGATAGCACTCTGCTGCCACAAGGGCATGAAAGCCCACGTAGGCTAGCATTATCCTTCTAGACTAATGGACCTGGTTATTTTTAAACAGATTCTCACACTGCGGTGAGGTGTCCAAGGTTACTATGGACGAGAAATCATGAGAGACACACACACACACACAGTGACAGTTGGTGCCTTCTATGCAGGTGGATGTTGTGAAATTGCCAAAGAGGTATGGCAGCTAATCACAGCAGGTGTAAAGGCCAAACATCAGAAGGGGTCACATAAGGTGGGTTATATTAAAGTAAAAGCTACTGATTTGTCTGATGATGTCAATAATTTCACAAATCCCTTGATGCTGTGAATTTTTAATTAATTAATTTTTAGAAAATCTATTGTAAATTAATGTCTGAGCCCACCTGGGTGGCATGAAACAACTGTGTAGTTTGAGAGGTGGAAAATAAGATTCTAATGAGGCAGCCAATAAACCTGGGAAAAAGCCAACTTAAGCCTTAACATGAACCGGGATACCTCTGGATCTACAGAACAGTGAACATCCAGAGTGTGTCAATATACGCTGCATTCCCATTTGGCCTGGAGATAGATAACATGCTCCACCCTCCCCCCACTCAGTCCAAGCTGAGTGACATATTTACAGTAAAAGTAATGATACTAGATACCAGAAATGAGAGGGCTCCAGCGTGGCCAGTGGACTCAGGAATCTCTCTAATGAATTGGACAACAAAGCCCTGTTGGCACAAGGAAGAAGTATTTAGAATTTTGTGACAAAGTAAATTTAAAACATTAGGCTTTCTTTTAAAGGCTCACATCCCAGCACCTCCTGAAAGCCCACAGTGAGAAGGAGGGTGAGAGTGGGACAGGTGGACTGGTTGGTCTGCTGGGCTGGACGCTGCTGCTGCATAGGCCACCAGCTCCTGGCTCATAACGGGGTGGTCATTCTCAGCCAGGAGCCTCTTCTGGTAATGTATTCTGAAACCAAATTACCGTAAGCTGATCCCATCTGGATAGTGTCTGTGCACGGCTGCTTTGGTTACCCACCACTGCCTCTAGCCTGCGATAGCATCTCCATGAAGACAGCAAAAATCTGATTAACCCAATAACAATGAAACACTTGGTCAAAGAGCAAAGAGCTTTTAACTTAAGATACACTAATGCAATTCCCTCGCCTTGTTCTCTGAAACCTAATAAGAATCAAGCAGACAGACTGCTAGAGATGGGTGTTTGGAGGTTCTAATGTAGCAGGCTGGGAATGAAGTCAAATAAATTGAAATCTAATTCATCATTGTGTGCTAACTTCTTTCTGCTGTTCTAAAAAATACATTAAAAAGCTCTTATTTCATGATGGGAAATTGGATAGCCTAGTTACTTTATAGCAATGGCTATGCCAAGGCTTGAGGAAAGCAAGAGTGTTGATGGAACATTTAGAACCAGAAAAAGAGTCACATCTCAATTCACTGCCACTCAAGCTGTGAATATTTTCTTCTAAGTACTGAGCAACTAAAACTGACAATCCTGAGCATTAGCTGACTTCAGAGTTGCATGAACAGACACTGCAAAACAATATAAAATATAAGCCTGCCAATGTCGTATAGAGAAATGTAAATTGTCACTGCACGAGCCAAGAAATATTTAGACTTAAAGAACTAAGCAAAGCAAAGGCTGCATACACACTGTGAGGGCTGAATACAACAATGAACCTAATTTGTCAAAGAGATACAATAGAGAAAATAACTTTTGTCAGAGCTTGTATTATCAAAAATTCTTCCATGCACTGCTATTGTCACATTTTTAGACACTGCTGGTCTACGACATATATGTCTTTCTATTTGAAAATCAAAACTCAGTTTCAGTCAAATACCCAGGCAGTGGAGATGCCCTCAGGTCAATCTATAGAGTGTACACTACAGTGATCCCACAACAGTGCTGCGCTAATTACAAGGAGCGTATACGTCCCACTAATCCTCTCAACCAAGCATCACAGCCACATCCAATGAGGGGCTGCAAATGCCGCTGTACAATTAGCAGAAGAGAGCTACTGCTGAACCAAAATTAACAGCATACTCAGGCCAATGCTGGACAAGTCCCACAAATAACTAGCTGTTGGTAGGCAGACCTGAAATCAAGAAAATAATAAAATAATAATAATTTACTATTCACATTTTTTTTAATTACTTGGAAAGATGTTTATTTTCAGAGTGATAAACTAACCTATGAGATTCACATTTTCTTAAAAATATATACAATAAACAATCTACAAAATCTGAGAAAATGTTTTATTATTTTTTACATTAAATTAATGTTCACAAATCAGATTTGACAATGTATTTTTTACATTCCAGTTAAAGTAATTTAATTTTCGTTTAAACACATTGAGGAAAAGGAAAACAAAAAAGTCACTCCTTTCTAGTGTATAGAGTCTCATTAAGTATTTCTGAAATTCAATCTATTCCTTCTAAAATTATGTTTATCAGTAATCAATGTCAAATAATGTTGCAATGTGACATAACTATAAAACTGATATTTATAAAAATGTTAACACACACCAGAAACACTATTAAGCATATATGTGGATTTAAAATGTGAGTAATTTACTTGTGAATATTTTTTTTATATATTTAAGTGCAAAAATGTTATTCAAAGCAGACCTCTGAATTTTAACAGATTACATGAACAAAAATTAAAACAATAAAATCAATTATTTATAGTACAGATTCAATTTTGACACTTTTAGTGTTTTATTATGTCTCACCTTGTTATAATAAATATCTTCATCAGAATATATAAAAAGTCAAATGTCTGCAAAAATGTGAAGGTTGTAATTTATTAATGTTTTAATTAAACACTAAATGGTAATGTAATAGGCAGAGCTGCTCATGAACTATTATTCGCAGTTAAAATAAAATATACATCTAAAATACTTTCTACTGAATACCTGCTGTTTATTGAAATTTGCATTAAGGTGCATGCAGCGTTTATAATTTCTCTTAGTGGATAAAATATGGCCTTGCTTATGTTGCATGATAAATGGTATGTGAAGAATTTCTGTAAATAAAAAGTTGAAGTAAGAAGTACAAAGAAAAATTAATTGAAACAGGCTCCTAATTTTTTATTAATATTTTTTAACCTCTGTAGCTTTTTGTGACTTTTTTTTAAAAGCATTAAATAATGCGTCCCTTGTTAAAAGTCCAGTTATAAGAATATGCAATCACAACAATCAATAAAATATTGTGTAACTGCTAAGATTTATCTATGAACTTAAAAAAAAAAAACAATGCAGAGAGATTTGAGGCAACTGAAACTGGGCAACAGCCAACTATTCTTCTGGCAGTCAACAGTTTTGCATTTATGCTACTTTATTAATTCCATCTAGTGGAAATATTAAAGATTGATATTTTAGACTGACGCTGTGAATAATTTTTTAATTAAAACAGAGGTTTATACCATCCCATTTCTATTTTTGGTACATTATGACTAATGTTTTGAAGTGAAAACATAAACAGATAAAACTACTGCCAGTTAAAATAAGTATTTACCATAAGTGGGGGTCATTTATTTTTGTAATATATTTACAAGTCATGGATTTCACACTAAGCAGAGCCATGGAATGGATTTACAAAGTTATAGTTTGTTCAGAGCCTGTGTGAGAGCCCAGACTATCCCAGCAGCCAGGAGTTGCTCAGACAGCAGTCCTGCCTCGCGTGCTGCTGGCGTGGACAGACTGTCAGCTCACTGAGGTTACTGAGAGCTTTTATTCATCTTTATTTGGCTGCATATATTACAGTATGTAATTTATCCTCCCTAAATCTGAGGATTCACGTTAATCTCATCTTCTTAAAATATTATTTCCATTCTCCCTAGGTGGCCAGATCCAGTAACAAAGCCATCAGCAAACAACCTTGTAACCCGACTGGACAGGTACCTCCAATTCTTTAGGAAAAAGACCAACTTTTCCTTTAAGCAAGGTAAATCAATTGGCCATGCTCTGAATGAAATTTAGAAAAGGTGGCATAACTAATACGCTCGCACAATAAATCTGCACACACACACTGTGTATGTTGAACCTGCCCTGTTGCTCTATATCCTGTCAAGTGCTAGATATTCTAAAACCATTTAAAGTATGGAACAGTTAAAGTTTAGGTGGGTATAAAATAAAAAGCCAGGGGGGCAAAAGTATGCTCCTGATAAAAGAAGAAGAAAAGTTTGCAGGCGAGCTAAGCAAAAACAAAGCAGGAGCAAGCACTGTTCAGGAAATGAAAAAAAGGAGACTGAAAACAGAAAGACAAGAATGAAAACTGCATTACAAACCAAGGGGTTAAAGGAAAAGTGAAAGAGGAAGCAAAGAAACAAAGTGCACCTACTGGTTATGATAGCTGAGAGGGTCTGGAAGACAAAGTTCTGAAATGTCCATCAGTCCAGTTTTAGCATTCCAGGAATGAGAGGAAGAGGAAAGAGAAAACAATTGAGACCCGCTTCTTCCCCAAATGATAGCACAGCACCTTCAGAGACAACACTGCCGAAAACCCCCTCCAGCACCGCTCCCCCCAGCCTGCACAGGTATGTTGAACTCTGATGGATTGGGTGGGTGTGCGAGTGCATGAGCATGTGTGTTGTGTATGTGTGTTTATGTATATATGTGTGGGAAAGAATGTGTGTGAGGGTGTATGTAAGTGAATGTGTGTGTGACAGAGAGAGAGAGAGAGAGAGAGAGAGAGAGAGATGGAGAGAGTGAGTGAGGGGGGAGGGACAGATAGACAGTGAGGTAAAGGGGGGAGAGAGAGAAGCGCAGGCAGCAGCGGGATGAGCGCTAAGATGGAGAGAGCATGAGAGCGCTGGCGAGAGGAATGACTCTTTCCATGGTCGGGATAGGGCTCTTTAAGACTCAAGGGCTTGATGAATATGGAACAGCTGCTGTTGGCTGGCTCAGAGGGGCAGGACTTAAAGCGACAGAGGGGCCGGCAGAGCACCAGGGAGGAGGGATCCAAACGCTCACTTGCACACTCTATGTACAGATACAGCACAGGCACGCCACACATGCTCACACTCACATAGACAAAACAACCTATCACATGAACAACAGGGATGCAGCTGAGAACACTCAACAAGCAAAGTTGAGGCAAAAGATCTGGGAATACTCAACTTTAAGCAAAAATAAGTAAACAGTAAAAAAAAAAAAAAAACAGCACTGTCATATATTACATATGTTTGTAAAGAAAGTAAAGAATAAATCATCATACATTTTACATAAAGAATTTGTAACGTGAATAAATATGCATGTTTCTTGCTTGCTTTTAATATTCACTGTATCAATGTCACACAAGTGATAAACAGCAATATCACTATACACAACAACACAGAACTTGACAAAGGCATCTCAAGACGATATACAAATTTTCTGCAACCAACTTTGCACATATCACATTATTGCACATACTGGTCTATACACTAATAATAAAGTCAAATCTGACACCAGCTTAAGCCACACGTAGTTCAGTGCTTCTGCAGCACTTCACTTTCAAAAAGCAATAGCTTTCAAACCACTAAGGATGGTAAATGTATTTATTGAGCTGTGTCACTAGCTCCATTTGAGGTTGTTACATGTGAGAGACCATTGTGAACCTTTCGCCACCTGTGAGAGATGATCTCAAGCCATAACTCATATTCTGGAAGCCCTTCAGCTTCTAAAGCAGCGGAAAATCCAGCTCTGTCTTCTCTAACCCCAGCTTTAGAACCGCCTGTGTTTCACTGTTGATCAAGCTCAGTAAGAATGCAGAGAATGCAGATACCATTTCACAGTCAGTGAGGGTCTCCATGTTACTGTATCCCCACATTATAAGAGCAGAGCTTACCATGGCATCTTATTGGAGAAATGAGCAGACTCACAACGACTGACACTGGGCTGAGTCAAGCAGAAAGAAACAGCAGCTTGCCCACATCTCATAAACTCTGCAAAGCAAGTCACAAGATGCCTGACAACAGTCTACAGCTGGTGCAGCCAAAGTGAAAATAAAGCTCAGTAAGGAGTCGAGATCTACCATCATATTCATGTAAAAAGGTATGTTTAGTCACTGTGATGCTCTCCAGTTTTCTCTGCTGAACAAGAACAGTGAAACCCCTGGAGAGGAATCCAGTTGCACTCATCGGCCCACGTTTCTGTAATCAATGCAAAAACATCACGCAATCCCTATTGATCATCACAGGCCTATTGATGAGCAGCAATAGTGCCTGCACAGTGACACAGATCACACAGCATCCAGCTCTTTTTTGAGATAAAAACAAACAATTAAATACATCAAATACATTTGAGAGTGATGCCAAATTACACATGTCAGTTTAATTTCTTAAAAGGGAATATAATAATTAGAAAAAACATTATTTTTTACCTCGACAACAAACAAAAGAAAAACACTTGTCGATGCACTACACAAGCCTTGAATGGCTATTACAACACAGCATGTGTTATAACAATCTCTACAACATTTATTGTACAATAAATCGACTAAAATTTTCAATTGCTTCTTTAAACTGTAAATTGCAATGCAATTCAGTTGAACTCATTTGCAGATGTGATCATCTTCATAATGAGAGAGATCTGTTAAAAAAAAAAAAGCCGGTAGTGGTATAAGCTGATTCAGCAAGGTAAGATACACTGCTATTATAAAACACAGAATCACAAGAGGTGGCACTTTGATAACTCACATTGATAACTCATGCCTCTATTTGATAAATCATATTTCTGCATATTTTATTGTGGTCTCCCTAGGCTTGTGATTGACACTATACAGAATTTGACATGCAGTATGAGCTATGAGAGCCCTGCTGCCACTTTTGTTGGCTCTTATCAGCTCTGTTATGAAAAAATCAGCGTCTGACAGTTGACTTGACAGTAAGGAATCTGAATTCAACCTGTGCTAAACAAACTCTCCATCACTGCTGGCAGGACAAGGCTAGTAAAGTATTACAACTAGGACAAGAACAGAGATGATTATTAATTCATGAAGTTTATTTATCTTAATGATTCAGATCATGTAGTTTGTTTACACTGTTAAATCAGAAAACATTTTTACAGTAAATTACCTAGAAGAAAAGTTTAAAGTAATGTAATGCTCACTTCAAGTCACTTTAAGTGTCACAAATGACTAAATAAAATATATTAAATAAATTATGATACAGTAAAATAGGTCGGTCTTGAGCTGTAATGCTAAACATAACGCCAGGTAAAACATAATGTCAGTTTTATTTAATTAACACAGTTCTGACTGAAACTTCTGACTTTTACTGACGCAGTCCAGGAACATGAATCTACCATGAAAACTAACCTGCTACTTATAAAACATATGTGATGAAGTGACGAAGTTTGGGGAGTTTAACACATTAAAAAAGACATAGCTACACTTATTATTATGTAGTAACTTAACTAATTCGCCTCTGTGACAGTGAGCCATGTCGAGGCCTCACTGTCGCTATATTTAACCTTTTCATACATACAGTAATGCTCAAATCGATAGCGTAATTTAGTCAGCATTCCCCATGGAAGAGGCAAAGAGTTGCAGGTCCGCGCGCACTGTACATGCATCAATTAAGCCCCAAGAGCGTGCACACTAATTTACAGTAGCCACAGGTGCGTTAAAGCTACACAGGCTAAATAATTTACGATTTAAAAAAGTGCACAAAATAAGAGTAGAACTAGGTGCAACTGAGTGATAAATGTGTGGTGTATCTTACTTGGACAAGTCATGTCACTTCCCCGGCTGAGCGTACCACAGTGGACTGTAGAAGTGGTGTCTCCTCCAGGTTGAGTGGCGGTATGGTGTGGCGTGGCGTGGTGTAGTGTGTTGTGGGTCTGTGTTTCTGAGCGCGCCGTTTAACTGTCACACACCACAGCCACACTTGCAACTCCTCCTCCGGCGCGCGCCCCATGGCTAAACCGAACACCTCCACGAGCTGCAGGACCCGGGTGAGCGAGGTCAAATGGGACTCACGAACAATGATAGAAAAATAAAAAGTTAATAGGTGTGGCCATAATGTGTTGTTTATATTACGAAAGTGCGTGTCATTTTGGAGAAAATTGCATCTAGGTGCGCAGTTTTACATTTATTATTATTATTTTTTAACATATTTATTCCTCCGTGCACCCCAGTCTGCAAGGAAAACACATTGTACTATTATTGTGACAGTTAATTCGCTTCATTCTGTCTTAGTGAGTTTGCTTCTTTCGGGTGTGGTTGTGGCCATTTTCACCTGAGAAAACGGCAGGTGACAGCAGACGTGCAAAGGTTGAACGCCACGCTAGTCAGTTGGTTTCCACTGTTGATGAATAAATAAAAGGACAATAGCAGCGTCGCGTCTGTTGCACAGATCACAGTCGTTGTATCACATAACCAAAGCGTCCACAAACTACAAAACATTTTAGGAATATCAGAGTCTTAAATGTAGTGTAGGTGCGCGCAAAAATGGGGGTGGGGGTGGGGGGGGGGGGTAATTGCTGTGCATCATTAACATTATTAATAGAGTCCTGATTTACAGTATACTGATATTTTGGATCCAGTGTGCATCTAAAGAGATGGAAAGCATCAGTAATTCCAGCAAACCTACTTGAATCCAACTAATTTTGGCTTAAAGTTTGTAAAGTGTGGCATGTAATAGTGTAATTAATGTAAATCTGTCCTGTCCTGTCTTTTGAAAGGTTTTTGTGTAGATGTTTTACATTCTCCATCACTACTTCAGCTGTGGAGCAGAGCAGACCATCAGCCACCTGACAGCAACAACCAACACTATCATCTCCACTAGAGGGAGGGCTCTCTCACAGCACAGCCACCAAGGAGCTGCTGCAGTAGAGGTACCTTTATTTATTTATTTTTTTTACAGGGTGATAGTGTAATTCATAAATTGAATGAATGACAGCCAGGACAGTGCCAACAACTGGGCACACAATGGAGACCAGACTGCATTTACTTCTGAGTACAAAAACCTATCCATTACAAATGTGTAATTATTGTCCTTAATAGATTAATTCATGCTGAAAGATAGAAATGGGTTCCAGGCTATTGATGTAATCATTTCACTGAGGAAATTAAGTGACATTAAAAGAATGATATTGTCACCGTGAAAGTATCATTGATTCTTTTCAAATGCAATTAACTGTATTTGAAAATGGGACCTGCACATTGAGCTGTGCAAGGAGCACTGAGGATCACTTCATTTGTGAGAGATATAAAGACCAAATTATCCCATCAAAGAGAAAATCTATAAATGTAATGGCACAGTGCTTCAGCACTAAAGAATGACAACAGCAGTCCCGTTCAGTTCCCTCTGTTAGGTGAATTAACTATCAATGAGCAGCTCTCAGCAACTCACAGACAAATTATCAAGACTGTGAACTGTGAAAAATGTATCTTAATTTGACTATTCTTATGTGATTTTTCTAACATGTCTAATCCTCTTGCATGAATAAAAACCAAAAAAGATGTAAGGTTCTAATATATTGTGCCAGCTAGATGATATTCTGTGGATTATTATCACAATGGTGGATTTTTTTTTTAAACATCTTGTTTGGTTTTTCCATAATGTTGCACAAATAAAGTCTAAATGAAGTAATTGTATATTGAGTGAAAAAGCATGTGGAGTAGGGTCATTGATTTAGTTGCAAGAAAAAAAAACATATTAAACAGTGGACTGTCTACTGGTTAATTTGAGTAATGTGTTAATAGATTAAGTGAGTAATATTTAATTTTGTGTAATATGTAAAGTATTGGAGCAGATGTTAAACACTAGTTTAAGAAGATCCATGATTACCATTCATCATAGAAATATCCTAATTCACTTTATCTCAACTAATTCTAACATGGTTTTAGTCACCACCACATCACATAGTGATATATTAGTCAGCTTCTTTGTGGCCTTGAACTAGTTTCTCTTCCACTATCACTTGTTAGTTTGTGTTTCCTTTGGCATATTTTTTGACAGAACTCATGTCTTTATCTACTTTCAAAATTGAAAATCTAGATAAGATAAGATTTACAGATTTAAAAAAAAATTCTTGTCAAGGTTTGAAGTAGTGATCGACCAATATGTTTTTTTGCGACTGATACCGATTTGTATTTATTTATTTTTACATCATCCATAGGTGATGACAGGCCACTGAGATGTCTAAGCTGATATTTGGGACGGATGCAGATTTTTTTTTTTTTTTTGTCAAATGATAACAAATGCCAGAAAATGTTCTTTGCTCACAATTAGGAAAAAAAATTACCTAATAAATATTACTATATCAAAACAAATTCTAGTGTAGACACCCAACAATACAGACGCCATGAACTTTACCTAAATAAGTAAATTATGGCAGGGAAAAAAGAGCATATCTTGCTAATACAACAGACTGCTAGCGAAACAAGAATAAAAACACAAATAAATATCGTCCAATACATCAGTCTATCATGAGTTGGAAGTGAGTGAAACACCATTTTTAGCTGATTTTATAGTTGCATCTCAGTTTGTAAACCAACAGTCCACCTCTGCTCTGACCTCAGTGTTTACGTCCATTAGAGCGTGTGTTGACTTTCCATAGTTGTGTACTGTAGAGAGTTCAGATGGATTCCAACAAAAACAGGCTTTTGCGGCGGTTGCTGGTCCACACAACCCCCTAACCCAATTACAGTGTTGGTAATCCAGTGAAAAGAAAAACATCATCCAGAAGAGCGCGGGGCAGGCAGAAAGCAAAATACATGAAACAACTACAGATATGATGTCTAGGCATCAATCTCCAGTCTTGGTCAAAAATGCTGCATAATTCAAACCCAAACATTTTTCTTTGCGCGATTCAAACCAAATCAGAGAGCCTGAAGCCCCTCTTCTTCCACCTGCTGTCAGCCACCCTCCATCCCCACCCTCACCTAAATTTCATTTGGGAGACATCTTTCTCCCTTACCCCCCTCTCATGCTCTCAATGTCGCTGTCTCTCCTCTTTTTTTTGAATTCTGTGCAGTGTAGCCCTTAGATTTACTTGCTTAACAAATATGGACAGGGGGCCTAAGTGGTTTTTGAAATCTTCGAATGGACTTTGGAGTGCCTGTGCTGCGCTGGGTGAAAACAGTCTTTGTGTCTCTCAGTCTCACTTTAGTCCATATGTGTATGTGCATGGGATTGCGTGTGTTTGCCTGTCTGTTTATGTTTACATCTATATACATGTGTATGAGCACACGCACATATGTGACTTCCCCATGCTTTCCCAGACTGCCTGACTGTGAGATGGCATCACTGGGTGGAGCGGCAGTCTGGAAATGAGATAAGGATGTCTGATTCATAGGATCTGACAGGAAATCTATACTGTGCAATGTTTATAATCCAGCCATTACTACACAGCCAAATGAAAGAACAATAATCCAATCATTTACTCCATATTTACCTGAGGCAGATTCTCGGTTTTAGAGGAAAGTGCATTGCGCTGTGACGGAGGCTGTAAAACAGCTGATATGGGTGAGGGTGAGGGGGTGTCAGGCTGGTTCCTAGCACAGAGAGGAGTGTCCAGAAGAGTGGGGATGGTCTGTCCTCTGGGGAGATGTGTGTCTACAGAAGATGGGATCACCTGTGTGTGCTCTGTAAGGTTAAGTGTCATGCATTACTCATCATTAAGACCTTATTGATTTATGAGTAACTTACAGAAAAGGAGTAACTGGAGTTTATGAACATAAGGTTAGAGAGAAGAGGAGAAAAGAGAACATCCTCAGCATATGTGTACATATGACAAATTAAAGGAAAACAGTCAAGAAAATTCACTGTGGGAGTATGAAGTGACGAGAACCATCTGTTATGGCTTCCACAGTCACTGGATCTCAAGTCTGGACCTATGGGAGATTTTAGATTAACATATTAGACACCACTTTCCACTTAAAACAGTAAATGAGAGAAATTATTTTTATTTTATTATTATACATATTTAGAACTTTTGTAGTTCCTGTTCCTTTTTGTTTTTTTTGCTTCTTTGGCTCTGACGGCTCTCTCCCTGTAGTCACAATATCATGAGTAATAGCCCATCAACTGAAATAAACAGGCCAAATAGATGTTCTTTTTCCTCAAATGGAAAAAGGCATTTATGTATTTACTATTATTTATAATCCCTCCAGGTCAAATGTCATTGAATTGCACTTTCATCATTTGACTTGACAGCTAGCTTAAACATATTTCAGTGACATTTTGTGCTGAACCAGGACTAAAATTGTATTTTTATTTTCACTGTAAATGCATATTGATTCCAGCAGTTTTTAGGTTCCCCGATGACTAATAATTTGTCAGACTGGATAAACCCCTAATTCCATCCTTACATCGGTGTTTATGGTCTGACCTCACAGCGTTTTATGGTACAATAATTAATATCAGTATCTACTGTATGAGTAAAATGCTTCTATTATCACAGTTTAAAAGGATGGTGTAACATGGCCCATTCGCACTGATCTTGTGTTATAACACAGTGGTCCATAGATGTAATGTTTCTCCCATAAGCATAGAGGAATTCTCGGGTGGGGGTTTACTTATCATAGAGTCTTTCATGGACAGTATGAGCTGCTCCTCATTGTGTACGAGGGGGGAGGTTTATCTTATTTGGAAAAGTGAAGGGGGCCTGCCCTTATCTGTCAATAAACAGTAATTAGATTTTGTGGCCGATAGCGTCGATTGGTTTCTAATCTAGCTGTCGCCCTAGACGTGTGTAATTAAAATCCTGATTGATAAAGGGGCAGAAGCCCGCCCACACCACCACTTTACCAGACCCTACCCCGACCCCTTCAAAACACAAACAAGAGAGAGATATGAAAGAAGGCCTGGGGAGAAAACTGCACTTCTTATTGATCAGCTCTATCTGCTTTCCTATCAATGCCCTTTTCTCACAATGGAGGGGCTAGTACAAAGGTTTGCGACGTAAAACTTCATAGTTAATCTTCATCTGGTAGATTTTGTCTTCCTTAATAATAATACAAAAATATCTTTAAAGACTCATAACTATGTAGGAAAAGTAAAATGGGAAATTAAAAAGCTTACGATGAGTGAAAAAGGCTTGATGTGATTGTAATGCAATCAAGGAAAAACACCCCTGAGGCATTTAAGAGATGAAAAGAACAATGTATTTTATCTACTTTACAAATGGGCCTGTGAACACAAGACGAAGGAGCAGAGAAACACACATAAATGTACATATACACATGCACACACAAGTGAAAGTCAAACATGCATCAGGCATTAGACAAATAATGTCGTACCTTCAAGTCAGAGGACTCCCACAGAGAATAGCCCGGTTGAAAGATGTTCAAAAACACTGCCTCCAGACTTCACTGTCATCAGGGTACATGCGCACAGATGAGTGAGGAAGAAAGGCTACGTGATGTCTAAGTTCTAGAGAGAAAAAGAGACAGTGGAGAAAGTAAAACAGTGAGACAGGAGAGCAGGGCAGAGGATCAGGCAGAGTGGCATCCACCTAAGTAGGCTTGCACTTTCAGCTTCTGCAGCCAGCAAATATTTCATCATGACCCAAACTTGAGAATCGTACCATGACGGCATGAGCAGCAGATAATCTGTTTTATAAAGTAGAATTTTTGCGTGGTTGTCTGCAGGATTTTTTAAGCTCCATAAACTGGGCGAGAGTGCAGACAGCAGGCCTGCGACCTTTTCTGTCTGACACTGCTCACCTGCTGTCACGTGTGAGGGCTGACCCACAGTAGTGAGTGATGGCTGCATACTCGGTTTCACCCCCCTCTGCGATACATACATGCCAGCAAAATCACATGCGTGCACACACACACACACACACACACACACACACACACACACACACACACATACAATACATATTATACCCACTGTGGAGCGGATAAACCACCTCTCACTCACCACACCAATCCTGCTACCTCATCGAGAACATAATAAATCACAAATTAGAAGTGTGTGAGTGCGTTTACTTCGAAGGGGGTGGACAATCTAAAAAGCACTGGTCCAGGGCTTAATTTGAGTCTTAATGGAAGGCAAAATTTCCAAAGGAAAACTTTCATTGAGCATAAAATGACTTTCCTTAGTTTTCACTTTCTTCCACTGGGAGAGTGATTGAGATTGATAAATGCTGGCATTGCATGGCTAGCTCACGCATAATATACCTGATTTAACTATTTTCTGTAATGTCCCAAATGGAGAGTGACTAATAAATGGTTACCTAAACATATCAATGAATGATACTGAAAAAACATTTTATTTATTTTTTTTGTTTGTTGCTAATCATATATATTTGTTAACCTATTCAATTGCCATATAAAAAATAATATACTGTTGCATTCAGGAGTCATATGATATGAAATAGTAAAGCAAGGGGTGTAAATCAGAGATATTTAAAATTTCAATGTGACTTAGAAAAATAAGTAAGTAGATCTGCTGTTTTTTTTTTTTGCTTTATCCCATTAGGTATGGGTCAGTTAAGGGCGTTGATATAGATATTCAAAATCCAGAAATTTGCCTTAAAATTAATTATGTTGGCCACTTAAAATGTTAAGCTGAAAGGTCATCTAAATCCAGGAATTGTCAGCTTTTTGGTCACCATACTTTAACACTAATTACTGTATGATCTACACTTCAACATAGTATTTGCAGCCAATTTAACAAAAACACAGAAATATTTACAGGTGATTATAGACTAATGAAACATAATTATTAGCAATAAAGCTTCTGAATCTTTAATGATGGAACAATGGTTAAAACACTCTAATACTGATGGAAACATGTGTAGCTAGAAAAGTACTCAGAGAGGAAATACCCCTAACCCCCCAAGATGTAATCACTTGTTCCTTGTGTCAGTATCAACATTTCCTGAAAATGTCATTAAAATCCGGCCATTCATTTATGTGTTATCTTGCTAACAGGCAAACAAGTAATATTTTGTTTCAATGTATATGTTTTTGTTGTTGTTGTTTTTGCTTTATTTACTTCACTTGCAAAGACTACATTGGATAATTGTGTTTTGTTGCATATTTTGAAATAAACAGAAAAAAACCCCAATGAAAATATAACCTAAACCTAAAAATGTTTAGTAGAACAATACTTTACTTGATTCATCCCACCCTGGCTAAATTTTGTATTTACAGCAGCAAAAATAAAGTGCAGGTATGAATAACAGAGAAGACGTGCATTGTTTCTGCATATCTGTAGCTGTCAGAAACTAACCGTGATATCATTTTCTTCTGGTAAATGAATAAACGCCTTTTTTATACTGAATTCACATGTCTCTGACCTGATGATGTTCCACAATAGATTTAAAGTGAATTACTACCCTTGAAAAACTTATGAAGAAACCTCCTGGATATAGAAAACCTTGTCTTCTGTGAATAAATGTAATTTGAGATCAAATTCTTCTTAAGAATGTCTTCTCTCCTGATAATAAGGCCAGCTACCCCTGTGGTGCCACAACAGTGAAGTGACCTTGTTACCAGGGTGCCATGTGTCACAGTAGGTGGGACCCAGAGGGAGAAGACAGGGTGAGCAGATCATCTCCCTGCATTCCTGGTATCCATGCCTTACCCTTCTTGCTCTCACCACAGGCCCAGCACCAGAAAGGCTGGTGCAGGCAGAGGAGCAGCTCCAGGCTCTGGAGAACATGACTCCAATTAAGCTGTGGAAGCCTTGCTCACGCTCCACTGCCCCAGCCCAGTTGTCCTATGTGAGAAGACACACAGTGAATCTAGGGAAATGAACTCTGTCAGCACAGGCAAGGTAGACACTGAGACAAACAATTTGTTAAAGATAAGAGCTCACTGGGCTTCACTGTAGAAGCACAGAGTAAAACAGTGTGTAAAACATTGATCGTTATAGTTTTTACCTTGAAAATAAACAAAAAAAATGCATCGAAAGCCAAACAACAATGATAGCTTGTTTTCTGTTATGAGAGCCCCAGAGTAAAAAAAATAAATACATTTAAAAAAAAAAAAAAAAAGGAGAGTTAAGCACATAGATGAGAGCGATTGAGATGCCTCGTTTTCCCCTGTGATTAAAAATGTATGTTGCCACACGCAGCCTTTGGTGTGGAACTCTCCTGGAAAAGGAGCTGGTTAATATTCAGGCCCATGTCTGGCTAATGTCTTAAAGTGATAAATAGGAGGGGGTTGCTGCCGTTTGATTGTTCTTCACAGGCAGTCTGGGAGCAGCAGCACAGGGGGATTTAAGGTGGAGGAATCCTCTCAAAGCTCCTCATTCATTCACTCTCAGACGCCCCATCATTAATTGGGCCTGTCGACATGACTCCTCTGTACCCAGGGCCAGTGGCAGCTACCATGGTGGATGAGCTTTTTAAGACAGTTCAAAAGAGTCCTTGCCTCATGAAAGGCATTCAAATTACATGAAATTGCATTCATGTCAAGCCTTGCAGGCATATTCATACAGTACATTGGCATAATGTCTTATTTCGTGCCCTGCATATCTGTATCACTATAAAATCATTCTCTTGGGAGTAAAACATACTATAAAAGGTACAGTTTGCAAACTGTTAATACATAATGTTTCATTTTTAAGTGACTTTGTGTACACGTATGGTCAATACAGTCCTGCATATTGATATATATTTTCCCATTAGACCAAGGGAGCTATTACCTTCACAGCTTCAGTAGGATATCATCCATAAAAACATACAAATATACAAGAAGTAAGTAAAACATGGCAGTCAGAGACAGCAGACCTCCAACAAGGCTTGATATGGCATCATATGGCGTCAAAAAGTGATGTGATCGAGCCATAGGTGTTGACTCATCTGATATTCAAAGGTGAGATGAAGCGAATGCAAAAGTCTATCTTGTCTGAATCCTGAGATATTACCACTTATGTTTTAGCTGTTGACCATCAGTGTGACCTTGACCTTTGACCTTCATTGGTCAAAATCTAATAGTTTCTTGTTTGATCTATCATTCCTGAAAGTTTAATCAAAATCCGTTTGGAACTTTTTGCGTAATCCTGCAGACAGACAGACAGACTCAAATTTAATCCCTCCTTGGTGGAGGTAGTTATCACGAACAAGGACATGCTTTGGAGAGAAGTGTTTGCAAGTTGTTTAAAACACCATGTAGACTGTGAGTATTGGCAACTATTTGTATTTATTTCCTTGAAAAAATACATTTCTCGTGAAGTTTTTTTTTTTTTTTTCTATTCAAGCAGGAAAAAGAAATGCATAATAGACCATTTAAATAGGTACCCGAATTGCAGTATGTGCAGCAGTTCCCCCTCTGGCACACTTTCCACTTTGACAGTTATCTCCTCGCTCCGTGTAAGTATAGCTATACAGGACAAGGTGAGTACAGCCTTCAAAACTTTGTGATTTTTACTGATGGAGAGTTGGAAGGTGATAGCAGAAGGTGGCCATATTTGGTTCATGATGTCAACCATGTGATACTTTAGTATTTATAACCATTAGGGGCTGTATATATGTCATGAAGTACAGCAGACTCTTTTTCAGGGTGGCCATTGGCCTACTTCACTTCCATCCTTGTCCCACTGTTTCTTCATGCAAGACTGATAACCCCTATACACCTGGAAGGGTTTAACTCCTGCTTTAAGGGTATCTTAGCTAATTTTATTTATTGGATTTTATTTGCATTCATGGTAAAGAATGTTATAGAGAGCTACGCAAATACAGTCTTGGGGTGAACTGGTAGTTGAGTGGTTAAACATATTCAAGTATTGAGCATCAGTTTCAGGTTCTGCTCCATGTTGTTCCTGTACTGCTATTGTCAAATTAAGGCATGGACGAAAGTCATGTACCTGAATCATTGTTTCGTTTCTGAAGAGAAGCACCGATCCTCAGCCAGTACTGGGTTCCTGCTGTAGGGACTTCACAGGAAAGTATTGAGAGGTTGAGCAAAGAATTTGACTGATTTGTAACTGCTTGTTTGACACCAGAAAAGCCTCATATAGTGTGCAATTGTGGCCCTGAAACATTTCTTTTGTCCCTGCTTGTATCCAACTCTTGCACTGTCATTCTCTTCTCAATTCTTTCATAGTATTGAAACTATTACTGTACCACTCACTTTCCCCTTTTTTTTTTTACTATATTTTTTAATCATTCTCACTCACTATCCTCCCATTCCGTTCTTCTCTCCTCCTCTCCCAGTTGTGGAAGTAGTTTCTGTTGTGGCAGTGGGAAGGCTACCCGCAGCGGGAGAGATCCTAATTAACAGCCTATTCATTTGTGTGGAGCGGAGGGCTCCTGCTTTCTGAGCACTTGTTTTATGGTGGCGCTAGGGAGCCCTGTCCAGGGATTTGGAGGGGGATAATTGCCTTTGCCGCAGGCTGCAGTAATCTGGTCGGCTAATTCATTATTTTAATAAGTTAGCTTCTCCTCGGGGGTGTGCTAGCTGCGCTGCGCCTCAAACCTTGGTGGTACACCTCGTTATTGTGGCGCTCTTTTACACCGCCGCCCGCACGGGGTTAATAACTGTTATTAGCCTCTCTCCTCAGCCTGCAATTTCTCGTTTAACTGGGGCGATTCAAACGAAACCTTTGCGAGCGTCTAATAATCAACCTCTCTGGAACTGGGGGTAATCCCTATGAAGGGGTCCATATAGTAGAGAGGGGTAATGGATGCAATCGCCTGAGTGCCTTTGCCTGCGCTCTTTTCATTATGGGTCCTGATGTTGTTTTTGTTTTTGATGCGGCTGTTGTTTTTACTCAATTTCTTCTAAAATCATCTGAGGGAAGAAATATTTGCCTTGAGCAAGGGAAATGGATCAGATTTATACATACAAATAAGATGATCATTAGGTTTGCGTAACTAATGGCTTCATTTAGGCCATAATCTTCAATCTCTTTAATAGGCTCTGCAGTCAGTGGGATGTGTGTATGTGTCTGTGTAGAAGCAGGCAGGTTTAATGACTCCAGTGCACTCAGACATTTTGTGCATTGGCTGATTAAAAATCATGTCTTTTCAACATGAATGGAAAAAAGAGAGGGCTCTGAGAATAAAAATATTTGAAAAATCCAATATTGGACATGGTGACAGCTAGATGTATGAAGGAACCCACTGTTAAAATCCAATTATGAATACAGCACAAAGTGGTTAAATGGTTTTCAATGCACCTATTGGATACATTATTTCCCTTTGTGACGAAAGGAAATAACCTAATTCATTTTAGACAGAAAATGCAATTCTATTATGCCCTCAGATATCCCTTCTTAGCATTTGCCAATGACAAAGTCTATCACAGTAGCTGAAGAAAGAAAGAGTAGAACTTATATGCAGAGAACTCACCCCTGGAAACCATTTATGCTTCAAGTGTTTTGCGCATTTAGCATTGTTAGTCTGACATTTTTATGCATGCTTTCATTACTAACTGGTTTTAATAACAGTCCATCATGTTTTCCTCTGTGCATACCTGGTAAGTCCAGGCCACAGTCCATATTTACATTTACACACATTCATTCATGTTTACTTGTTATCAAGCTGTGACCTGTGAGCCTCTGGATATTAAAAGGCCTATCTTTTCATCTACCCTTATCCACAGCGGAATGGTACATCACATGGCCCTGGTTCCTGTAAGCAAAAGGGCCAATAATGTCTCGGGTGGAAAATGTTGAAATGAGCCTGGCCCTGTTCTGTGGTCAGTCATATGACTGAAAGAACATTACCATCAATATGTTTTCTCATCACCCAAACAACAAGCTATGAAAGCACCTGATGTATTGCACAATGTTTATATAAGACTGAAAAACGGCACTATGTGTTCATTTAGCATTTTTATCTGCATCTAAAAGTTAAAGGTACACTTAGCCATGGCCCCTTCTGCACACAAGAGTGGTGGTTTTGCTCCATAAAGTACGCACATGATAGTAAATGACCTGGTTCACTATTAACTATTATCAACTTAATGTCCTTCCTGGCTTGCCACATGTGGAGCTTTAGCTGTGCGCTGGCCTTTGGGGCTGCCTGGGGCTTGTTCAGGGCCATGGTTTTTCAAAGCCCACACAGCCATCTGCTAGACCAGTGGCCCTACTTCCCTTATCGAGCTGTCATGGCTGCAGCTGGGACAGCAGGGGCTTGAGATTCTCCCACACCCAGGTGTTTTCCATAGCTTCATGCATATGGATACAGAGGTTGCTCAAGCATATGTGGAGCTGACACTCACATAATAAATGTACTGCCATGTGGACAGTATTGCTAAATGCTGTTTGTGCACTGGGAGGAGTTTCCTTATTGATTTTCTCCTCATATGGATGTATTTCATTTGACACTTCTCTATGTGAGGGAGTATTGATCAGCGATATCAGCTGATGTCTTCTCAAGAATTGCTGGTCTGGCAGAGCTCAACCCAGTCCTGTAGTGAAGTCCTGCCCACCTTAAAGCCGCTCAACTTAGCATGACTGGTTTCTAATGAGTGGTCCCTCCTCTCATCACACAATCCTGAGTCCCTCCCTCCCACATTCATCAATTCTCATTAGGGAAAACCATCATGTGGAATACCAACTTTTAGCCAATATTCATCACTGTCAGCCCTCATCCATAGCAGCACAATGACAGACGCAGGATCTGGGAGTGCCTAAGTAGCACTGACTTAGCCCTTTTATTCCCTAATCTCACCCTCTGTGCTTGTGGAGCCCAAGCAACTCTCTGCAATGCATACTCCCTGACAGCAATTACTTTATGCAAAAAGAGTAGTGAAGTTCAGTGAGTGGCGTGAGTAAGAATAAGCCTCCTCTGAACTCTGGCTGTTGGCAGGCTATAGCATTCCAATAGGAGCACCTCACATCCCATGGGCCTGACAGGGCAGTGGAGAGGGGGAGGAGATGACAGAGGACAGACTTCTGACAAGAGTTAGTGACAACATGTATTAGGTATCATTCCTGGCACTGATGCCGGTGATATTATTAAAGGACATTTATTTAAAATTATCTTCCTACATTAAGCACTTGTATAAAAAATTACAAGGGGTTCTTGTTGAGACCGGTATTTTTTTTTTTACTTTTTAGTGAAGAGAATATTAACTACAACTGATATTTAAACATAACAGGTGACAATGATGTACTATAACACTGGATGCCACATGCAAAAATAGAACAAATCAGAGTTAGTCCTACAGTATTGCAACATAGAAACCTCCACAGAGATGCTGTAAATATCTCTGTCTCTCTCTGCAGATACAAACATGCCACTCTAAAGTAACGAAAACAATTCAGTAGTTGGTTTGAAATGATTATATCCTAATGAAAACAAAACTATGAATGCTACAGCCTCTTGAATTCTTCAATCCTGTTAGGTTATTACCATTGTGGGTCTCGTTAAAAAACACGAACAAAAGATGTAGATTGATGAAGGTGGTGTTTTCTGAAGGTGGATGATGATTTGTCAAAATTCTTACTAAAATACTCAGGTTAAATTTTGTTTACAGACAATGTAATGTATACAGGCTGGTAAACATGTATTTGCTGTGGTATTATTTGTAATGAAATGTTGAAACATTTGTTTATGTTGGTTTTTGGATGCGTAACCAAACCAATTGAAGCAACCCCAGATTATGCTTCTTTCCCCACAGGATTCTACTCTAGGCACAAGGCATGATGGGTAATCACTTCACCTGCCTCTCTTCTCACAGTGATGCAACCATCACTCCAGAACAAGGTCAATCTAGACTCATTAGACCACATGACCTTTTCCCTTTGAAATAAAGTCCAACCTCTATGCTCTCTAGCAAAGTCACAGTTGTTTACAAAATGTGAAACTACCTAGAGCATGGATTACATTTTAGCACCATAAAGTACCATTGTTAAACAAAATGTCAGAAAGTAATTTAATTAAATGAGTAAACTTGTGGTTAAAATCTTATATGTAAATTTTGGTGCTTTGCATGAACGATTGTTTGCACATTGTAGTAGAAACAATATTGAAATGTATCAGTAATTTTGCTTTCTTGGATTAGTATGATGCAACATGACATAAACACAATAACAAAACTACGCAACGATAATGCTGCTATATATTTTTTTAAATATTTAATCTTTTATCCATCTTTTTATCTACATTGACAGCTCATACAGTGGCATAATATATAATATACAAGTACAAATAAAATGCATGTACATATAAATGTCCTTTTTACACACTTTAATGTGAAATATACCTTTAAATAGTCCTTCAATGTTGTTCCCATCCACTGCATCCCATCTCCTCAGCAGCTTACCTACGTCACAAACAAACAGGCTTTAGCAGCGCTGTGTTTCCCCGCTCTGTCTGTAAAAATAGTGAGTGTGTCATTCTCATATCGGATCGATACATTCATTCCCATTTTAGCTGCTCTGCCCCTTTGCCCACCCACACCCAAGAATAGGACAGCTTGCAAAACCAAGGCGCCATGTCAGCTAATCACATCCCTATTGCCTCCGTCCTCCGTGCCCCAGTGGCCTGCCCAGCACAGCTAGAGATTTTACCCAGAGGTCAGTGGGCTGGCCAGTGTGTCTCAGTCCAAACTCCCCTCCTGCCAGTTGGATCAGAGGGAGGCTCGTGGTTTTCTTCTCTGTTGAGAAAATGAGATCACACTGCCACAATAGGGGGGCTGTCTTTGTAAGACCTGCATTCCAGGCGACAAGATAATAGTGGAAAACCATTTGCATTAACCAAGGGGACATCAGAATGAATCAGACACCGTGATAAATTCTCTAAATGCTCCATGCTACCATTTGCGATCTGACACTCAATTATTAGCATTTAGTAACTGTTATAGAGCTAAATGAAGGCCTCTGCTTTGTTATGGAAATAGAAATGCTGGTCACTCCACTGCTCTTGTTACCCAATTGATTTACAGTCGGTGTAGTGCAGAGATGTTATTGTAATCTGACATTCATTCGTGTTTTTCAGTCAATATTGTGTATTTTTGAACATTGTTTCTTACCACATAATTCTATCATGTACATCATTCTGTTTGTGTTATCCCACAAGTTGGTGCAGCAATATCAGTACATGTCTGTGTGTGAAAAAGATAGAAAAACACACACTGATGCAGATTGTATTGGAGAACCTTCGAGGGTAACATATGATGGCCTGAGGCAGTGGCTCTGTGGTTGAGGCATCAGGGCATCAGTAACTTCCCCCAGGGCTGTTGGTTGAAAATATAAACAAACACCATTTCTACTCTGCAGGGGAGTGTTAAAAAAAACTAATGCAGTGAAAATTGTTTAATGCTGATTAATTGCACATGTCTAATACAGTGGTTTATCTCACTGTAGGATTCAGTGAAGTGCAAAAGCCATAGACTTTACTTTAGTTTCTGTTGTAACAAATTGGTCTGTTTAATATGGGAAAAGAAAATGACTGTACTTCAAGCTACAGATTCAGCAAAGCACAATAATTTATTTTACATAGCAAAACCACATATACATGTATATAATACTGAGGTTCTGTGACACTGAATTAAACATGAGTCAGAATGTAAATACATAGGTTATCTTCATGTCATTCTCTTGTGTGTATATTTCAACGAAGCAAAAAGAAACATATGTTTCACGCTGGCCATGAAGATTTTGTCATATTGTTAATATATAATTCTAAACGAATAATTACAAACAGCTGCATCAAAGTGGAACTATTTATTAGGTCATTCAAATGTGCAAAAAAACCAAACAAACAAACCATGGCTCTGTCTTTTAAATTCAGAACACACACAGATACAATATATGCAAATCCTTTAACATACAGGTTGTTCTTATACAGGACATCAGTGGGCTGGTTCACATACACACAAACTTGCACCTGACTCAGTGACTCCAGTCCTACATCCGTCAGCATTAGACAGCACCTGAACTTTTTCTGCACATGATAGATGGATGGTAGAGTGTCCCTGTGGGACCAGTGATTAAACAGGAAGTGTGGAGTGTCGCAGAGCAGACCAGGCGCTAGGAGGCCCCTCCTTCACAGTCACTCACTGATCTGCTGCTATAGAAGAGAGGAGGGAAAGAATAAAAGGGAGCCATGGATTATCAATAAAGTCAATATGGCATTGTGTTACATGTGCCCTCTGACCTAAGCAGGGATACAAGCTCTGATACACAACAGATATATTGGAAAAGGCACTCACAATTCATCTCTGTTCAACAGTTAGATCTAAGGAATCTATCAGGCTTTTTCATTTTGTGTAATATAATGGTCCAAGTCAAAGTTATTGACAATTATTAACTAGCTTATCATTGACCCATGACATATAAAGCTCTACAGAAACTGTCATTTCCATGTAAAGACTCAAATGGGCTTTTTGTGAGTAAATGTATACTATGAATTGTTTACTATGTGCAAATGTTTAGGTTTATTTCAACACTCCTCATGTTATTTTCCATTTGATATCTCACTTAGATTACAAGTTCACATTAATATGCAAATCATTTGAAATGATCCTGCAGTCTCTTTATCAAAGCATTTCTCCTCATCCCTAATTAGAATTCTAGTCACAGTCAATGAAAAGCTTGTTTCAACATATACCATATCACCGCAGTTCCTATACAGTAATGCCACTGAGCTGAAATCTGTCTTAGACCTGCTACTTTAATTCATCTCCAGCATTCCATGTTTAATTTTTAGCCTTGGTTGCCCACAGGGACTTTAACCCTTTTTGCAGTCTCATTTTAATCGGACGCTTTTTTTTGTTAAATGTTTAACTTAAATTGGGAGTCTCATAAATATTCCAAATCACTCGTCCTGTGTTTGATGAGGAAATGAGCCTCGTATCCACCGTGATTCCCCAGGCAGCGAGGCAGGGGGAAAAAAAGCCTACAACTTAACTCTTAGAAGTAGACCTGTGCGCTGCTCTGACAGCCTACATTAGCAAGCAGCAAATTGTTTTAACAATGTGCGGGTCGCCTTTGTGCCGAGATAATGATGATATCTCTGTTCTGTGGCGCTACATGCTACTGAGGTAATCATAAAGGTCTCTGCTGTCATCACTGGCTGAGAGCACCTTTTATGGTCTAAAGGGACAACAGCTTGTACTGAATATGAATCTCCTCAAAACTCCTCCCAACATGGACTCTACATGTACTGTGATTATCATGGATGATGTTGCGTCGTGTTCTTGTGCAAGTTTGAGATGAACTCAAGTGAATTAAAGAACAAAATTATAATATATGCATTTCACTGAAACAATACTGCTCACATTAGCGCTGAAGTATAGTTAACATTTAGCTGCCCAGCAAAGGTCACGCAGATTTGACCTTTGAGTCAGTCCGATACGCTGAGGCCTGTTTCAGACTTTCACCCTTTTTCTGTCCGTCTTTCCCCTCCCATGGCTCAGTGGTCATTAATCTTCCACACAGGTGCTGAGGACTCCTGACCCTCTGCTCCACTTCCTCCATTAGCACCATGACAGCTCAACTGTAAGGTTCATATACCCAACCATATTTCCATCCCTCTTCTCCCACATTACGTCAACGTGTGGGAGTTAAGACCTACTGTGTCCCCCTTCTTTCCTAAAACTTCAATTACACTTGTTTCACTACAGTTCGAACATACACTCACAATATTACTCTACACTGTCAGAAAAGAAGGTACAGTAGGGGTACAAATCTATACACTAAGGTACAATACACACCAATGTACCCCCAAAGGTTAATATTTGGACCTTAAGGTACTGATATGTACATTTTCAGCCCTGCAAAAGGTACAAACTAGTTGTGAAACAGCGAAAGCCCTTTTTAAAAGGTGCAATTATGTACCTTTGAAAGTACTCTCGGTGCAATAAGCCTTTGTACCCCAAGACCAAGTGCTGCATGTCTTCTCTCTTCACTTTTGATTATGAAATACAAAGTGTAACTTTGTAAAATAAACACTTTTGCAGAACATTAAAATAATAATAATAATAATAATAATAATAATAATAATAATAATAATAATAATAATAATAATAATAATAATAGCAATCACCTACTCAAAAATGATGTAATCAACAGCTACAGTGTACAATATGATAGAAATAATCTTTTATTGAAGGCAAAAATTAATAATAGGTGTTTCACTGTGTCCAAACCAGAACTAGTAGATGCACTGTAAAAGCTGTGGTTGCCAGAATAATCCTGTAAAAAACACATCAAACCATAAATAGATTTATAGAGTAGCATGTATTTTACACATATACATTTAAGATTGAATGCAAACTGACTGCCCCTTACATAGACCTGCATGGTGCTTAAACTGAAAGCATTTTAGGGTTCTGTGTTTTTAGATTTCTCTACTGACACTTGGGAACTGCCAACCCTTCAGGCACTGGTTAACCTATTCTACCACACAGCCACCTGTCATTTTAAATATTTAAATATTAGAAGTAAAATGTTAACTTCTTCATTGCTTTTTTTATAATTTTTTTTAAAGTTGTGATTTTCCATTAAAATTGCACCGTATTGCTTTTCAATTTCATCATCTTTCAATGACTTTGCACAACAAAATGAAATCTGCCCATCCCCCCAAAATCCAATCTGTATCTGCCTCCAAACCCTGATTCTTCTGCATGTTTTCCAACCCAGAATCACTTCAAAAAGTTCCATTACGGTTTTCCATATGTACTGTGTCTATAATCTCTGCTGTCTGAGTAAATTTTATTGCATGTGCTTACATTCTGTTATAATATTCCATGGAATCTTGTTTGGCGCCTGTGATGGGCAGCCTGTTACTGCACCTCTTCTGCTGTTGTAACCAAGAAATTTCTTGTAAGGAATCAATAAATTATCGATCATTATACAGTTTTATTCTCTCAAAACAACAAAAATACATAATTTCTCCATATGAATCTGATTTTGTGAAAATAATCTTACTTTAAAAACTACAGCAACATTTGATTTAATTGCCAACACACGACTTTGCATTGTATTTTTACTTAGAGTTTTTATTTTGCAATTTTACAACTTTTTGCTGTTAATTGTATGGTCTTTTTTTCTTTTTTTTTTTACAGTGTAGATATAAAGGTATAAGTTGCTCATCAAGGGCACACAAAAAAGGAAAAAACGAAGGAGCAATAAAATGCTGTGAATAATCAATGTTCAAAAATATTTAATCCAAAAATATAACAGCCAAGAAAAAGTCCAATAATATAAGACTATACAGGGACACTATCACTAAGACTTGTTTCTGGTTATTGTATTTTTGCACTATTTATTTTGTGATCATTGATGATTGATTTTGTATAATAATGTTTTTGCTCTTTTGCTAATCTTGAATTGTGTAGTTTATGGTATGTATAGTAGCAATACTAAAAGGAGTAGAAGTATTCTAAACACTATTGGATGTCCTGCATTATCAAAACTGTATGAGCATTTGAAGTAAACATAATCTTTATGCAGAAGAAAGACTGTAAATACAGTTGACTATGAGACAGCACTGACTTTTTCAGGTTAATCATGTTAAATGTTTAAAATACAAATACAAAAGTAATAACTGCCATGTAAATGTTCAGGAGTAAAATGTGGATTTAAATAACCAAGTGGTGGAAAATAAAATAAAATACATTAAAGGTAAAGATGAGACTGTGCTGAATCTAAAAGTGTGATGCAGCTGTTGTATAATGTACCAGCATAATGATAATGTGACAAGACCATGGGTAGATTTTTCAGTCTGAAACACTATACTACTGGTTCTCTTCTAAACTGCGGCTGTGGAGCCTCTTGTTTTCATCAGTCTGCCTCTGGATAGGTCGTAGCTAGAGTTGTGAATCTATGCCATGTTCTGGGGTCACGACCCCACCGCTGTAGCTGCCTCCCGTGTAGAGTTTGAGTTTCACAGCAGAGGAGACCCCCGCACCACACAACAGCTGGACCGACTCACAAGCAAAGTCACAGATACACATAACAGCACACACATTTACACATTCTCACATCACACAGACACAAACTAACACTAATGCATGCAGCCGATGGTTTAACATATGCAGCATCTCTGTGCATCTTTCTCACAGGCCACCATACGCCCAAGCCCATAGCAAAGGGAAACACAAATGTCACTCAGGATGGAGAAAGGTTACAAGGAAAGCCAGAGCTCCATACTGTTAATTTGTTCCCTGGGGTTCAAGGAGTAAAATTGCAGAATGATCACCAGCTCCTGAGACAAAACCAAAATACCAAATCCTCCATCAGTCTGCAGTCACATATGATAAAATACTTTAAAAAAGAACATTTTCATGACAATAAAATGAAGATAATTGTGTAATATTCAGTGTTTTTTCTTTGTTATTTTTTAAATATATATCTAAGCTACATATGATTTCTGTTATTTTATTATATGTTCATTTTGGATGCAAATGCCAATTTTCTCCAACAATATTATGAGACAAAATGTCTCATTCAAGTTTTTTTTTTTATTATTATTATTATTATTATTATTATTATTTGTCTTATATATAATGAAAGGTGAAATGGTCTACATACTTCTACACAAGTTCCAGTGACTACTTCATATTGCTTTTATTATATATCACTAATGTGCTTGCAGGGCCTGCTTGCTTTCTTCTGTGTCAATGCTTAACACATCTTGAATTAATCACGCAAAATTAAACCTTGACAGGCCTTTGCTACAATCATAACCCTCTATGTTTGCTTACAGATGTCAAAATAATCACATTTTGCAACATTAGTCTAACACTTTCTCACACTGTGTCCTTTAAAAGTCAGAGTTGTATGTGTCTATACATTATCTGATGCCTGTGACTCAAAAATTTCCATGTAAGACATTTTGACAATGTACCTGATAAAAGTTTAAGGGATATACAGTTCTATGAAATACTTCTGCAGTGCGTGTTGAGTGTCCTTTTCGGGGATGGTGTGGTGTGAACGTGGCTTGAGAGGTGTGTGTATATTCCTGGTGGTCCCATCCAGACGGTGTGTCTGACTTTCAACATGTCTCTCCTCCCCATCTGACTGAGGTCACCCCATTGGTATCGCAAGCGCAGCAGTCACATTGTGCTTCAATGCAGACAGATTGCTTATAATAACCGTTAGAGACCTTTCATTTTTTCTTGTCAGCAATTTGCAGGATAATTTTGGCACCCTTTAAGGATTCAACTCCCCTAATAAGAAGATAAAAATAAACAGGCGAGTTGTCGGAGCACTATATTGGGAGGGCATAATCCTATTTACAAGTCTGAACGCACTCTGGCCAATAAAATCAAACCACAGCAACATTGTTATATGTGGCAATTTTCACTATTTCTAAAACAAAACGAGATTTACTAAATGGATGAAACGTCACTTTCCAAATTTCATTACTAAAGACCTACAGAGAAAAATGCTCAGTCAATTCATGTACCATAACAAATATTACGTACAGTACAGGTGCATTTATTTTTGGTTCAGCTATTGACCACTTTGGCAGCATATTACATTATAAGTCTATTTTAATTTACTATATAGCTGTTTAAAAGCAAGTTTCAAATTCAGCAGAAATGGAAGATATTGATTCCAGCAGCAAGATGCAGACGTGCTGCAGCTTTACTGTCGGCCCCGGCCATCCGTTGTGTCAAAGCTGATGGATCTGACGACAGAATGTCAACCACATCATATATTGTCTGCTGTTAACTGTAGAATACACTCCATTTGTTTCCTTCTTTTGATTTTCATTAAAAGTGGAATGAAAATGTGGTTTGGCTGTGAAAGGCAGATATTCAAAGACATTAAGCAGGCCCCAGAGATTAGGTAAATTAATCAAGTGATGAAAGTTTGAGAAGAGAACAGTACAAAAAGGTGATATATGAAAACAGAATACAAAGTATTGAGGGGTGAGATAGAAAGAGTTGGGTGAATTAATCAACAAAGGCTGAAGGACAGAGGTTGGAGGAGTAAACTAATGTCGGTTCTGCCTTGAGTGAGATGGACATTTAAAAACATAGCCAGAGATCAATACACATAAGGCTATCTACACTGATAATATCTATCCATTACTGTCTTCAAACAGTAAACACATTTAATTCTGCTTTCTGATTAAAATAACCCATGGCCCAGTCAAACATATCACCATCCTTTTGCCAGTGAAATGCTGCATTTAGTTGGCCTATATTTGATGTATTTCTCTATATGCACAATGCAATAACTGACAGTATAAACTGGTCAAGCAAAAAGCAAAAACAGGGTTCATTTGGGGGCATTGGTAGGAGCAAAAAAATAAAATGAGAATGTGTAACATCAATTCTGCACCTCTATTTATCCCATTTCCTATACTCTCTTTATGTATCTAATATTTCTAATTTACCACCGTCCAGGAAAAGTGACACAAGAAGCCATAAATTCCCTTCTAATTCCAAATAATTCCGATTACATGGACGAGTAGTTTTCAATCAGAAAGATAATCTGGATGATAGATGGTGGGATAATTGGCTGTCTCTGCCACGTAAATATTGTGTCGTTCTATTAATCTTGCCGAATGAAGTGTCAAGCTGTCACTCATTCGTCAAACTGAATTAGGAAATATAACGAATAAATAAATGCATGCGGGTGGCAGCGGCGTGTGTCTGTGTTTGTGGTCGTGTGCGGGCGTTTTCATGGTGAAAGTGCGTGTGAGGGGGAAGAGAGTGGGAAAAGAGGAGGAGATAAGATGAGATGAGAGCAGGCATCTGCAGTGGCCCTGAGTCAAACTAGGAGATGGGAAGGAGAGACTGTTAGAGAGATGAGTGCGCTTTTGTTTTGAGTGTATGTTTGTTTAAGTAAGTGAAAGACAGCAAAGAAAAAAAAAAACCCAATAAAACCTAAATGTACTGTATATAGAGATAGGGAAAGGATGATACTGCTCATGTCTACCTCCCTTCAGCCAGTAGAGTTTAAAATCATCCGGAATATTACACATCTTAAAACATTACTGTGTAACAATACCCGCCGCTTAATCTTGCCAAAGGCATTTTTTATCAGAATGGACACCCTCAGAATTACATTGTCTTTTCTGTCCCAGGGTCCATATCTGTCACCTGTCAAAGGCAGCTCCAGTCACTGAATATTTTACACAGCCATCAAGTGAATAGCTGAGATTGTTTTTAGCCTCACAGGGAAAAAAGGCAGTTGGTCAAATAAACTAAAAAGGATATTCACAATGCATTCCAGCAATAAACAGAACTGCATTGAATATTTACACAAAACCTGAAGGAAAATAACTAGAAAAAAGATAGACAGAAATTGAGTGCGTTGTAATTAATATGGAAGAGGCCGTATTTTTATATCATCATTCAAGTCATGATACATATCTTATCTACTCTTTAACCTGTGAAACAGGAAGATAAAAAAAAATCGAGCAGTGACATCTTCTTAATTTAATTTATAAAGATCATAATTAACGACCCGCAGGCTTCAGAAGACCCTATTTCAGACGAGACACAGAAAAGGCCTCAGCCATAAGAATAAAAATGAAGTTTTCATTCAATTCGGAATTAAATCTCAAATATCAGTAATTTCACAGAAAAGGTCAACTCTAATGGAGTTCCTCCCTGCGTTTTAATATCTCATATTTCTCTTGAAGGAGTCTACCTGGTGTGACGTGAGCCTCTAATTGTGGCTGGTTAATTAATGAAACCATCAGGTGTTTGCGAAGGCAAACAAAGAGCCAGGCTCTCCTAAATCATCAGTGCCCTTCGACATGGTTATTATCCGGCGGCAGGTGAACCCCAGCCTTGACGCATGACAGATTAGATCTTCTCAGAGGATGGGCCGTCCATTTATCTGCCTGATAAACTCAGAGCCTCTCTCCATTTTCAATCATCAGAAAGGAAATGAGATTAACAATCTAATGATGCCTGCACCCCTCACACACAAATACACACAGAACAATACCCATAAAGCAAATGTCCAATTGTTGTAGCTTTGAGGAGAGAAGGAGAAGGCTTCTTCAGGGGTTATGATTAATTATTGTTTGTGATATATCACAAAACAGGGGCCTTTGTGGATCCCATTTTCTCAGCTTCCATTTTCCCAGCTCTGCCGTGTCCCTGTTAAATCACACAGCGCGGTGTGGGTTCACTCAGTTCCAGAGTGGCCCAGTGCTGTCATTTCACAGCTCCCATACCTCAGACCTAAATTTATAGTGCAGGGCTTGTTTGCCCCGCTGTACTCCCCTTGTGGGTCAGCCCCTCCCCTGCTGTCCCTGACACGCATAGCAAGCATCCTGGCCCTCGTAAAGCTGACATCTTCACTAAACTATGCTAACAAGGCCGTAGTGATTTGTATATGCACAGAGGCTGGTGGCACGTGGAGTTGGGGGTTGGGGGTGGCGTAGAAGAAGAGGGACAGCCCAAGGCAGGGTGGGATGGGGGATCATGAGTGGAATCTACTTGTGTGGTGAGGGCAGCTAATCAAAGTGCCGCCACAAGGTTGTACACAGACAAACATATATGAACTAACAAAAACACATATCTGAGCGTTCACATGGTGTAAGGTGACAGAACAGGCAACCCTGAGGTCCTGCGCTCAGGCTGCGGAACATTTTGAACCTCTGATTCCTCCCAGCTCTGCGATTTATAGATTTCAGGCTGAATGGCTGGTGCAGGTGCAGAGCACAGACAACTACTCTGCTCAGCCGATGCAATATATTACTAAGCAACAAACATCAGCCAGTGTGTCAACACAAACAACTCCTATTATTTAAGGCTGTGTCTTTTAAACATGATGAGCTTGAATGGTTTGGATGGTGCAATCAGCTTGGGGGTCTGAATGTTATTCAATCTGAGAGACAGATGCATTGAATTACTTTGTTTTATTCATTTCAGATGAATCAAAATTAACATGAAAGTAAAATATATTCTGAAATATTCTTAGATTGTATCTACACATATACCCAGTGCAGCAACTTTTTATATTATGAAACCAATAAAAAAATAATACAGCCAACACAGGTATATGGTTGGATCTATTTGTTAGTATGCATCTGCTCGTGTCTATTAATACCTATAGCTGTGGACAAGGGGACAGGACCTGTCCACTGCTCACTTTCTCATGATTGAAGACCCTGCATGTTCTTTTACTACCCGACAGGTGAGGCTTATTTGCAGGCATCGATGAGAGCAGCAGCCCAGTCATGACCCAGCCGCTGCCAATTCAAGGGGCTCACAGTTAAAATTATATTACACTTCATTAAAGCCCACTTCTTTTTTGATCTGTGTAGGAATGACATTCAAGAGGTGCCTGGTTAATAAGTTCATTCTGTGGTGAAATTGGTTTATGGGACATTAGTAGAAAGTCTTAGTTGAGCAAAAAACACTGCAAGGCTTTGAGATCATTTTGAACAAAACAAATGCACCGAAATGTCTTTTATAAAAAAGATGTTGGTTAACATTGAAGAAAACTTACTACATGCACACTGCACTGCATGTAATAATTGTATTAGTACCTACACATTATTTTTGATTGGCTAAATATTTTATTACAGGTTGTACTTTTTTAAGATTAGTAACTACCTAGCTTGTCCTTATAACCAGTGGAAATGCCTGCTAGTACAGATATAGTGGTAGAAGATAAACTTTGCATGAGAATATAATGGATACCAATGACTATAGAGTGTGTCAAATTTACCATGATATGCTAAAAAATATTTTTCAACAGAAAACATTTGAGAACCTTGATCCAAATAATGAGACTTGGTTTACAAAATGTAAACAACATTTTAAGCTTTGAGATCATTTTGGCAAATCCTTTTTCTTGCAGCTGAGACTCTCTTGCTGTGTCTACCCAGGGTCAGCGGGTAGTGAGTCACTACAAGTGAATGAGCGCCTGATCTCCAACGAGCGAGGCTGTCAGCGTGGCCCTGAGTGGGCTGTGTGGAGCCTCTGTCAGAGGGTGTCAAATTTCCACAGTCCACACTATGGGTCTCTGTCCTGCTCGTGGCTGGATCTCAATGGGCCCTTTGATGAGCAACCCGGGTCCTTTCATCGTGCACCTTACCACAGAGCACGGGACCTGGGGGGGTTCACACTGCACAACACCTGGCAGGTATGCAAAACCACGTGCCCGAGCCGATACAAAAGCTACTCTGTAGAGCTTTATTGGAAATTAATTTCCTTTCCCTCATCTTTTTACATTCATAAAACACAGGACGGAAAAGAACAGGATGATATGGGACACCATTCAAACATGGGCCATCACATGGTTTAGTACTGTATATGGGCAATAGTTCATGAAGACAATCATGAGACACACTGACTATGATACAGCTCTAAGAATCTGATCATTTTGAAATTATCAAGCCTAATAATTAAAAGTTAAAGGTTCACTCACTTAGGTACTTCCATAGGGATTTCAGTCTCTGCATTTTACACATACTAAGACACATACAGAACCTACAGGGGTGCCCAATCCTGGTCCTCAAGGGCAGCTGTCCTGCCTGTTTTAGACGTTTCCCTCTTTCAGCACACCTGACGGTCATTATCAGTCTTCTGCAGAGCTGGATGACTGGCTGATCATTTGAATCAGGTGTGTTAGATGAGGGATTATATCTAAAACATGCAGGATAGTGGCCCTCGAGGGCCAGGATTGGGCACCCCTGTCCTAGAATTAGCATTAGCACACAGCACACAGTCAGAAGAGTGAGCTTCTGTTGAAAGCGCATCCTAACCATCTCCAGATCTTCATCAGCACTGTGGTCAAGGACACTGACAGGAGAATTATATAACCTATATATACCTGTTTATAAAAAAGAGGGGGGTGGGGGGCTTTGCCCTATTATCATAATAAATAAACATTATGAAATGAGGAGAAATAATGTTAAAAAGTGCTTGGAACAAACAAAATAATAGAAATAAAGTGTTTCACAAAGGTTGCGTAAGAGATCATACTAATGTTTTGAAATAATATAGTAGAATATGCAAATAGAAATGAAATAACCATTATGACAGGGTTCCATTTAAAACTAAGGGCAGTGTAAATTGGACAGTTGCATCTGTCTCAGGTCTTATCTTACTTGGCCCTCTCCAGTTCCCATACACCTGCCCTACGCCCCTCTCCTCTTGCACTGCCCTTCCACTGCTTTGCCCCTGCCCCAAATGCCCCAGGCCCATCCCAGGAATCATCCTCTTCCTCCCTTATCTACAGTTCAAAGCCTGCTGACTGAATTATCTCCGGACGGTAAGGGAGAAAGGAAACAACTGTCGGCAGCCCTCAGTCAGCCAGAGAGAAACTCTCCTCTGACAGGTGGTTGGTTAACTGGTCTTTACTGCCTAATCCCAGGGTGGAGGGATGGAAGCGGCGAGAGAAAGCACAGTGTAAGGACGCATCGATGTCTGCACATACAGTTCTCAACAGACAAATGGGTTCAGTGTTTCCTCTCAGAGTGAGCAGTGTCATGAGATAGTGGATGTTAATAGCAAGAGCGGAAGCTGAGGTCTCAGGTTTGAGTGTCCACAGAGAGCGCTTGACTGAGGTGTTGAGAGGAAAGGTGTGGTGGCCAAACCCACAGGAGGATGGAGGTTAGATGGAACGGCTGTGCTGAAGGGAAGAAAGGCCAAGTGCAGGACCGCAGACTGAGTGTATCCTATTGAACTCTGAACACCTGTGTTTACTGATCAAAGCCTATTTCTGTGTGTCTCTATGTGTACAGTATTATATAAGTACATTATTTTCATATCATATTTCCTAAATACTGAATATCTGTTCATCCTCATGTTAGCTGTATCTCCATTGATGTTCATAAGACCATCGTTAGCCCTTGTAATTCCATGTAGACAATTAGATAAATGTTGTATTGGTCCATTTCTCTGAAGAGATGAGAGATATTTTATGTGGTGAGGCAAGGCATGTGACCCTACAAAGACAGATGATGCCTTAATTAAAGGTTTAGTGTCCTCTGAATCCTCTGAATACCCCTCAACTCACCCTTCTTTTGCACACATAAGAAATTACAAGAGCTGCTGAAAAGGGAAAAAAAGCAAGAAAAATATAAATATGTGAAAAGGCCTCTCCTGAGCCAGTGTTAAATATGTCAGCTATGGGCTGCTGTTGAAATACTGTAAATAAAAACACAACAATTTGTATTTTTTCCAAGATCACTTTTTAAAAACATTTTGGATATTCATTTTCTGCAATAGATCTCCTAAATCCTACATGTTCTAGCTTTAAAAGGACCAAGAGTACTTCAACCCTTGGTTACAGCTGGTTCTTACACTATACTATCTCAACCTAGCCTAGCCATGCTATCTCTATTTATTACCTGCATAGGTCTAGGAATGCTTCATAGTCAGGGGAGGGGAGTTACATTGAGCATAGCTAGACTAACCTGACTTACGTCATTTGGCTGTGTTACGCTACGCTACACTCACACAACCACCTGAGTACCATGAGGATCGATTTTACTTCAAAACAAAGGAGCCAATCAGTGTCGCAGGGTGGGACTACCTGGCAGTGTTGTGGCTGGTGTGACGTAAAGCAGAAGCGACAGCAGTGTAGTCTTTTCAGATACGTAACAATAGCAGCATGTGTTAGGTATCCCAGGGTCCATATAGACTCGGCTATTACCATTGATTTGTCTACTCTACCGCATGTTCATTCCTTAAAAGATGAACAGAGGACGGGTTTGGAAGTGTTTGTTAATGGAAATTATGTTTTCGCTCTTCTTCCGACCGGTTTAGCAAGAGTTTAATCCATTAGATGGCTCCACTGGTGGATAAAGAAATAGTACCAGTGCAGAAGCCCATGGTTATTGTGGTACCCCCCTGGTTGTGTTGGTAGAGGACAAGGTCAAGGAGGCTGGTAAACTGGGGCTGATAGTAATGGAACTGGGAGGAAGAAATGACAACCACATCCACAGCTAGTGTCCGGTAGCCCCGAATCATGGCTGAAGGATAAATGGAGAACAGTAAACACATTTCTTTCCACTCCTCCTTGCATTGCTAAGTATTGAATAATTGTTCCCTATGTAGCATAAAAGACATGTATCTAACACCAGCATTTTCCAATAATATTATCTTCAATTGATGTCTTTTTAGTACATTATTCCTTAACACCCTTACTATTACCATCCCTTGGCCAGAAGCATATTTATACGTTAATTTCTGAGGCCCACACATTTGCACAGCAGACATCAACACGTCCAGTCAGCATAAATGTTTTACCATCATATGGCTCGACCCTTAACTACAGTATGGGCTGTTAGATACAGTTGATTTAAAGAAGCCCAAGTCCTCCACATCCACATAGATCTCCCCCCGGCCCTCTCGTCTGTCTTGGCTCTCTGGCACACAAGGTCATCCCCTAGCCAGTCACGACACTCCAATTAAGGCGACTGATGGACGCAGCTAATTGGTAGGATTTATAACCTCCTTTTATTATGCTTTATGAGGAAGGCAAGTGGAGGGCATTACCATTTATAGGCCCCAGGCTCCATGCTGGATCACTGTCACCCACTGTTGTCCAGCCGGACTATTGAATACCACAGCAGAGCAGGAGAGGACACTTTGGAGAGAGCAGGAATACTGTCCCCTCATCATCTCACCATCTTCTATTTTTGCTGGAAAAACAAAAAGAAGAAAAAAGACAAAACTGAAAAATAGATCAAACTAGAGGATGAAAAGGGAGGACAGAGTTAAGGATAAGCAGTCAGAAGAGGGAGAATCTGTGGGACAGGACGGCAGGAGAAGGCAGGCAGGGCTCCCATAATGAGTGTGTGATTATTGATTGTATTGTCAGGGTGGCTGACCAGGGTCCCGTGTGCTATGGGCCCCAGTCCATCTGTGGACAATGCAGTCAGTTACACCTCACTGCTCCGTCTAATAAAGAACAGGCAGATTGATGTCACCGGTGTGGTTGAACTCTACCTAACACTCACCAGCAATGCTCAGCGCACACACCCCTCACACACAGCGAAACAGTTTATTCCCTCCCAGTGAGGCAAGTAATATTTTCAGATTGGTACTATGGATAATAATTATTATATAGAGAATTATTATACGGAGAATAGACATATTTTTGTCTATAAAATAGTTACAACATTGCAAATCTTATTTATTGTAAAAGACTCACAATAATATTAAAAACAAATTACATTCAATTGTCACTTCTGAGAATTTAACTGAAAATGTATGACTTTTTACTTGATCAAGCTAAAAAAAAAGACTGCAAGACTAGTTTCATGTTGAATTAATTGTGAAGTTTGAAACATTGTGTTTGTATGCATATATATATATATATATATATATATATATATATATATATATATATAACTAACATATATATATATATATATATATATATATATATATATATATATATATATATATATATATATATATATATATATATATATATATATATATATATATATATATATATATATATATATATATATATATATAACTAACTAACTAACTAACAAGATGCTTTAACATTGATACTTAGATGCAGGACTTGCTTTCAAAACATGGACAATCATATCAATGCACAAGTTTTCTGCATTATTTCTGCAAAGAAAAACAACAATGCTCAATTTCTTTGTGAATCACTTATGTGAATACTGTGGGACTGTATATTATATTAAATACACCAGTGGAACCACCAGCAATATAATGTTTCACATCATTTGAAAGTAGTTGGCATTCCACAGTAATACACTTAGAACCTAGCCAGTCAGGACTCTATAAATGATAACACACTTGTAATGAAGACACTGTGGTCTGCTGCTCAAAGTTGCCTCTTTTAAGGAGGAAGTCAGTGCCTCCCCATTGAACATTTGGCTGCACTCGAACCTCGTAGCTGCTGTGGCAGCAGCACGAGCGATTACTCCTGCGCAGCCAGCCAAAACACAAAAATCAATAAACAATCTCAACGTTTCTGAGGGCCTTTCGTCTGACTTAATAAATGTCTCAATCCACTGTTATGACTTCATTTTGCCTTAACGTCTTCTTCATGTGCATCTTTTGTCGATCAATTAGAGAATGGAGTGCCCCTTCTGTCACGACACCTGCCCTCCATCCGCCGCTGCAACACAGACGCACACACACATTGACACACATATCCAATCCCCAAGCACAAGGTGAACTGTTATTTTAATCCTTGACATTAGATACTTTTTGAAAGCACTCACTTAAATGGCTCATTAGAAGCTCTACCATCCACCTCTCAGGTTAGTCTGCATCTCATGTTCTTGTGTTCAGTAATTTTATCTTGTCTCGGTTTGAGGTTAAAATGATTTTTTTATTTGCACATGCAGATTTTAGCCAGTCTTGCATGTTACTCTCATAAAAAAACATCAAAGAGCAGTGCAGTGCTTGAGCCCAGCCAGTTAATGAGACATATATGTAGTGTAACTGTGCAGGAAGGGCACCATTTCCAGGCTGTCAGTGGCAGTGACGGCCACAGCATCTTTCTCTCAGGCTGTTCTGCTGTCACAGGCCCTAATCCCGGTGCTGCAGAGATGACAGGTGAGTGGTGCCAGAGCCTCTGGTCTGTGACTGGAAGCTCCGGGAGAATTTCGCACACACACCCCTCTCTTGTCTCCAATCGATTCTGCCACTTCCCATTATTGTCAATCAGAGCGGCATCGTCTCCACGGGTGGAGCCGTACAGCAGGCGATTGCCAGGGCAGCAGGGTGCGGAGAACAGCATGCTGCACGCCTGCCAACCACTACACCATCACAGGGCCACCAGGGGCCCCTCTCAAGAGGCAGTCTGGGCAGGATGCCACAACTAAAACCAAGACCCTTTGCTTTACAACAAATATGGCTGAGAATCAAGGAAAGGTGAACCCTCTGGAGCAAATATGGTGCTTTGTGTTGACAAAAGGAGCTGCTGAGGCCCTCACCGCAAACATAGTTTCACAGGGCTGTCAGCAGGAAAGCAATGCTGCTCTCTCAGATGTGACCACCTTGTTAGAAAAATGACATAATAACAATGACAGGAGTAATGGAACAGAGGAAAGACACGGTTCGGCAGGTTAAGGAGCGTTTGGGAGGTGGGTGCTCTTGGGGACCAGGTCCATAAGTGAGCCCCCGGTGCAGCCATGTCTCCTGGTGGCTCCTGACCCTGAGTGGGCTTTGATTGCGGTACTCTGCAGGCGTTTTGGTCAGGTACGGAAACCATGCAATGGCTATAAGCCCGGGAGATTGATGGGAGTGGTGCCCTCCCTCCCTGTGCTGTAAAAGATTATCCGCTCACCCGCTGGAAACAAAGCTGTGATGGAAATTCGTCTCGCATCATCAGCAACAAAATATCTACACGGCGAAGCGGGAGTCTCTCATTTTTCATGGGCAATATATTAAATAAAAAAAGGGCATTAAAGAAAAAGGGAAGGGGGTGGTCTGAGTGATAGCACTAGTTAGTATTTTTTTTTAAATGGCCCACTTGAATCAGGAAGATTATAAGGTTTTTATTGGCTGTCAGGAAACACAACTTTCTGCGTACTTCACCCGCTGAAGCTCGTAACGCTCTGATTAGAATGCCAGCAGAAATGAAAAGGGATGGTGCTGGTGTAAGACACTGGAGAAGCAACGGGACAAGCACAGATGCCCTGGAATCTGCTGTGCCTCAAATGCACAAGAGCAACAACACACACATGCAAACACACACACACACACACACACACACACACACACACACACTAATAAAGAAGAGAGTGAATAAAGAGGCTGCACACAAGCTTCAAACGTAGAATTTATACACAGAGCCTCCCAGTCAGATCTGGTGTCATGATTCAGTTGTGCTGTGGGGGACTGAGTCGTGCCTATTCTGAACTGGATACATGAGACACATCAAGTAGTGTTATCTCTCGCTAAGTGAATATTGCATTCAGCTGATATGTGATATTTGAATTTCCCATTAGAGGGGGAACATGTGTCTGAGTGAAAAAAAGCTCAGTGATGCTTGCTCATTTCACAGCAAGCAGTGAAAGGAAACCTTGCTTCACAGTCGTAGTGTGTCATAGCTGTGATAAGGATGAGGTGATGGAGGGTGACTCCCAAGGGGGTGACTAGCGAGAAAACTGACTCTTGTTACTCACAGGGTCACCTACACAGAAGCGTACAAGTCAGTATGAAGACTAATAATCTTTTACTATAAACTCAACTCAATCTGATCACTGTGATCTGTCTAGCTACTAAGACTCCTGATACCCCATGAGTAAAGCAGCAGATTGAAATCGGTCATTATATTGACTTGAGAGACTCTAGTCTGTCACTTTGTTCAAACCGGGCTTTCAATTTCCTATAGTGAAGTACAGCAGAGAGAGTAAGAGATGGTTACATCAAACTCCCAAACATGACAGAGCCGCCTCTCTCTGACGAGAGGAAGTCATTGATTTTTCCTCCATTTCACCATCAATCTGGTGGAGAAGAGGTGGCTGTGGGTTCTCAGACAGCTGATGATGTGATTTGTAACTGTGGACCACCGGTGAGCGTAGAGAATTGCTCCAACTCTCAACACGTGGCAAAGTGACTACCAACATCTTCAGCATTCAGCCACAAGATTAACAGAAGGGGATCTATAGATAATCTCCACTGGCTACAGGGATGTCAGCCTCACTTCCATTTGTATTCAATAGGACTGCTGTCAGACCTTTTGGATGTGTGTCAATCTACTATGGAATTAATGTAGAGCTACCAGTCATTTTCAATATTAACTGGTGTGAATTAAATTGCTCAACATATGAATAACTGTAAAATATTCCTATTACACAGTCCAAGTTCAGGTTGTTTTGGTCCAAATATTGTAGCATGGTACATTGATATTAAGTCGCCTTATTATAAAGGACGAGTCATACAGGGTGTGTGATTTGGATCTTTGAAAGGGAAAACAGGAGAATTTGATGCATGGTGTTCTTAAAAATATTCTTTATATAGACCTATTAGGAGATATGGAGATAAATGAAGAACTAAAAAAGGAGTGTTCTATTAGGCTATGAAAATGCATATTTAATTTTTCTTATTTTTTTGTCTTCAAAATCATTAATGAAAAATATCTGATTCTAAATCAGATATTTTGTCATCCTCTAGTTTGACATGTCAGTATTTTGAGTTACGTGAACATATAAAACATACATTTTCCTGTGTTTTCTTGACACTTCTTATTGTATATTCATAATCTGATTATACTATGTCATCAACTGGTCTGTAGATGTAAATATGTATGTAAAGCCCAGTGGGCAATAAACGCACATATCCCATTAACTTAGATCAAAATGCTTTCTTTCTTGTCTTTTCTCTTGTTCCTGTAGGTTCTGACACTTTCCTGTTCATCACCAGTGACATCTCTATTATCAGTTATTTTTCTTTCAGATATTGACAGCTGACTGGATTCTGGTTACATAAAATGTATAGGACTAAAGCCCTGATGTGATAATGGCTGTATATTGACTCACACATGAGTGAAAGGCCTGATATAATACAGAAATTCAGATTTGGAATCAATGTAGCTAAGTCAGGTATTTTTCTCTTGGTGCTAAAATCACAGTGGCTGGTGGAAAGGGATCAATAATCAAAATATTTGATGTTTGATTTTGTCTGTGCACTACTGAACTTACATAATGAGTAATGTGGTTTCAGTCTGTACCAAGTGGAATGCAGGTTGTAGATAGTCATATTAACATGTTATTATATGTATTCATATGTATTTAACACAAAGTCACAGCTGATCAGTCATAATTCTCAAATCCATTTATTGCACACAAAGTCAGCATTTGGAATACATACACTTTTTGTTTCTTTAAATACTAATAGCATGGAGGAATGATTACAATAGCACCTATGATAATACATGATTTTTTGACAACCTAACAATCCTATTTGAATGTTTTCAAAGATGCAGAAATGTGATAAATAAACACAATGTTTTAAAACACCCATATTGGAATTAATCTACATTCATATGTGTTCATAGGAGTAACAGCGGAGAAAGCACCGGTGCAGATATTTACTTTGACCAAACATGATGTTAATGTACAACAGAGCAAAATGTACAAACACTGCACTGCAGCTTTGATTAAATTTTACCATTGTAATGTCTCTAACATCTAGTGACACCGTGCAGGATTTCTAAGGGTGGAGTAATCCTCTTTAGATCATTTGCAAAGCAATTAGGCATGCCTCCAATGCTATTAAATATAAAGATAACATCCTATGAGATAAGATGCTATTTGTACTACGTATCAAATGTGGATAGCTGCCTAAGAGCCCTGATACCAGGGAGATATATTTAAATCCTTGTAAGTGAAATTAAAAAATATGGTTCTACAAAATAAGAGGGACTTATCTACTGCTCTATCATCAAATTGAATTTGTGAATGTAATGTCCTCAGACCTAAAGCCTCAATTAATGAACTAATAATTATGCATCATATCATAAATAATACACATCTTATGCAGTGCAATCACTTTAAATGCAAGGCTTCATGAATTAAAATCACTGTAGACATTCCATTGAACAAGGCAAATATATAAATACATTTAGCTGCCAAGAAAACATGCGATAATGTAAAATATATTGATCTTTGCTTGTGTAGCATCACCACAGGGAAACCCAGAGACCACACAAGATCGGATTTCATTGCGATATGGGGTGGCCAGATCAAACCGGATCGCTTTTGAAATCCAAAGTGAGTTGAACTTCTGTGACTCGCAACATGCATTTGTCAGCAGGAACCAAAGAGCCTCTTTTGCATGTGTTTCTATCAAAACTACACACTACACTGCAGAACAAACGCCACTGACAAGAAAGGAAGTGGGGGAAAAAAAAGCAAATCCTCCACTGACCTGCGACCTGTGGGACAAAGGGGCTGCCCTGTATGCATACAGAGGAGGTTCAAACACACTTTATGATTGCATTATCTCTCCTTCTTCCTCATCACCTCTCCACCCATCAGTGGACACTAGAAGCCACCACACTGGAGCAGACAGACCAGGCATCACTCATTCACTCGCCTCCTAGGTGCCTTTGTCAGGTGATTGCTGGCGGAAAAAGGAAAACAGATCAATACATCTCCCATGGGCCTGACAGGTAATCTTTACCTGGGATGAAATATGAGTGGTACCAGCCTGCTGGATTCCTTAACTGTAACAGGGCAATTGACTGGCTGCACGGAAGCCATTCCCCCACTTCCTGGCCATTAGAAATTCATTTTGGGGCATACGGTCCGGCTGAGATGTCATTATGGTGACTGCTAATTACCATGGAGGCAGGTGAGGTATATTCTACTGCCACTAATGGAACTGTATCTGAACTGATGTGTCTTCCTCCCTGTCAATGTGTTGGCACCAAAACACAGACTGACGGATACAGCAACAGTGCAAAGCTCTCCGTAAAACACTACACAGTCAATACTTGTCAGCTGTGTTCAGGGGCATATGTCTCCCAACAGCCATCAATGTATTCATCAAAAGCTTCTTTTTTCTAATTACGAGCCTCCACTTGTGCTATTCCTATCAATCAGATGCTTTAGCCAGGTGGAGGCTATGCACCATCAGACTCCCTGCACCCACTGTGGTCAAGCTGCAGTAGTAGAAGCCTGGGGTGGATGTGTGGGGTGTGGGGCTCTCCCTCAACACTTTGACTGATTCCTGTGGCAGGATGTCTTGTGTGAGGCATCCATTTAGACGAGTGTGCACACACAGCATTTATAAATGTCATCCCTGGCCAACATGATCACATAAAGCCTTCTCAGATGGATTATTGCAGACGTATAACTCATGTTAATTGGCAAATCTCATTCTACTAAATGCGATTCTTCTCTTGAATAAGGCTTTAAAAGTGCCTGAAAAGACATGCAATATGTAGCTGATAATAGCGCGGTTCATTTCACTAAAAAGTTATCTCCTAATCAGTATAGACTGTGCATACCAAGTGGCCCGTCTTGTTGCGAGGAAGACTTTAGTGCCATGATATTTTGAATTCAAACTTGTACACTGTGTTCTTGTGTCACTATTGGATTCAGTAAAGTTTGTATATCATGTATATGTCCCCATATGAATTGAATCATGAGAGATGAAGGAGATATACACAAAATGGACACAAATACTATTTGGAAACATCACACCTCTAGCTTCCAATTCTCATTGATTTTAAATATTATGAAGATAAAAATGTTCACATTATTTACTGTGACTGATTAACGCAATAAATGTCAAATAATAATCAATAGTTCATTTCAGTTTAAAGGCTGACTTGTTTTCATGGGTGACATTTGAAGAAACCAAATAGTTACTTATGGATTAAAATGACTTAAAATGTCTATGGTCACAGTGTGCTAATTTTTTCAGAAATAACATTTTATACAGTCATCAATGATAAAAAAAAACCATCAACATTAAATTAAATTAAGCACAAACAAATTCATAAAATGTGTTGTTTTGTGGCCTCGCCCCTGCTGACAATGAAATGCCTGAATCCAAGGAGTTCCCTCTTATAGTGCATTATTAACACATACAGACAGATAGTTATACAAAAATTATATATACACTATATGTGTGTGCATCTATATATATATATATATATATATATATATATATATATATATATATATATATATATATAGTAATTATATGAAACAGCATAACATTTTATACAACTACTAAGGAATGTATTTTGCTTGATTGGACCTAATGTAAATACATGAAGCTGTTCTCATTTCTAACAAGGTTCAAGTCCAACACTAATATTTCAAATATGTCTTAAGTTTTGATTATAATGAACATTCACCAGTGTTTCTATAACTTAATGCAGTGTCACAGCATTTGTTTCTGTCATTTTAAAGACACATGATTTTTCTGTTTCTAGACCTGAACAACTGAAGCAACCGCAAATCATAACACTGTCCCCACAGGCTTGTACTGTAGGCACTAGGCATGATGGGTAATTGCATCATCCACCTCTCATTTCACCCTGATGCACCCATCACTCTGGAACAGAGTTGATGTGGGAGTAATCAGACCACATGCCCTGTTTTCACTGAAACACTTCTAAACTGACAGTTTAAAAATTAGAAGCTACTCAGTAATGAACAGATAAAATATATTAATCACATCTGTAATTATTCAACAGAAGGCTCTTAAATATTTGCTTGGTTACTTTTTTTGCTCAGGCGTTATAACTTTTCACTTCATAAATGCATGGGAATTAAATATATGCACATATTTTTGTGTTTCGTGACTGTGTGTTATAGTGTTAAACACTATATCTTAATGGTTGAGGTCAAGCAGAATGTACATCGCTTGACTACTACATAAAATATATGGTATTTATCTGAGAAACCCATTTGTTTACTAGTGTGGACAGAACTCATGTCTGATCTCACTGTATGCTGCCATTGATCTTTTAATGCATCTGATGCCGAGAGAGCCCAGGAAATGTATACCCCAAGGGTAGGTGAAAATACTGTGTATGGCTCTTCTCCTGTCTCCAAGAGCTGCACTACCTCCACTCTGCCGGCTCTCATCCACAGTTCCAAAAGCAACTACTCCACCCACTACTGAAAAACAGGCTGTTCAAACAGATTTGTAGTGAGCCTTGAACTTAAATACTGTACGTTTGGGGAAATTTGAATATGGATGGTAAGCTGTGGAGAACAGAGGCGGCCCTCGGAGGACTGAAACTACACTCCCTCTGTGTTGTGCTAATGAGCACCTTTGTAAAAACTGTATCTTTTCAAATCCATGCTAATAGGAAGCCTGTACTTTATACGGCTCTCCTCTGGTGGTCGCCTCTCTGAACTCTGGAACAGCATGGGGTAGCTAAACATTCTGATGCTCTCCTGTCTCTGGCCTCACTACGAGTTGCTCCACAGCCATCGGTGACTAGTGGAAAATGGAGTGCACTACCCCCGCAGCCACGGAGCCTCACCTGACCATCTTGCCAGCGTCCCTGCTGACAAACACTGACTACAAGAGTGGACATAATTGCTGGATTGTGTAGAAGCAGGTGGCCCTGAGACTGCAAGTAGAAACAGGAGGAGCTGCTGAGTCAAATGAGGGGCCTCTTGAAGCCGCCATCTTCTTAGAGGAGATGGCAGAGGGATTAACAAGCCTTGATTGCATTACCATTTGACATGCTTAATATACTACCTGGAAAGATTGGGTTTAGCAGTCACATGCTGATTTGGACAGTAATGATGTGCTTTATATTTTTCACAAACTTTATAAAGCAAGAAGTTTAAGCCTTTTCAGTGTCTGGCACCACACATTTACATCTGTTCTGTTCTTCTAGGCTTGGGTACATTTGTTCAGGCCTTTTCAGGTCTCCTCATGGTCTCCGTGGGGAAAGAGTAAACTCTGGCACTGTATGAGGGCTGGCTGCATAGCACTAGACCGTGAACCATGTGCCCTTGATGCCCCTGAAGCCCCCACAGCCTCTAGGGTTGAGGCGTTACTGGCTCTCTGTTCCTCCTCTCTCTGGTGATCCTTATGAAATGGGCTGCAGGCTGCAAAGGAAAAAGAGAGTGCATATCATATTCTGGACATGTAACACAACAAGGAGAACAAACAGTAAAAGATACTCACATAAATCACATTTCCCTCGACTGTTTCAGCAGACAGCCTCCGGTATAAAAAATTAAATTTAGTCCACTATTCATGGATCACTCTGTGTTTAAGGTATATTGAAATAAAACTTTGAAGCAATTCTATCCTAATAGGTTAAGTATTAATGAGGTTTTGGTCAAGTGAGCCAAATCCAATTTGGCCCCATATGACTTGTGGACATGGTTATTAAAAGGCCAATCTGTGCTGCTCCTATGGCTTAACTTCCCTCCTCTGGTTATGCTGTGCAAGAAGCTGTATATTTTAAACTCCATTCATCACACGTTCACATCTCGCTTACTACCTTCCCTTTTAAACATCCTCTTTCTTTTGATCCTTGCTCACCTTTAAAAGCTTTTTGTCTCTGGGAGTGAAGGGAAATATCTGAAAGAGAACTGGGGCCAATTTTCACAGAAGCCAGAGGAACTCCAAAACAATTGCACTCCCTAACATGCTTTCTTGCTCCTCTACTTCACGTTGATAAATAAATCTTTCCTGATCTACCCAAAAAAAAGTTAGCGGCGGTCACATAAGACATTTGTGAGGCAGTCCCAGAGCAGAGGACAACGGAAGTAGAAGTGACATTGTGGCTCTGAGCTGTCTCAAAGGATTAGGCATTACAGCATTCACTGGCATGTGCTTTTACTCCTTCCTATTATATCTGCTTGTGCCTCTTTCCAGATGACTTCTTCCCCAAACTGATCCGGCGGGCAAGATAATTGATTAATATTTCTTGAGGGAATGATGACTAACTGTTGCTGAGGTTCAACCCAAACAGTAGGGTTAAACACAGACAAGTCTCTGGATCAAAATTCAGGGTTTTTTTTTTGTTATGTTTTTGACAGATACAGAGATGCAACACAGAACACTTGGTTAAGGATAGTGCATACAAATACTAACAAAAATTGTGGGTCAAGGTCACATTAAGGACAAATGCTAAATGTTTTTTCATGCTTTTTTGAAATGTTTTTTTTTCTCCCCCCCCGAGGTCAAACTGTGTTCACAGAAAGCAGCGCTCAATATCTAACATATTAATAGACATGAACTGACCTGCACAATTTAATTCGCTAAGATTAAGAGAAAAAAAAAAATGCATTTAGCTTTGATTACAGAACACATTTGTAACATGATTTATGCCATGCAATGTCACAACATTTCAGTCCATAGCTATATTCATTTTCAGCCAAGATTTTGTATTGATGATGGAAAAGTCAGACCCAGCTTTACATCTTTTTGTCAAATTTAAAAGATCCTCAGTGGGGGTCAACTCTGGACTCTGTACTGACCCATCCATGTGTATTAATGATGTCTCATGCTCCTTGAACCATGGTTTAACAGTTTGAGCCTGATGAGTCCTCGAATATGTCAGCTGACCTTATTTTATGGACACGTAACATTGTTGAACCTAAACCTGCACGACTGAATCAACCCCAGCTCATAACTCTGCCCCCACAGGTTTGTACTGTAGGCACTAGGTATGATGGGTAATTAAATAATCTACATCTCTTCTCACCATGATTCCCCCATCACTGTGGAACAAGTTCAATCTGGACTCATCAGACCACATGACTTTTCTCCATTGACACACGGTCTAATCTTTATATTTTTTATCAAACTGATGGAAGTGTGAGAAATGTAAAGCTGTTCACAATACTAGTATTAAATAACTTTTTTCCAGTTGAAATGCATAAATTAATGTCTGCTGTAATTATTCAGAACTATTTGCTTAGTTGAAGTCAAGTAGAACCTTTTTTTCTCAGGCATAATATTCTATAATCGCATAATTCAACATGCTTCATCCAAAAAGTAGAAATGTTTGCTATAATATTATCTATTTCTGACTTGTCTGTCTTCTGAGCTTTCAAGTTAACATGTTATAACCAGTACCCTCCCTTCTATAAAATCCAAAACTAAAAGGAGGTCTGCTATGAACTATTGTAGAAACAAGCAGCTACAACATGGTAGACATGGTGGAAAGGCAAGGCATATAAAAGAGTCCTGTGAATGCAATGAAAGCACCACACATCTCAATTTTGTGTTACTATATATATATATATATATATATATATATATATATATATATATATATATATATATATATATATATATATATATATATATATATTTAAAAAAAAAGATAATTATGCATATTAAATTCAATTTCTCCTATATCTTGCACATTGGAGCTTTGGATACATAGTTTCTTGCTAATTGGAGATGTGTAGGCTCTGGATCCACAATGAATTAATAATCACAATAATTCAAAATCAGTTCATCAAACAACCAAACCAGGTCCCACAACCAGTAGAAGAAGTAAAAGTAACGCATGTTGTATGGAATAATTACATAAACAAAAGGACAAACCAGACAAGCACAGTGTATTTAAATAATATAATACATAAATGTGTTTATGTATAAATGTTGGCACTTAAAAAGCCATTTTTCAGCTCTTATTACTATTAATCCTGTGCCAATATACTGCTGGGCAAAATTCCCTGAATAATTCTACAATGATTAATTCTTTCCATATAGAGTTATTCAAGTCATTTGCAACCATTTTTCATATGACAATGTATATCACAGAAAATATATTGCAATCAATCAGTTTTTTCCCAGTTTCATGAAGCCCCAGGATCCAGGAAAGAATAAAAGAGACAGTTTCATCTGACTACAATACTAACACCTACAGTCAACACCTGCCACGTCAAGGTCAATGAAAACATAAAACACAAAGGTTTTCTGTCAATTGGAGAATTACAGTACATGCATTTATTATAGGTGATAATGGGAGGTTGAATGGAACCATCTTACCATCTTAATAAGCTCTCATGTGATGCTCTTTAAAAACAATCATTATAGGCCTTCCTGGAACACTCCCCGTCCCCTGTTTATTAATCAGCTAATTACACATTGACAGTAATGGGCCTGCTGATTCCCACACTTAAATGAACAGGGCTGAATAGCTCTTTAATGATTAGCCTTTGTGTTTCTCTTTTCTTCTCCGTCTCTCTTGCTCTCTTTCCTTCTCTCATTGCACACAAACGAGAAAAAAAGGACACTCAAATCAGACCTCCCAGTGAGAAGGTTTGCACACAAGGAAGTCAAAACAAGACTGACACACTGAGCCGCTAGTAGCAGTCAAGAACTGAAACAAATCAAAGAAACAAAAGACAGGAAACAATTAGAGTTGTTACAAAGGCAGTGGGATGGTGGTTGCAGTACATCGACCTGTGTGGGTTTCAATGTTGAGCTCAGCCTCCAGCAACAGAGAAACCACCATGAAAGTTTGGTTGAGCAGTGCAGGCAGGTGCAGGTGGAGACGGAGGGGATGGGGTTTTTGAAGGACGCGAGCAGGGTGCGGAGTGGAGCCGGAGAGGGCGAAATAGTGCGGTGGGCTGCATTTCTGTCAGCAGAAGTGATGGCTGAGTGGTAGCGTTATTTGTCTTGTGCTGCCATACGGCCCTCGCACCAGCCTGGGCATTAATGAGAGGGGGCCGGACCGCCGGGCAGGAACACGGCGGGCCTCCGATGCTGGTGATCTGTCACGCAGCCGTCTTGCTCAGGCAAGGAGACACATGAAGACAGAGAGGAAAAGAGAAGCAGCAGGGCTGACTGAGGGGCTGGCCCCCACATGGGCACCCGCATGTGGTACAAAGCAACGTGTACACATCTAATTCAGTCTGATGAGGTCAGTCAAAGTTTAAAGGCTTTGACAAAACCAGTGTACTGGAGAAAAGATACTGAAATGTGAGCAATCTAAATTGTTTAATGGTCTAAATATCAGACTCAGTGCCTCCAGATGCTCTAACAATCATGTCTGGAATGCAGAATGCAATATCTTAAAACACATCTGTTCACACTTACCTACCAACAAAATCCACTCAGTAACATAACTCCTGTTTTCATGAATGTATTATGTTTATTCTCTTCTATGTGTGTAGTCATGCATATTATATGCATGTTACTCTTGTTTTATTGATGTGTTCTCTTCAGAAAGATACCTTTAAATAAAATATATGATGATTACTAAATAGCTGGAAACACTGTACAACAAATATATTTTTTTACATATCATGTGACACATGTATCTGAAGCAGAATTTGATGAGGATTTTAAAAATGCTGTTTTTAATGTCGCATTATACAGGTATATTGTGAGAAAATTTTGACTTGTGTTTGTGCATTTCATGTCTTTCATTTACCAGTATCTATCTTACATTGTTTATAAACCAGTAAACATATTTTCTATTTTTGGTTAGGGTTAACATGTCTGATGTGTAGGATGAACATTGTGAAAGATTGCAGCAGAGATGGAGGCACATTCCAAAGGAAAGTCTACACCAGCACTACTGCTGGAACCTTGTACATGATTCACAGACTTCCAGTTTGGGAATATTCAGCAAAATGTTATATTTATCAATTAATATTGGATTCCATTCTGTTTGTTTCCACTCATTAGTTACTATTGTATGCTTGACTGTATTTTAGTAGAGATGCATTGTATTATATTATAGTGAAAATTAACTGATTTTCACAACAACAAAAAATACACATATTGAAACTCATCAAATTTGAATTCTACATACCAGAATTGACTAAAACCACACCAAAACCTAGCCGTAAAAAAGATTTAATAAATAGTCGTTGTACAGTGTTCACAATAAAAAGGCATTATAATTTCCCATAAGCTACTGGTTTAAAGTAAAGACTCATCCACACACAATACAGTGGACAAGAAATTAGACTGTAGGTTAAAGTGATCAAGAACTTTATGTTTTTATTATTCTCATTATGTATATCTTGTTACTCCTTACACGCTACTTAACAGCAGAAAAGGTAAAAGTGGCCTTTGTGGTAACATTTTGTGCCACCGTTTACTTAAAAACAAATTAAAAACACAATGTTCTGTTGTAGAACATAATTTTATTCATCAAAATAGGTCTTCCCCTCTTTTTTTCTTGAAAAACCCCCATCTCACTGCTATTGTTTTATTATATATTTAAAGCACATGTTCATTTACACACAGAATGACTATGGTCAGTCCACTTTATAGATCCACAGAAACAATATTAACATTTACACAGTGCAATAACAATATCAGACAATGTTGAAGTAACTAACTATTTATAATATTTTACTTTGAATAATCTGAAGGAATATGATAATATTAACATTTAAGGACATATATTCAGTTATTTACTATAAAAAGTACCACTCAAAGTGACAAACCAAATCAGTAGAAGTTTGGCTTTATTACCACCATCTCTGTATGTAATAAAGATGAAGGACATTAAAGAAGACAGCAGGGGAGGAGGGAAATTGCAATAATTAATTAGGCTGTGCATGAGACCAGCCAAGGCTATTAAAATCCATCAGGATCTTTACACTTACTGATTTATCTTACAAATAATTCTCCCAAAATTGTGGAGTGTGTAAAATGTATTGAATAGCAGTCTTAATCACTGGGCTGTATGGCAATGTTTCTATATTGTACTCATGGGACAAGATGTCTAACACGAAATACACTTCATAACTGTACAACTGTTTTAATAATATCCAGTAACATAATAGAAAACTTGCTTTATACCTGCGACGGAGTTGGTGAACTGAGTTGCATTGGCAGATTGATGGTGTGAGAAAAGTAGAAAATGGCCAATTTAAGGCTGAGAAATGGAGTGGTCATCTAATCCAAACAGATACCTGGCTTGATAAGTTGTTGTTTTTTTTTCTACAACCAGCTTCGGCACTGCTGTGGAAGTGCTAAAAGGGTAAAGAAAGAAGACAAAGCAACAGCTGGGTACCGCCTCAGTAATTCCCCATGGAGCTCAGGAAGACACCTCCAGCCACAGACCATTTTCACTCCTGATTACAGAGTTTCAAATCAACCACTAACACATATAACAATCTACTTCCTCTAGCCAACTCAAACAAAGACTTGGCTGTCGTGTTCGCTAACATCAGCACAAGGAAATACGGCATTCTTACTTCTAAATGCAGCAAACAATCTTTCGATGCAAACATGAGGTTTACCAGAAAGCAGTTCCACTCAACAAATCACTGAATCTGATTTGGACTCTGTACACATTTATGGCAGAATGGCAACAACCAACATTTGTACACAGGGTGTGAAAGCTTGTCAGACTGAATGTGCATCTCCTGGCGGTGGTGAGATTACTGAGGAGAGACATGGTGCAGTGGGCTGCCAAAGTAAAGATTTATACAGAGCAGTTGCAGCTGCAGAAACTGACATTGGACGACAGGGGATGCATGATAAATCACAGTGGACAGGGGGCACTAGACTCAAGAACCAGGAAAACACTGAAAAGGGATGAGGAGGAATGTGGCAATCAGAGACGCTTATGTAATTTAAGGACAAGATAATAGTGCATTCATTTAATCCAAAATCCAAAATAAAATATATAAAAAATGATATAGTGAAATATATTTAAATGGAATTGTAATGAATTTATGAAAACTGACAGCACTTACCTACATGTGTATGTTTTGCATAGATACCATTCCCATTTTATTTTATTTCATTTTATGGGTCCAAAATCAAATTAGTCATTTATTGTTTTTCTTTATGATGCTGACATGGTTCTTCAATTGAATCTGTTAACTGTCTTGAAACTGAGGGATGTCCCTCGCTCAGTGTGTTGAATATGAGGGGTCTTTAAAGGGTAGGGGTGAATCCTTTTTTACTTTTATGGGAAGTGGTTCAGCGCGAGGGAGGTGAAGGACAGAGTTGCCGGCCGTTCCATCACTCAGTGCAATAAATGGATGCAATCTGTATCCAAGTAAAGCATTGGCTGTTTTTAAATTCCACCTCTTTTATCCAAATGAATGATGGACCCTGGTACAGTGCACCGTGCGGCAATATTAATATACATCAGAGGCCTGCACCCCTCACTAAATCAGGGAACCACCAGCATTTGTTATTTAAATGACAAACAGCAGCTGCAGGAGAGGAGCACGGAGAGGGGACACAGAAGAAAAGGTGGACAAACCAATTCAGATTTCAATCCGGCAAAGACACAAGGCCCCGAGCCATCAGTCTAATGAAAAAAGGCAGCTCCACTGGTTCAAACGCACACACCGACTGCTGCTCGGTGCCACCTCCAATCGGAAGAACTCCACATCACACTTCTGCTTTAAACAGAAAACTCCAGACGTAAAACTTAGATGTTCAGTTCCCTGAGTTTCAACTTCACTTATAAAAACATCGCTCTTCATGATACAAGCAGAATTTCAGGAAAATCTACATGATGAGCACAAAAGTTAAGAGTAAATTAAGGAAGACCCAGGTTCATGAGTATATTATTAATCATTTTACCTGACGTGACGGACACAGTTTCTGGTTTCCTCCTCCTCCGCCTGATGTCTCCTGTACATAACAGTCCTGGATTGATGTTATTCTGCCTGGACGGACACACAAATAGGTCAATGATTCTCACAAACATGAAAATGCAGCTCCCACTCACATATAAAAATACAGAATCTCAATAAACACAATTGCAAATCTAGCAATTTGCATTTAGTGCACTTTTACTTTTCCTGCATATTAATTTTTTGTCATTAATCTATATTTTCTCCACAATGAACCATTTAGTTAGGAGCGGTGCTGGTGTGTTTGTCTGCGGCTGAGTCATTTCAGAGTTCATGTAAACAAATTACACCTGCTCTATGGCTCTTGTGTCATGTGTCAGGAGCCCTGAAATAGGAAGCCCCCCCCCCCACCCCATGCTACACACACCAGTTTAATAGAGCTCACTTGTGGGATGTAAAGTTAAGGTCAAGGTCTGATCCATCACTAGATACAGAAACAGCTGATGTGTCTAGGTGTTTGTGTGTAGAGAAGAAAGCGAAATAAAACAGAGGGAAAATTCTACTTATATGTGACACAATGGCAGAAATGAAATTACTTTATATTCAAAAGAATGTTTGGGATGTTTCAGAAACAACAAGTAAATCATGACAGACTGCATCAGAGAGACAAGAGCTACTTGTTAACCAGCGAGGCTCATCGAATACTGCCGGTAACATAAAGCTCACAACTCTAACAGGCTCATGCTACAGTAAGGCCCTGTCAGGGCAGCCTTTTAGCAGGCAGCCTGTTCCATGACCTCAACACCCATAAATCACATGACGGGTGTGCAGGCTCTGGGTGTCGAGAGCTGTGCAGGGCACGCTTTGAGCGAAGTCTCTATGTTGTATAATCAATAGATATAAAAATAAATGGCCTGACCGTTATTCTCTCCCTGCTACCCCTCTCTAATAAAATCCCAGTAATGCATATTTCATTTACTTTTATACTTATTGATTACCTGTACTCCAGTTAGTAAATCACGCGCCTATCGATCCCTCAATCGTACCTCTGTCGGACAGCACATAACCAGCCATTTGTGCCCCTGATAAAGAGCTCAGGCATTGAACTCCCCACAGTAAATCTTTGCAAACTAACTTTTTAATTCTAAAATCGATCCCCGTTTAAACGTCGCATTATTTCACGAGGCACGCCTGCGGTATTAAAAGTAATACCCTGATGCATTTGGTCTTAATGTGTGGAGGTCCATCCCTCCATCTCTACCCTCATTACACTGAGGCCAAGGCACAACGGGGACCCCTGCAGCCTGGAGGGAGGCGAGGGCCCTCCCCTGCTGCTGAGAGCTGAGGGGCAGAGGCACTCCAGGGCCACCAGGAACCTACTGAGACACTCAGCACAATGCTAATCAAACATGAGAATACCATCAGCTGGCTCATTAACCAAGGTAAAACACCACCATTCATCTCAGAACAGAACCCAAAGGCTTTTTATAAGCATGTTACGTGGCTCTGTGTAAATGTGAAAGATGTGGTAAAAATGCACGACACTGTTTTTATTATTTAACATCTGTTACTTCATCATTTTTAACAACATGACAGATGTTGGCCAGTTGTTTTGTCCCTAAATATACTGAAACTGTGATGAGAAAACAAAGATTGACTTAGAGGCAATGAGCAGTGAAAAGACAAGCAATATGTAATAAAGATGGCCAACAACAACTAAATTCTAACAAAGACACAAGGACACTGAGGAAAAAGTCTCTAAGATAGATTTTTCAGGTCATATGAGAGACTTCTGAATGCAACATAGTCCCTTAGGGTAAAAAGTAAAACAGCACTGACACAGGGTCAATTGTAATTTTGGCACACACATCCAAAAGCAAATATATCAATTAAAAATAATAAATCAAAAGAGGAGTGAGGAGCTGCAGTTACAAAATGGCCATCTATTTTCATTAGGGTACATGGTGCTTCAGGTGCGAGCAGGATCTCAAGATTAATAGAGGTATTCAAATGAATCAGAAAGGATTAGGGTCTCCAGGGAACATAATCAATAGTGCCAAATCAATAATCAATAGGCCACTCACACCAATATACTAACTGCTGACACCAAGATCTCACAATTAAAATGAAAACTGGGAAGGGAGTGGCGTAAGACTATGATTTATCTCACAGCGCGAGTGTCATTTAGAAATAAATAAGTCAATAGATAAAAGCTGCTGCTGCCTGGCTCAGGTGGGAGGCAGTTATGCATTTTAACATGGTCACCAGCCCTGAGCATTACAGCCAAATCCCACAAAGCATCGCGCCTATTCACACGCCGATACGAGGATAAACAACATGCAACCTCATACAGCCTTTATCACTTAACATCAAATCTCTGATTGTTGCCGTCAACTCCTGCTAAACAGGAGATGACAGCTTTTATTAATACAGTATCATTTCAGCCTGGCCGCGGTATAAGATTAATGCTTACACTCTGCCCACGGAGAAAACACTTTTCTCTCAAGGGTGTTTGAAAACAAAGAAAAAGTCAGATGCATGGGAGTTTGGGCCTAGAGATTGATCATGCAAGCAAGCTGTTAAGTGGAATCCAGAGTGGGTATTTAGGAGCAGACATGAGCAATCTAGGAAGTGTCGCTGTCATGAAGAATAAAAACAGTAATTGTCTGTCTGCGCCTGTGTTTGTATGTATGTGTGTGTGTTTACAGCCAAGTAAGAGGAAGTAAATGGTGCCATGTGTGCAGAGCTGGGTCGTAAGGACATAGAAGCCAACTCGCTGGAGAGTGGATTTGAGCAGCTTGGGGAGATAGATTCAGCCCGTGCCGTCCAACGGGACACATCAGAAGCCCCTCTCGTCAATCCCCCCTCTCTCTCTCTCAATCATTTGGGAGTATGATTTATACTTTTTGAAGTGAAGGGTCTTGAATCCCCACTATAAAGGAATTAAGAGGTCTCCCCTGAGTCCGCCATTCAAATGAGAGCATGGCAGGGATATAAGGGCTTTTTAATAGAGAGAAATTAGTATTCACAATGCCTCAAACTGGAATCTGAAGGAACCTTTCAGGTGGAGAAAAAAGGGCCAGTTTAGAAAAGAAAGCCCTAAGAAGTCGGGGGCTTTTCATAGCAGTCGTGTTTTTGCCCCTCATCAAGGAGCGGTGGAGCGCTCTGTGAAATAACCCAAGAGAGAGGGTGGAAAAAGAGCGTGTGTGAAACAAAATTAAGAATGCGCCATAAATAGTGAGAGTGGAAACAATACAGTGTGGAGTCCCACAGTCTCGAGGCCAAGGGGCTGCTCAGCTTCTCCACGGTCCCCCATGCAGATCCAACAGTTCCAGGGATGACTGGGAGCGATATGACGCTTTGACAAATATCTTTTGGATAAACCTTTTTGAATGTTTTTTTTTTTTTTTTTTTGGTGCAGTCCTAGAAATACTGGGATTTGAATCTGCATTACAACTATGTCAACACATACTATTTCTCTATTTGAGAACACTGACCTTCAAAACTATTGAACTGAAGTGTTACTGCATCCACTGTTTCATAGAACTGTTTTACTTGCATAGTTGTGTATTTTCACTTTAGTTCAGAATGCAGGCGAGAACTGCAAGTTGGATAGATGTGAACATACATATTTACTAGGGCTGCAAAAATTAATGTTTTAATGCAGATTAATCCATCATTAATCAATTAATTTGATAAGAAATTTTAACATTAAATGGAACCATTGTTTTGTTTCAAGTTGATTTATCGAAACTATTGAAGGTGTTGAATACAAATTTTAATTTCATTTATATTAATATTTTTTTGCATATGTTATGGTTATATTATTGCATTTTTTTGGTGTTTTTTCCCATATTTTATAAGACGTTTTGAATATATTTTGGACTTACTTTATTTTTTGGGGGGGATTTTAGTAGATTTTATATTTTTCTTTTAATTTTTTGTGTTTCTTAGTGTAGTTCTGTGTATTTAGTGGGCAATTTGAGTTAAAAAAAAAACAAAAAAAAAACAGAGCCAGAACAGTCGACTGAGAAACTTTTTGACCGAGTTTTCTTTTTACCAAAGCACTTCCAACATACAATACCACATTAAGACGAAGCATACATTATTTGGGGATTCTGATAGCACTTTGGCTAATGCATCACCCAGCTTATGAAAAAATATTCTCTTCTTTCTTGAATTTATTTGCCCATGCAAAATTAAACACAATTAATTCAAATATGAAATGAATATTTAAACATGATTAATCAAAGTTAATCCAAAACAACCCTGTGATTAATCTCATTATTTTTTCTTGCCATTTCACAGCCATAATATTTACATATGTGTGCATTTGCAAATATTAGAGTTAGGGTTAGGGTACATATATGTGCATTTGCAAAAAAAACAAACAAAAACAAACAAACCAAAAATTAAAATATCTCTTTGAGTTTTCATCATGAATATTTTTCAAAGCAGGCAAGAATCCACAAACAGAAAACAACTTACTTTTTACAGCTTAATCACATTTTGCCCATGCAAACACACCCAAAGTCTCTGAGGTATCAACCTAACATAGATTACTCTAGTTAACAGCGACCTATGCTCTGTACCTGATTCATTTAAGTGAGTTGGGTATAGACTTGTACATCAATATATTGAGCTTTAATCGTAAAGACTGAATGGTGTTTCCAATAGGCCCTTGAGAGGCTGTGTCATTTAAACATGGCATCATCTACCTGTTTGTGCAGATTGAGGAGGAACATCTGAGACGGGAGCTCTCTGACACCATATCAATAGGACACACGGGTAATGGGCACAAAGGGTTCAACTGAAAATCAATAACATTTAGATTTGAGAAGTTTCAGTTCAACAGTCTCGACACAATGTAAATAATAAAGTCTGTTAAAAGAGTAAAAAAACACGGTGTCATGAAACATACCTGACTTCGGTCCCGCTTCCCAAGAGAAGACAGCCAAAAACTACAAGAAATAATCAAAGTTGAATTACTGGGCACAAATGGATGAAACAAATAAGAATTATAAACAGATTGTCTTACTCTCTTTGATAAGGGTCTTGAGAAAAGTGCCTTAGCCGCTCGACAAATACTGGCATATTGGTGCTCTGCAAAACACAGACAGTAGAAAACAGCTTTTCTAATTTGTTTTTCAATACTTGTTTGTCTGATGATGAATAAACCGCGTTAAAGATGACTTTCTGTCGTGAGAGATAATAAATTGTTCTGATTGTGATTATAATAATAAGGCTTATGAAGAGGAAAATGCCAGCTGCTTTAACCTTGCTGGAAAGCCGCCTTCTGTCTTTTCGGATGCAGCAGGTAGCAGTGCGAGATAGTCGTTTCAGACGTGAATGACACCCTGTGAAGAACAAAACACAACATTCACCTTTGTTTGATCAGAGATGATCACCAAAGAATAGTAGGAAGACAGTTTATACAACACTCAATGTAATAAACAAGGTAATACATACATACATACATACATACATACATACATACATACATACATACATACATACATATTATTATAATTAAAGCAACCTCAACTAGTGGGATCTGAAAAGTCTGAAAAAAGAAGCATGGAAACTTGACAAAACACCACAAATCATCTGCAATCACAATTTTTTTTTACAGCGGTGATGGATGGAAACCATGTCCTCCTCTACCTAAGTGGGAAGGCCGTGCAGGCTGCAGGAAAGTGGGCGAAGGGCGGCTATCCTCGAGGGAAAGTTGGCTGTCTGAGTCCCAGTTGGTCATAAGACCAGCCACACCCGTCCCGACTCCACACTCCCCTTCGAAGAACCAATCACTTTGCTCATCATCACCTAAACCCAGGAAACAGATGTGACACTGGTTAGTAACAAGTAACTGCTATGTCCCAACTTTATACTTCATACTTGGTACTCCACTACACCTTTAAGCCAAATGCTGTTTTGTTTACTGCCCTAGATTTGTCTGACAGTTGCAATTATTTTACAAATTCTGGTTTTTCAAATGCAACTCTTTTCAACTATTTAAACCCTCTCATGGCTGAAAAATCCACTGTCGCAAAGCTGAAAATCCCTGATAAATTTAATTATGTGATGTAGTGACCATCATAGCAGTATAATGCAAAATAAACATTAACATAGTCATAATATGAATCTAAAAACATTACATTTAATAGGAGCACACTGACAGGACCATTTCAGCAGTTACAGTGACTACTTTTCATACCTCTAGTAGAGTTTAGTTGTAATGTATAGACTATTGTAAGACTTACAAACTTCAGGTTCTAATGCAAAACTCCTTTCCACCAAGGGAAACAAGTACTATTACTTAATACAAATAAATTACACAAAAGAAGTGTCTGTAATATCTACATAATCTACATGTTTTGAACTATTGTTGTATGTTAAGACAATGTACACAAAACCACAGTATTTCCTTCAAAAGATGGACACAGAAAGTTGATAATGTACATTTGAGCAATCAGTAAGTTAGTTAGTTAGTTAGTTAGTTAGTTAGTTAGTTTATTAAATTAAACTCTCCAGAAATGTAAGCTTCTTCCAGAAACAGTTTTGATCCATTTCATGAACATGATATTCAGTTTTCTTTTTTTGCCTAATGTTGAACAACAGGAGATAATTTTGTATGGGTTTGGTGGTCTTACAAATTTCTAGTTTAGGGTAAGCTAGTCCTTTAAGTACTCATGACCACACAACAAGGCGACACTAGTCTAGTCCCCAGACAGTAGACTCTCCTCAGACCTGTCAGTCAAAGCGCACACAGGAACCATGCCTCTCACAGTCAAGGTGTAGTGACAACTGTTAAATCAGAGGCCGCCTGGCCCCGCCACGGCTAATGAGATTAGCAAAGGCTTCAGCGCTCATTAACACGACATGACAACGTCTTATTAGAGTCGCCTGGGTGCCCAGCAAGAAGCCCATTGTATCAAAACCTCCCAGTCTTGCCCGGCATTCCCTCAGAGTGCAGCGGGGGTACTGTCCAAATCTGACAACTCAACATCTTTTGTACACAACGAGGATTGCTTTCATTCAAAGAACAAAAATTAAGTAAACTGGTTATTTTCTAGCTTTAATCTGTTCAAATGTACTTTTTGCACTGGATATTCACTCATACTGCAGCTTCAAGTTTTCTTCTACCTTGTCTTCCCTCATCGTTGGTGAAAAGGCCAGGGTCGCTGCTACATGTACTGCTGGTTTCACTGCAAATAAAGAAGAAAAACATCAAGTTATTGACCTGTTTGTTTAATATAAATTGACATTTGAGGATGAAGAATTCTGTTTTGATTTGACATCTCAGACCTAATGGTTTCTTAGGTCAGACAATGTTATAGCATCTGAAAAGTGAACAATGTAAATCAAAAATTTACATGCCCCTGTAATGTCAATATTTAACATGTATCATTCAATAATCAAAATAATGAAGAAGTCCAAAGCTAGAGGTCGACATAAATGGAAATGACACAAAAAGACAGAGTGTGCCGTGCGCTCCCTTGTTGCAATAGCAAACACAAAGGCATGAGGAGAGACTCTGATCGAAGCCACTGAGTGACATGCACAATCTAATTGAATATCCTCCGCTGTCAGCTCCAATCTAATCTGGCCTGCGTTGTGGAAGATGACAGGAGAGCGAAACACATTCTGCTGCCCACCCCTCCCTCTGGGTGTGCCCCACACACAGAAAGGGACTCACAGACGTGCTGCTTCCACACAACAACTGGCCAACATCTGCTGTGAGGGCTGTGACTGCTTACTGCCTGGACCGCTCCATAGTTGATCCTCTCCACACCCTCAGGCAACCCCCGTTACTCTTCCTCCTCACATACACCCCCAACCCCCACCAGCCCAGACTGCCCTGGGTTTCTTTGCCTATCTCACACCTCAGCCATCGTGGTCTGGGATATCCAGACACTTCAAGGTCATGGGGTGGAGGAAAGGAAGTGATAAAGATGAAGAGACTCATAGAAGGATTTCTTCACTCTAGAAATAAGTTGTCACTCAGCTGACATAGTCTAGGTGAGAAATGATGAACAGTACAGACTTAACACACCTGCACACTTTGAAACGGGCCCCATGATGAAACAGGCAAAAAATTTATATTATGCCATAACCACACAAAGGAAAGGTAATGCTGTAGTTTAATGACCTGAGAATACAATGCCATATACAACAGCATAAACTCCAATGTTATAAGTAAACAAATAAATAATGATGCAGTGGTTAATACTGTCACCTCATTGCAGTAAAGTGAATGTTCTCCTTGTGTCTGTGTGGATTCTCTCCAAATACTTCCCCCGCTTCTCACGTCCAAAGAAACGCACCTTGGAAAGGTTAACTGGTCAATCACCCATGGGTGTGACTGTGAGAGTGAACGCCTGTTGATATCTGGGAAAGGCTCCAGCATCCCTGCATTTCTACTGATGATTAAGCAACTTGGAAAATGAAAAAATAAATACATATTTTGCCACCATTTTTAAGGTGGCAAAATGTACATCTACAATAACACTGTTCTACTCTTTCCTTTCATTATATTATCATGGTTAATCAATAGATGAGTTAAACTTGTAAAAATTTACTCAACTCAGATATTGGGATTTCCTTATTACATCACCATTGACTATTAAAGTTGTAGGAGTTTGTCAGTGGATGCAGTATGGAGAAAATGTAATTCATATGAAAAAAATGAATATTCATACTTCTACTTGTGATGCACCAAGATTGGTCAAACGGGTACTTGTATTGAAAACATGCAGCATATAAGAAATTAAATGTAATCTACTGTGTTGTGAATTCAGATTCACCTGGCTGTGTGTAAAATGATGTAAAAGCAGTGATATGTGGTATTGTAATGGACGTGATATATAGAGATGTTTAATTAAATCAAAATATCAATGAAGATTCACATTTCTAGTTACTATTCACTTGAGTGGATTATGGTGTTGTAGACACACCACTGTAAACCTATGTGTTATAATGTTTAGTTCACAATATCCATCCACCATTACCTGAACTATGTGGTCCTGGTGAAGGTTTTGGGGATGGTGGAACCAACGCTGCTACTATTAGTTCAAGGACGGGTCCTCTTAGACATGACACATTCAGACAAACAACAATTCTCTCACACACCAACACCTCGATGGACCAATAAACCAATTATGTTACATGTCTTTCAATATGGGGAGGAAGCTGAGGTACCTGCAGACACAGGGAGAACATGAATAGTCCACACAGAAAGGCCTGTGATGACTGGACCTACCACACTGGTTCAAGTCAGAAGATGCAAAATGCATAGTAAGTTTGTGATGAAAAATCATTTTCTATATTTCTAAAAATTTTGGCACCAAACTACAAAAGTGTTAAAAGAGTTTCATAATTTTTGTTGTGTATTTTTGTTTTGTTTAAATCTCAAATTTGGTACAAATTACCTATATCTAGATGTACACGTCTGATCGACATTTTAAGACCAGTTGAAAAATTCACATTTTGTACTGTTGGATGTTAAGAAGGATCTAGGTAGACTGTCAAAATGCAAAAAGAAGAAATAAGAGTGAGATGAAAAAATAGGAGTAAGAAATTTATTGAAAATATTTCAATTGAAATAGATTATTCATCACCCAAAAGTTCAAGATCACAGTCTTTAAAAGCCAAAAGTTGTGTAAAAATGTCGAACCAATGTCATTTTCTGTCAGGTATTTACACTGTTATGACCTGATAAGTTCTATCTTTGAACATGGTAGTTGGATTGTTGAGCTGCAAAAGCGAGGCCTCTGGCAACACGCCATCGCCGCTGAGATTGGATGCAGTAAGACAGTTATTTTGAACTCTTTAAAAGATCATGAGGGTTATGGAACAATACGATTGGCTGGAGATGATCATCAACCCAAATGAAGGCAGTTACTAGTGCTGACTGCAGCCAAATAAGCAACAGACGTCTATCTGAGAGAGAAGGGCTTAAAAACAAAAAATGATTTCAAAGGTATTGTCTCCTTCAACACCACAATATTATCCATTTGAACCTTGCAAGAGACCACCAACCATGGGATATTGAAAGGTGGAAGAAAATTTTACTCTCTGATGACAACAAATGTAACCTTGATAAGATCCCACTGGAGATGTGGGATCTCATACAACACAGTGGAAGGGTTGCTATCATGATCTGGGGTGCTTTTTCCTTAAGTAGAACAATAGACTTGAGGTTTTGTAGGGGCATTAAATGGAGGCTATATGGAGATGTTGCAAGGGGCATCTGTCATGACTGAGGGCCCTGGTCTGTTGGTAATGACTGAGTTTAAAAACAGGACAACACTGCAGTTCACTATACCCACCCACCTGACGGCCTGAGAACAGAGGAAGTATGTCACTCTTTTGGACCATCTTGCGTGTTTCCCTGGTCTAAATCCAAATAAGAACATTTGGGGATTGATGGGAAGTGAAACAACAAAAATGGACAGTTCTAGACAGTGGATCCAAAATGACTGTTTTACTGCGTACAACCTCAGCAGCGATGGTGCATTGCCAGAGTCCTCACTTTTGCAGATCAACAATACAATGACCATGTTCAAAAAGAGAAAGCTTTATTTACCTTTGTATTAGGAGGTCATGATGACAGTACAAAGACCTGACAGAAAATCACAGTGAATCCACATTCTTGCACAGATTTTGGCTTTTAAAGCCTGTGGTCTTAAACTTTTGAATGGCTAACAAATAGCCTCCTTCTGTTTGTTGTTTTCAATACATTGCTTACTCCATATTTTTGTCTCACTCCCATTTCTTCTTTTTGATTTTGCAAATTTGAATTAGAGCCTTTTTAAGAACCAACAGTACAAAACATGAATGCTTGCAATTTTTCAACTGGCCTCAAAACTTTGATCAGGAGCATATATTAATTTCCTACGAATGTTTGTTAAATGAGACTTGACTAAATCGCCTCCTGTTACTCCAGGAAGCCTGATGCTTTTGATTGCGTTGCATTTTGCTGTCTGTTTATTGCCACTGACCTTGCTTATAGGGGAGGCTAGAGGGTCAGATATGCGCTGATACGGTGCTTTGCCATATTGCAGAGGCCTGCCAATGACGGCAAGATCAGAAAGACATCCGTCCAGCCTCTATGTCTTCCTGGCCAGATGGTCCAACATCATCTCACCACACATCCAGAGGAAGCAGATGTGAGATGGCGCAGGCCTCTCCGGGGAATCTGGAAGATGTCTGGTCTCTGCAAGCACTACCATCCTGCACCCCCTACCACCCCCCACCTTTCAGTCCTCCTTCCAGACTCAATCCCCAGGCCGCTGCTCAGCCATAGCCCACCTCTGGACGCTGGCATCTGGCAGGCAGCAGGGGAACTAACCACACAACTGTCCCTTTCCTGCCATATTTTTAAGAACAAGAGCAAAATAGACCTATTTATTTGCTATTACTATGCACACTCCGCTATCTATTCAGTTGAAAAAATGTGTTGGTCTGTTATTAGAGAGATTTTGTGCAAAGTTTGGAAAAGAATCATAGGTATCAACAATTAATTAGAGACACCCATTAAGTATTTATCCGTATTAAAGGTGTAATGTGATGTCGCTTAGAGCAGCACAGGGCCGATGTGAGACCGTTTCCATTAAGTACTGCTTAATTAATAGCATGAATAATTGAGATACCCATTTTTCTTGGGACCAAAAACAACACCTCTTCTCCCTGCAATAGTGACCTTTGACAAGAAAAGTTGACAAACATTTTCAGCAAACTTGGTGTCTGTCTCTCCAAGGTTTCAGTACAGTTCAGACCTCACTGTATGCATCACACAAAGCCGTGTACTGAGCAGCACATCCCCCTGTCACACGGCAACAATATTCCACTGCAGATTATATACAAAGTACTTTGCAAACAAATAAGTCTTAATTAGATAAAATACAATATGTCCGTGATGAAACAAAGGCAAGGGCAAAATCAAATAGTGCATTCCAGTGTTTTAGGGCTGAACTCAGCTCCCCATGTGGCCCTATTGTTTCTATACAAGCCAAAGAGGTGAAGCAAAACACAGTATCCAGATGAGCACTAATCATTAGGATATAATCCTCAGCTCCTGGGAGAGGCAGAGGCAGTTTGCACAGAGATTACAGGCTAGCCACCATTTATTGAGCCCGGGCTCAATCTGCAGAGGAATAAAGAAGAGGCAGTGACGGAGGGGGGCAAAGCACTGATAACAATGGATCTGTGGGTTCTTCAAACAAGCCGTTTCAACCCAAATCCATGCCCTCTTCCATGGGTGTCTGATTATAAGGTTATCCCACCCTCCCTGAGCTGCAGTAATTGGATTAGTCTCAGAGATTTATGAAAATTAACTTCAGCAAATGGTACACTGCTTCCTCAAAAACTCCTCATAGACTTTTCAAAATATAAACTACAGCATGATAGAGTGGTAAGCCGCTACAGAGGCTTTGTTTTTCCTAGTTACAGGAATGAAATCATCAGTAGCTGCCCACACAGCTGGGGGTGGCGTCTGAGCCTGGGACAGCATCTACCCACAGGTGAGGCCTGCTCGCGGAGGGCCAGCCTGGGTGCCAGGTGGCCTAACTGCCAGCAGGCTGGGCCAGGTCTAATGAAGGATGTGGAGCCCAACTGGAGCTGCCAACATCTGCTCCCCTTGCACTTAGGTAGCTGAAGGCGAAGCACTGCTCGGTATGCTCATAAGAGGAGTGACCTTGAGGAGAGGCACGTTTTAAAAGACCAGACACTCCATAAGAAAAAGGTTAATGGAATGAATGGAGACCAAACAAATCTGGTTGGTTCAAAAGACACTTCAACAATGGCATCTGTGTCTGACATCAAATGGACCGTACACTCTCTGAGTATAAATATTGCTGTTGTACCACTGTCAACCCCTCATCACTGCTGCCATTTCTTCATATCCTTCGCCTCCGCCAGGGCTTAACCATTTGATTGTTGAACCCTCAGTACAGTGTGGCAGTATACTGAGCAGCAATCAAGAGCGTTGGTGTTGTGTAAGTGAGAAATGATTGACAGCGTGCCATGGTGTTCCCATTTATTTCTTCTCTGGAGCTGTTTTCTGTCAGAACGGCTATTGATTTTTCCATAAAGTAAGAAAACAAGTACCGTTTAGAGGCTGGGGAGGTCAGCACAAATTAAACCAGAAGATGTAAAGCCTTCGGTTTGACCTATTACTGACTATCACAAATGTCTTCTTCTTACATTTGTATTACGACCAAAAGATAATGACATAATCACAGGAAACACACTGAACAAGTGAGAAATGGGAACTGCAAATTCTCCTACAAAACTGACCACCTTCTCCCACAATATAAGTAATTTCATCAGATAGATCTGAGTTATTAAAACAAACTAATTATATTTATTCAAATAAATGAAGTGAGTCCTTAAAGTTGATGTCAACTGAGTCAGGTTTATCAGACATACTAATAAACAGTGATGATGATACTGCAGAATAATGAGTTTGGCATGAATCCTGCCCCACTTTAAGCATCTGGTTTGAACTCTATTGGAATATTTGCTTCACTGTAATAACATAATGTCCCATTCTTCTGGCATTTGCAGCCACATTTAGTTCAGCTAAATAAAATGCACACAAGAGGGTGCACTGTGGGATACTGGGACAGGCAGGGCTTTAATTACCCAGCCCAAGACAGGAATTTATTTCAAAACAAATCAATACCGCACCAAGTCACTTATTTATTTGTGACAATATTTCTCGAAAGGAAATAATGAGCTGGCACATGCCCGGAGGCATAACTATCAAAGATCCCTCCCTAGTGATCATTTCAGCTATAGGAGATGAAGATGAAGAGACTCTATCATTCATTTTTAATGTCAACTCAATACTTTAAAGTGGAGTGGCATGATTATGATACATTTTTTCAGTTTAGCTGAGGACACACTGAATATTGACAACTGGCTAGATGAAGACAGGCAGTATAGATCATCTTAAATGTCGCCTTGTTTAATTGCTTCTGTCTGATAGTAGTTATGCCCATGACTTTTATGTTATGGGTTTAACTGCCTTGGTAACTTTCCATTTAAAGGGTAAAAAGGGCTTTTAGAGTTGTAAGCACATCTTTCAGTATGGTTTTAATCCTGACTCTTTAAACAATGACAGAATTAACATTTGCCTGAAATTAAATGTATGTGTTGTGACAACCGGAACAAGCTTAGTTTCACAAATAATGCATCCCAAGTCTCTTTATAAGACTTTATATGAATGCAGACAAGGGTAGGACCAAATATGATATGATATGTTATACCATCGTTTACTGGCACCTGACATAAATATTTGTATAACTCCATGTACCAAAAGTGAACAGTGCATTCATTCTTTTTACCCTGTCACATTGTGTGTGTAGAAAAACTAACCAAGAAATTATGACATTTTTTATTTTTAATTAAACTTGACTGAGTGAATATCTCGAAAGAATTATTTTTCTTTCAAGTTAATTTAAGAGTTTCAGTAATATTATCCAATGTTTTTATTGTTGTATGTGGTTGTTTATTTGTTTGTTTCATATCACAATTAGCAAACAAATGTTTCATAAAAGTCCATTCTCTTCACTATGCTGAATATACTGGAAGGGGTGGAATTTTAAGAGTTTCTGGTTAAACACCCTTGAACTGGTTGTAGAAGGCACTCAGTTTAATCTTAGTTATCAAATTCTGTGAAACTGATACCTCAATGCCGTAAGTAAGAACAATTCAGTGCACTGTGGTATCATTCATACATTTTGCCTTTTTAAGGGTGTCTTGTATCCTCAGTTACACTGACTTCTTGAGTTGAAGTGTTATAGATGATGGTCTTTGCACATATCAATTGCTATACATATCAATTGATACCATGGGCAAAATATGAGATCGGGACTGAATCATGACATATGCTCTCTCTGTCTCAAGAGAGAGAGAGAGAGAGAGAGAGAGAGACAGAGAGAGAGAGAGAGAGAAAGAGAGAGAGAGAGAGAGAGAGAGAGAGAGAGAGAGAGAGAGAGAGAGAGATCTACTGTCTAAAAATAAGTTCTTATATCTCACTGAAAAGTTACTCTTTAGGTGAATCTGCCTTTTTTTAAGTGTGATGAGATATTTTGACTACAAATGACAAAAATACACTTGGTGAGATTTAGCTTTTTGCAATGCGGAAACACAATGAAACATTTTCAGCATACACATCCACTCTCTTACCCATCAGACATGTTCTCATCTGCACCTTCTCTGTGCTCTTTGGCCTCCAGTGAGATCTTTCTCTTCCAGTGTTCCTTTCCCATCAGCCTGGTTCCTTCAGTCTGTCTGTCGGTTCCAACCCACCCACCAGATCTCTTTTTTGGTCCTGACAGGTGTCTCATCCCTGAGGACTTGCTCCTCCGTTTCCCATCCACATGAGAAACCCTTAACTTCTGCTGCATCCTGACTGTGACATCAGAGGTCATACGTTTCACCTTCCTCCGCCTTCTGAGTCTTGCTGGATTATTCTCTGTAAAAGAATCAGACTCTGGCCAAGAGGGGTGCCTAGTTCTGGCTGGAGGTCTCATGAGACTGTGCCACCGGCTGGTTGCTGTCATGTCATCAGAGTCGCTACAGTTCGCTACAGAGGCAGTGAAGTTTGAAGGCGGATTCCTCCTGTAGCCTCTCGAAGCCTCATCTAAGCTGGACTCTGATGCTTCAATCCAGCAGCGTCTGTGCTCCAGCGGATATAGAGAGGATTCTCGATGGCGCTTGCGGCCTCTTCGTCTGCGGATCTGGCGGCGTTGTTGGAGTGGACTCAGGACCATTTCCTCCCACAGCTCTCCCAGCTTAGTCTGCTCCGAGGTCTGCTCCAGTGCAGACACCAGGTCCTGCACCAGCTCATCCATCATGGTGCTTATAGACGCAATTTTATAAATGAATCTGGAAAAATGGTGACATGTTTTGATTCAAAGATACGTCACAATGTGGACATCATAACCTAATCCAGTCATTAAGGGTTTGTGTTTTGTTTTGTAAAGTGTTTAGTTACTCACATTTGAAAAGATAAAGATGCCTTAAGAGCCTTGATGTGTTTTTTTCTAAGAACTTTCTAAATAAGAGGCAATTCATATTTGGCTCTGGTACTACACTTGTGCTGTGATTTTTTTTTTAAATATTTAAAATTGAGGATCTGATACCTTGACTTGCATTGAGAATCACTGTGCACTCAAACAGCCAAAGTATAACACTGGAGAACACAACTTTTGTTGAGTTTGGTCTGACAGCTGTTTTTAAATCTTTTTTAGGAGCGGATCCAAAACTGATTCAAGTTTTTTCTCTGTCATGTCAAGGTTTTTGAACTATAGGGTCCCTGTTTTCTTAAAACATATGATAAATACTGTACCTACAGGTATGTGCTTGTTTTATAACAATTTTCAAATATTGAATACTGTAATTCTACTGTAATTGTAGTGACATATTGGAGTTGCACACACCTTGCCACACTGTCTCCATGGTAACTGCACAAACAAGTTTCCATGTAGCAGTAGATGAGTCCAATCGTAATCAGCTGGAAAGTCTTACTACAACTAATCAGTGGAATTGTCCTTACCTTGAGGGTAAGCTGGGGAGAAAAAAACTTGACATGATAGGGAAAAAATGACTGCAATTTTTGAATCAGCAGGACAATTTTAATTTTAATCAGCATAAACAATCTAAACAGACCCCCCCCCCCACCCCCAAACTGTTCCTCTGTAAACAAACTGTATTGTGATTCCAGTGAATATACAGGCTCCTTGCTGACAAGACAAACATTAAAACACTGTACATTAGACGGGAATTTTTTTTATCATTATATACATTTATATTATTTCTGCCCTCTCTACCATAACACATTATAATTTTGTCATGTTTTGAGCTTGCTGTAGTTATCTCTTTTATTGCGTTGTGTTGTTTTCTATGTTTTTAACCCTTCTGCTTTGTCTGTCAAAGCACTTTATGAACCCACTTTTTTAGGGTAGTATATAAATAAAGTAACCTTCACGATTAATAATAATAATAATAATATGTCAGCATGATAACTAGAAACAAACTGACTAATCGCTAAATGTTCATATAAATTATTGGAAGAAGCAAAGAGATAGACATGTTGATATTCACTTAGTCTACCTTTGAGTTTATGGAACTGATAATACACAAGCAAAAGCCTAATCAGTTTTCCATGTAAACAAAAAGGCATACTCTTCACTAACATACTCTTCAATGCCCATCTGCTTTGCCTCATGTCTCTTTGTGGTAACTGGGAGTCTGCAGTAGTGACTACTGATCACTGGTGGGAAATGATCCATCAAGAACCATGCAGTCATTGACAAATAAATCTCATCACTGCTTTTGATATGTCAGCACAATTGTTTTATGTGCAGACAAATAATACATAATGGTGGACCTGAGTGAAGCAGGGCTATGTTTTTAGCACATAATAGAACCTTCACACTATGCACTGTAATGTTGATTGCTGTTGGTGCTGAAGTAACTTGCTACTGTTTTAGCTTTTGCACATTATGAGCAGTCGCAATATTTAATAAAACCATTTATGACTTGATAGGAAAGCGACGGGGAATCTGCATCAGCATCAGTGCAATAAAACAATAGCAGAAGCAGGCTGGGATGTCTGCATGGTCTGTGCAGACTATGTTACATAACAACATATCACACGTGAGCTCAGCACAAGGACACAAACACAAGCCAAACATCTGACTGTGAGCGAAACCTGACAAATACAACTATCATAACCCTGACATCCTGTTACGTACAGAAGCTATCATAATGTTATGTATAGTCTATCTGCTGTGTTTCGGTCAATACTCACCAGTCGCGTCCGATCTTGTTTTGTTTTCACCACAGCTGGGACACCACACGCACTTCCGCCCTGCTGTCTAGCCAATCAGAGAGCTCCATCTGCAGGTGACGCAGCTGTGAAGTGGCCGCAACAGAGCGTCATGTGGATGCAGATAGAGCTGAGCCTGCTGGGATACAGATAACAACCTGCTCATAAACTGGTGGACACTTACAGCATTTCAACCACCTGTGCCAGTGTAGCAGTCATGATTTTATTTTTTTTTATATTATGTCCGCATGGAGCTGTACGTGCAGAAATATTAGCATCACCAACTTTAGGTATTCAATGACTTATTAGACATCAGAATGGATAATATTAGAGTCTTATTACATCCACCAGGGAGGTATTATATTCGAGTTCGTTTGTCTGTCTGTCTGTCAGCAGGATTACGCAAAAAGTTCTGAACGGATTTTGATGAAACTTTCAGGAATGATAGATAGTGGGTCAAGGAAGAATCCATTAGATTCTGAACAATGAAGGTCAAAGGTCAACAGCTAAAACACAACAGTGGTAATATATCAGGATTCAGACAAGATAGAATTTCGCGGTTTTTTTCATTCACGATCGTCTCACCTTCAGACATCAGATGGGTCAACACCTATGGCTCGAGACATGACGTGTGAATGAAAAACCAAGCCTTTGCAGAGGTATGTTGTCTCTGACTGCCTTGTTCTAATATTATATTGTCTTTTTTTGGAAGCAGAAAGTTCTACCAAAGCATGTAAATGAACCCACTAATTGTCACAGTACATGCATGTGGTAGATGGGAATAAAATCAGATGAGTCATGAATAAAATATGTTCAGTTCAGTTCAACTTTATTTCGAGCACAAAAATCATTAAAACATCAATCAATATGGCAAACATTTTTTTGCACTCAAAAAGGAGTGGGAAGAAGTAAAACTCACAAACTCCCATCACTTTTTACAAACTAATAATCCAATAGATTCCACTTAGTATGTATATTGTGTTATTATTATTATTATGAGCCCATATGTTAATCAATCAGAACTTGAGGGATTTTCCTGACCTTGACCTAGATCAGCCAAAAATTGAGCTATATCCAATAAATAAATAAACAAGTGGTGCAAAGCATTGGCGTACTGCAAAGTGAAGATGATTGTGTTGGGTGTGGACTCCAGGAAGAATAGCCATGACTTAAACATTGTAGTTTATTTTGGCTTTGATCCAATTGGTGTCATCATGTCTATGCTGTGCTGATGTCAGCATATCAACTGCCTCTATATATGCACAGGGGTTGAAGCAGTTTGAAACAAAATTGATATTTTTAAAGGCAGTTGAAATGTTGCTGATTATAAGTGGAAGAAGACATTCATTAAACATTTAAACATTAACTTAGTTTCCCCAAAATGTAATAACCATTCTGCATTGCTGGCAACATATAAACCAAATTTGGTATGAATTCAAACATTAGTTTTGTTGCTACAGACATTTAAAATTTCACAGATAAGTAAATGAGGAAAAAAATACCTAAAAAAAATAAGTTAACTTTCACCTACTTTTCCCAAATTGGAATAAAATATATTCTGGGTCACTGGCAATCTAAACCCAATTCAGCATGAATTCTACTTTTGCTGCTAGAGTGTTAACAAACAAACAAACCAAATCAAAATTCCTTCCCTCCCCTTCGGGGTCAGGGTAATAAATATGAATTTCCTGACTGGTATTAAAAACAATACAACCACAGTGACAAACACCAATAAAAGCATCAGCTCCGTGATAGAGGTAATAATGTCTTTGCAAACTGAAAAGAAACATATTGTAAGGATTTTATGTTAACTTTGGGAATCAGAGATCTGTGGCATACATACATACAACATACATACGAGCAACATAACATGAACATAACTTTTGTGTTGCTCTAATGGTTTGTCTGTCTGTGCGTGCGGGCACATTTCCTCTGTTCTCACTCTAGTGTCACCAATTCTTGATGGATCATTCTGAAATGTGGCATGTAGAAGGAGACGGATACAAGGATGAAACAGGCTGAGTTTCAGCTGAATGGACTCACTACTTCCAGTCTGACACCATAATGAATTTGTGTGTGTGTGCACATGTCCTTTAATAACATAGTAATGACTGATAATGATGTACTCGTGATTTGATAAGATCAGAGGGGGAAAAAGTGAGAACCCATAAAGACAGACCTTCCTTCTGCACTCCTCGTCTCTTACTAAACACTTCGCCAACCTTCCTTGGTAGAGAAACAAGTAGAGGAGTGGAGTCACGTCCAGGTCACATGTAACAGAATCTGAGTGATTTGTGATTACAGCTGTCAGTCTTATATTTAACCACCTACCTGTCTGAAAGTACCTGTGATAACAATCCAAAAACAAAAGCAGAGTAGATGTATAAGTGTTAGAATCGAATCATGTTTTGTTTTGTTTTTACTAGTTAATGCTAAAATGACCAAATACTGCACTTTTAAGTACACACAACAGTCCACTCTTCATCAGCGACAGCATTTTTTTTACACTTTGTATGAGTTAGTGCCACTGGTTACTTTAACCAAAAGTCTTTGATATAATTCATCAGTATGTAGCAGGTGATGGTTGGTCAAAGGAATAATTCTGAACTTTTAACCTTTTGTGGAGCAGCTCAAAGTGGAACTTCCTTGTCGTTTGTCCATGTCCTACGAGTTTCCTTTCAAAAAATTGCTGTACTTTTTGTGGAATCCTTTTGAAATACATACTAAAGTGATTGCATAGCAATAATGGCCAATAATCTTACAAAAAATGTAGAGCTAACAGTCTACATAGGAATGAAGTAGAACAAGCATTTTGGTGTGAGAAAGTATGAGAAGTTACAACCATTTTTCAGACCAGTTGGTCTATTGTGTCCAGTTGGACTGTTGGTTCAACTGCACCATATTTCAATGTCTTACCTCAATGGGAAAACTTCACAACAAATACAACCTCCCATGTACAGTGTTAATGGACCATCATGACCAGGGTGACCTTTCTACATCTGATAGTGCAGTTGAATAACATACACACATTGTCAGGCTCCTTATTATGAATAAAAATGCATCAAAAACTAATTGTACTGGTACACCATTTGTAATGTGTCTCTAAATATGAATTAGAACAAGGTTTATAATTAATTCACAGCCGTTGTAACTAATTATATTATGCTATAGCTGTTCATGTAATTGTATCCACCCCCCCTGTAGTCAAAATGAAAAAGACTAATTAAAAGTCTCCTGTAAATGTTTCTAACAGATAAACTTTTCTATAACCAGACAATTATTTCAAAGTACATGTAAGATTTTGTTCAACCCTTAAATCACATTTCAGGACCATGTTTAGTTTGTGATAAATTGTAGATAGCAATAATTCTATTACTTCCACACCTTTTAAAACAATGGCCGAAAAATCAGTGTTTTATGATATGTGACAACTGTCAGTAATGAGGAATTGTCTCTCAAAGCCAATGTGTTGCTGAATAAAGCAAAAAACTCATTTACCACTTCTTTCATCTCTCGGATGAAGGCAGCCCAAATAATAAAAAAAAGAAAAGTCTGTGAAAATGAGTACAAAAGCCATTTAATCTCTCTCATCTTCCTCTTAATAACTGCAAATTTCCCCTTGGGCCCATGGGAGAGGGCCTCTCTGTGCCGCTGCCACCTTATCTGTCGCCTCCATATTTCAGCATGCTGAGCGGCTCCCTCAGTACCCAGCCCCCGGCCTCCTCTCACTCGGGCCTGTGGGGAAGAAGGGCTCCTGGGCCCACCATTGTTCTGGCCTGGGAGGGAGTCCGGAGAGAGTCCTGAAAGCTGAAGAGTGGGAATATTGAAAAAAAAAAAAAAAAAACTTCAGCCACTGCTTCATTAAGTGTCTGCCTTTCACAAGCAAACATATCAGAAACAGCCCCCTTTCAGAGACAGTAATTAGCAATTTGGAAACCTTGCCCCCTCAGGATATACAGTTTCAATTTAGTCAGCAGCTTTAGATTCTTAGGCACTTAATATTCATTGTTTCTTCCTTCCTCCCAATTTCTCGACGTACATTGTCTAGTCTTTCACTGGCGATAAAGTGTTTTATCTTTCATGTAATTCTCCTTTTCAAAGAGCCCTCTGCAAGAGAAGTTAATTTTTATAAATAATTTTCTAAGGGATTTGGACAGAATGTGAGGGATAGTAAAGTGCTCTTCAGGAAGTGTAAAGCTGAATATCGTATGGCGCTTTAGTTTGATCGAGTCTGGCAGTAAATAGTGAGTGGGGGAAAGTTGCTGAAACTTACAAGGATCTTAGATTGTAAAAACCCTCACAGATTATCGGGATAAAAAAAAAAAATCATGCAATATTGAAGTTGAAATGATATGCGGAACATCTTCTATGGTACAAAAATGTCTAAAATTGCTTTGTCTTTAAAGCATAACATACTTTGGGGTTGATGGTGTTTTGCTTTTCACTTCTAATAAACCAAAATGCAAATTTCATTACATTGAATTTTCTACCCATGTTTATTTCAGTATTGATATGGAATGCAATAGAAAATGTTTTCAAACTGCTTAATAAGCTCAAGCACATATCACACCTCAAGGGGCAAAGACTGACACTTATCTTTGCCACCGCGGAGCCTTTGTTTCAGAAAGCTACCACTTCTATTCATTTCCAATCAGCATTGTCTAATAGAAATAATTGATTTTTGCCTCTTCTCCACAAATGAAAAAAGCTTGTGATTAAACATTTTGTCTTGAAATCTAAATTCTGAGATCCTCATCAACACTTGAGAAAAATAGGCAACTCATTAAAGCAAAATAAATAAATAAATAAATAAAGAACTAGCTAAGATGTGAAAAGAGGGGCAGGGAATGAAATAATGAATGGAGTCCGAGTGAGCTATCTTTCCCAGGCAGAGCGCCACTAGGGATGCAAACTCTCAGCCACCAGAAATGAGCTACCTATCTGTGAAAAGAGTGACTGCTCCATCCTATTTGATTTGGCTCTCCTATCATCTCTTAAGAAGATGTCAGCCTTGCTTCTTCTATTGCTCTGAGCCTTTATCAACTGGAGACGATTCCCCTGCAAAAAAAAAAAAAAAAAAAAGAGGGGGAGACGCATTTCAGTGCCTTTCAGGGAGCAACACTAAAGAATAAGTGTTATGCGATAAAAAGGGGGTTGTTAAATAGATCTGTCTATTTGTATGGTAATAATGATCGCTTAAAGACCCAGGGCTCCGTGACTTGTAGAACAAGGAAACAAATCTGTATTCAGGTATTGTGTTAACACGACTCTCCAAACGACCTTGTGAAACTTTCATACAGTAAAAAATGAGTTGGTTTCTTGAGTTTTTTTTCCCGCCTTTGTTTGTATCATTCTTCTTTCTGTCCTTTTAAAATGGAGAAACCCCTGCACTGAGAAAACTTGTCTGTCTCAAAATACTTTTTGCATTCCAAATGATGTCCTATAGGTTTTACACAACAATTTATTATTATTTATGATGGTATGAGAATTACTAGCTGCCCTCTTGATATTTCGACACCATTATGAATGTGTTCTGCTTTATCCTTGACCATTAAGATGATAGAGAAACTAACCAGGTGTCAAAAATGAACTGTCTTATTTGGATTCACACTCCGGTCTTTTCCGTCCCCAGGTTGCATCAGCTATTAACAAAATTATCTGAAAGCTCAGGAGCACTGCTTTGTTGTTGAGCAAATCAAACAGTAAGTGGGGTTTGTTTGTTGTTCTGTGTACCTGGAGACCCTCCTGTTTGTACAGTATTGTTTCAGATGCATCATTGCCACATGTTTCCATGTCAGCCTGCATTTGATATGTCAGTTTAGTCACTGGCAAGTCAACGCTGATCCGATTTTTTTCTCTTTTCACCTGCACATTCGAATAAAAACAGTCAAGCCAAACAGATTCACAGACTGGTAGTTATGCAAGTAATATGGAAAACATCTCTGTTCTTTTAGTCCTTAGTAGGGTTGCCAACCACCCCTTAAAATACGGAATTGTCCCGTATTTATAAACAAAAGTACGGGTCCGTACCGAGCTGAAACAGGGTGCAATTTGTCCCGTATTACCGTGAGACTCAACACCCTTTTAAATGTCAATGGAATCAATGCATACATTCCGCTATGTAAGGAATTTTATGGTAAACTTCCATCAGACACCATTTCCTACTCTGTGACCAATGAGCAGACAGCAAACTCACACCCGCAGGAAACTTATGCAAATCATTGCAGCACAAACACCTAACATAATGATACTGTACATAATACTGTACCTACTCTATACGTGGGAAACGTTAAGAAATCACTGCAGGTCAAACACCGAACGTAGCTACAAAAAGACTTTACATAGACTGTACCTACTGTACGCACACACGTGCGGGAAACAAATCACTGCAGCGCAAAACGCCGAATGCAATTATGTATTGAACATACTGTGCATGCACATATACTGTATACTGACTTTGATGATCCCGAGGCCAATAGACCTTTTTCACAATAACCGGAAACGCGTAACAAGAGTGCATCCGAATTTCCTGTAAAATGTCAAAACAGTAGAAAGCCGGTAAGATGGAGAGTCTGCTGAACTTCTTTAAGTGATTTGCCACTTATTATATTTGTGGATATTAGAAGAATTGTACAGAAAAAGTCAGCCACAAAAAAAACTTAATAAAGGCTAAAAATTCTCCCATGAGGAATTTATCCGTAAGTATCAAGGAAAGGAGAGAGTACTCGGGCTAACTGCTACTGAACTGATAACTAGGACCACAAATCTCTAGTATGTCCCCTTATAGCTAGGACTAGAGTTATAGGGTTATGTATGATAGTATAGAGGACATGTACTATTTCACTATTTTCAATTTGTTCTGTCTATGGTTCAAGTTAACGTTAGCGTAATGTTAATAATAGCCGAATGTTTTATTAGAAATTGTTAAACAATAAAGCCAGCTTCAAATAAACAAAAAAAAACACACAAGAATGAGTAAGATAAGATATCAAAACATTCAGGCCCATAAATACAATAATAATAATAATAATAATAATAATAATAATAATAATAATAATAATAATAATAATAATAATAATAATAATAATAATAATAATAAAGAAAACCAGACGCAATAAAATCATCAATCTAAAAGGTGGAAAGAGTTCAGGAGGAGTGTAGTTTTTATGGCTTTGGGGTTTGTAGAAACAACTTAAAGAGAACTTTAGTTTAGAACAAACTTTTGCGGCTTTACTATTTCAGGCAGATCTGAACCCTATGACTTCTGCTGTGGGACAGGTTTGTTTTTCATGAAAGCCCAAAAATTCTATTGTTTCAACACAATTTGTGACTTCTTATTGGGCCTGGGTAATTGGGGAAATTCCAAGGAAAAAAGTTTGGACTTTACCTCTAAAATATCTTGTCATAAATAAAGTGTGTGAAATTTCATTCAAACTTATTCACTGATACTATACTTCTAAGAGTTTTATTGTTTGCTAAATGCAATGTAATGTAATTGTAAGAGTGAAAAAGGTCTTAGATGACTCATGTTCATTCTCTGGGCATCCATAACAGATCCCCAGAAACAAATGTACATTTATTTTGGTTTTGTCAGTTTTCTACTAAATTCTGGAAAGACATCTTGTCAATACTATGGAGAAATGTTTTAGGCAGTTTTACAGATGTGCAACATGCCGATTCAAGATAAGTGTGAACTGTTTGTCCCTTAACAGTGCATTGCTGTCCACAGTGCATAGCGAGGAGGGGTATGCAGACTACATGTGACTCTTTTGTCTCAGCACAGAAACAGCACTAGAGCTGGATTGATTGGCCTGCCCAGTTTGGCTGGTTAATCAGTCTGTTGGGTGGAAACAAGCATCATTTATGACTGATTATGTTCCCAAAAGGCAAAATCTGAAGGTACAATTCACAGTGGAACTTTCCAATCTCATTTTTTTTTCCCAATCTCAGTTTAAAGACCATAATTTAATAATAAAAATATGATTTTTGAGCCTGCTTTCATAACAGTTCACATTCCAGGCATATGGTTATTGAAATCAACAGGAGTAAATCTACTTTGTATTTGTACTTTGATTATATGATGATCAACATTTTGAAGTAGAGGCAAAGTCAGTATGAAATGGGCTATTAAACTAAAATGTGCCTGCAACGTGTTAGTGTATTAAATAAATGTATATTGTACAGCGCAGGAACAAACAAGGTTTTCCCAGCTGCAAAAGCTGAACAACCAAAACTAACTAACCACATTTCTGCTCCAGTAAAGGCGAAAGAATGACTTTATGCAAAGTGACCTTTTTCATTGAGAGGTGAATATTATAGTAATGCTGACGATTCTAAATTAGAAAGTGAACAGTGATCACCCCGAGGACAGACGCAATCACCCTTTTCATTTTGTGCAGTTCATTCTCAATGGAGCTAGACCACAGCGTGACACAGGACTTTAACTTACCTCTCTCACCACTGCGACTTCAGGAAACAGAAGTGTGCCTTAACCACCATATGTGGCATTATATCAGGTGCTTTTGTTTTGGAATTCTATACTTTTCTATGAGATTTATAAATTGTTGAAAATTAGGATATTAAATTGTAAACGCTTTGCACATGTTTATAAGTGTTATAACATGTTAGAAAAAAGAGCAACTGTTTTGTGCAAAAGACTGAGTTTACATTAATCTTTACTGTTATATCTCAGATTTAACCAACATCCACATATATTAATTCTCCAAAACTTTGATTTAAACCAATAAGTTTCATACACAGATTTATAAATTACATCAGCAATGTTACACCTTTTACTTTACATGAGGCATCCCCTCTGCCAATTGCAATACTATACAGCTATACATACTCTTTTTGTAAATTATCTTATCAAGACATATAATTACAAAAGTTATATATATATATATATATATATATATATATATATATATACATACATACATACATACATACATACATACATACATACATACATACATACATACATACATACATACATACATACATACATACATACATACATACATATATGGATATATATATATTGGATCTTGAAAACTATATTGATCTAGCATTTCACATATTTTTTTTCTAATGGTGCAAATTTGGTTGGAAGCATTATGCAAGTTGTCCAGTGTTATAATCAACTGGTAAGGTGTGTTACAAATGATAGTGACTTATTAGTGAACATGTTTGAAACCTGAATTGACAGAATTAACAGAAAGCTATGAGTGAGTTCAATCAGTACATTAGAGCTATATTACATCTTTATAATTAATGAATTCATTAATTAATGAATTCATTAAATTAATTAACTTTTGTCTTATTGGAATGTAGTACAAAAATTTACTCTATGAGTCTTAACTCGGCTTACTGTTGTAAAATGAGTAAGAATAGTAGATTATATGTGTGATAACAGCCTACTCATCTCTGTGGTTGCCACAGCTCAGACTACGGTCCGGCCCTGCAGCTGCTCCAGCATGGCCTTCTCCAGCCTGGTCACCTGTTTCCATTTATCTACTGGGATAACTATAAAAATCTGTCAGGAGGCAGGGTGGGTTTTTTCGCTCAGCTCAGCCCAGCTGGCAGATTGAGAGCCCCCTGTAATGCACAGGTCTGTTTTTATTATTCTTGCTGGGGGAACACTATTTCATCAAGTGCATGATTCCTCAGAAGAGAGGAGATAGCCCCAGCCCGGCTATATTTCTTCCAATCAAACATTCCAAGGGGAAAAAATGAGTGGGTGCCATCAAATCCCAGAATAATGCTGCCAGATTTTATGTAAAAAGAAGGACTGATGGACAAATACAGGAAGGCAAGACAAGTTTAATGACGTGTGTTCAGGAGCTGAGATTGGAAAACTGACAGAGAAAAGCAGCCTCTTTGCTGGAATATAAATTGTTGTGCGCTGTAAAAAGGCTTTTATCTGGAGTGAATATGGGACGTAATACACAGGTCAGGGTTAAGTCATTTTCTCCGGCAAGTTAAGCGAATAATGAAGGCGAGCCCGCACGGAGAGGAGCACTGCTACTGCCAGTTTGTCTTCATTTATTATGCCAAATCTCATGATTTTGGCGTTGGCGCGGTGAGTGCTCTGGCGCGCACCGGTGGACGACATATCGCTTAATTTACACAAGGTAATGAAAGCAGGGAATGGGAGGACAAAACAATTTACCTGCTGACACGGGAAGAAGTGATTTGCGAACATGGGGGGTGAGCGAAAGAACAGGCACAGGGCCAGGGCCGAGGGGTGGAAGAGGAGCAGAGATAGAGACAGGGGGAACAAAAGAGAGAAGGGGGAGCAGGAGAATGAAATAAGGAGGGGGGGGGGGGCAAAACAAAAAAGATGAAACTGACAGATGAGCGACAGGGGGGCAGTTCAGGCTCCATCCTCTGCTAGGTGATGATGATGGCTTCAATGAGGCAACAGTAAACCCTCAGTCTGCCTCCTCCCCACAAACACACAAAAATACATGCAATCATCAGGCGAAATTGACCTCAAATCTTGAGGGTCTGTGCTGACAAGGCCCTTGTTTTACTCCTCCTTTACCCTCAATTGTAATCACGTATAAGAGGGCTACTTGTGCAGTAGGGGCAGATGGTGCTAGCGTCACTCTGCAGTTGCAACAGGTATTTACACCCAAAGACCCAAATCTCTGGCTGCTGTCTCAGATCGAATTTACTAAACAAATCGATCGCCATCAATAGCATTGCAGAACTTTCAACAAGAATTTAAGCTAATGATACAAAATGAGATTTATGCACCATGCAAACATGTCATCAGTGTCAAAATGAGAAAAATGAAGATTTCTGCACAAATAATCCAGACATAATGTAGTTTCATCAACAGCCAATCACTTCACTGTATTGATGGATGCGTTCTCAATGTGTATAATTGGCTATTCAGCTGATGGCCTTGCACACAAAGAGAAAAAGAGTCTGGCTGAGACTCCCTGACAATATAACAGGAGCAGGACTGTAATTTTCCAATCACTAGCCCTTCAGGCCAGGCCACTCCTTAGGGCAGTAAGATCAGATGAGCTCCGGCATTTTCTTTTGTAAGAGGCCAAACTCTATTTGTCTGCTCATAGGAACAAAAACAATCAGGGAGGCTAGAGAGTCTGCTTTTTGGTCTCTCTGGAGAAGGGCCAGAGACAAGGCAATGGGATGAGGGGGGTGAGGTGATGGGGACAGTGGGACAGTGGGGTGACACAGATAACTGAGAGCCCCCCCACTCCATCCCGTCCGCTGTGGGTGGTCGGTTCTAGTGATGATGAACGGGGACAAGGCTCAGCACCAGGTCCCTGCTGTCAAGGCTCTCTGCAGGACAAGACAGAGAGAGGAAGTGTCACTCTCAATGGGCCTGCTGGGCCAACCTGGACTCTGCTGAGTCCTGCTGCTCGAGTCTTCACAACAAATCAAACACTCTAACACCCTCCCCTCCCCAAACTAGACCACACACACACACACACACGTCTGCTGTCTGGAAGAATGCATTTAAAAGCCCAATGGTAACTTCTACTTATAATGTGTCTGAATTAGGAGCCAATCATCATCAAGACAAATACTGAATATTAGGCTTCTCACAATGTTGAGAAGAATATCTAAAGAAAAAAGAACAACCTAGGTGTCACACTTAGATTGTCGCATCAACTGCACAACAATTTGAAAATGAATAAAGAAATAATGACAAGATGATTTGGTGTCAGATACAGACTATGAAAAAAGGGACAGAGGATGAACCAGATCTGAACCCAGAAGAATGTGCTCTACCAGAGCCTTCAGTAATACCACATCAGTATTTATTGCCAGTTTTCACATTGAACTAGATGGATTATAAATAATAAATACAAGTAAATAAATAAATTTTCTTTTCTTATTAAAGTGTTGATAAGATATTAAAGGATTTTACTCACCAATGCTTATTTGAAAAATTTATTTTCTATTTAATATATTTGATAAAATAATCTAATATCAATGAATAAAATTCAGATTTTTATCCTTTTTGCAGTAGATGAGTGAAGCTTTAACCCTACAAATCTTATGTGGTTTAGTGAGTGTAGATGCGCTGCTCAACATACCATCAAGCCTTAAGGCAGGTGTCTGCTTGTACTGCACAGAGACAGTAAAGACAAAGCAAATTTAAGATGTGTCAAAGTCTTGTGGACATAGCAGCAATCTCCCACAGGGATCCAAAACAAATACATCTGAAGAAGGTATGTAGGTTATGTTATCTTGTGACTATAAATATAAACTCTTTGTTCCAACTTTCATAAGCAAAGATATAAATCTGGGCATCTCTGTTGAAAAAGGTGGTTTCTGAAGACTCAATAAACTAGAACCATCCTACACTTTAACAGTCTAGTAGGAATATCAAACCTGTGCGCAGATAAAACACACAATCCCAACTTTACTTACACAGACACTAACAGTTTTAACACTGCACAGTACAAGCATTTTGATTAGGTATTGAATCAAACAAAGTCCAACTAAATAAAATGAAACCTGGTGAACGGGGATCAGTCTGACTCAGGCCAAAACAGATATCACAAAACCAGCATATAATGAGTACCGATCTGACATAAATTTTTAATGACTCCGTGTACGGAAGAAACTGGGATTATTCTCTTGTACGTAAATCCTCGCTAGGCTTGACTTTTAATCATTGCTTTCTAACTTTGTAAAGGTTTTTTTTTTTTTTTTTAATTATCCTCAACATGGTAAAAACCACTGTTAATGTAACAGCAGTGAAATGCCTCCAATAGTGTATGTTATTTTTGAAATTTATTTTGCAAGATAAATTACATAATTCTGTGTGTAACTTCATTATTATTTTGAACGGCAATGTGACATACACAGAATAACAGAAGTGAACTAAATAGATCAGTTAAAGGATCAGTGGCACTATCATCCACACCTTATCCAGATGTTTAGGTCAGTATCAGTAAAATATCTAAAATATGAATCCTGATTTGTAAATCAAAAAAACATGCAAGAGAGCACATTATTTAATCTAATTTAAGAGACAGTCATAAAAATACAAAATATTTAATCTGATAATCGGCTCCACTAATGATGGCCCTCAATCTTAGAGTCTGCTTAAATATTAACTTTGTAGTCAACCAGGAGCTCGACTCTCCTTGGAAGAAAAACTAGTCCTTGGGCTGTGGTGGCGAGGGGCTGCCTGCAGCCTCCCCTCTGTCCTCCGCCCTCCCCTGGCCACAGCTCTCTCCACAGGCTTATTTCCCCTCACAATGAGAGGTGACAGTGAACAGTGGAACTCGTCAGTGTGAATAACACACAGTCACACTTGGTGAGACCCTCTGGTGGAGCGTGACTTGCATACACACACTCGCACACAATGACGCACACACCGAGGCTCAAGGGCCCAGCGGTAGGCTCGCTGTCAACCTCACTGCACTCCTTTCCATTACAGCTTAACAGCGGACAAATTGAGCAATCTGATGGGTTAAATTTGACATGTTTGCCCATCTGACCTGCATTCACTGTACAGTACAATTTCATGGCATGAAGTAGTTGCTTTTCACATGGAAGCTCACCATTAATGCTAAACATACCGTGCTGTCTCAGATCATAACAAAGGTCAGAGGAACATTTGTCAAGTTTACAAACTCAGCTGAGCTCAGATTACTGTACCATCCGGTCTGTGGTAGGAGTGTGTCCCTTGCTTATGTGCTGTTCTCTTGAGTCTTGTGGTGTCCTTCAGTGGCACCTTATAAGAGCAGTCCATAACACAAGCAGTGGTCAGGCTTAATTTACCCACTTTCTCCGTCCACTGCCCCATCAGCATATAGTATCACATAACTGCTAATGGAGGGGGGGGGGGGGGGGGGGGGGGGGGGGAGACAGGGATAGTTAGGGAAATGGAGCTCAGGTTCATCCAAACATTTAATAACTTATCCAATCTGAAGCGTTCACCTTTTACTGGGCTAATTATATCATTTAACTGGCCTGGACGATTGGCCAGTGTGGACGCTCTGTCTTACAGTGTCATCATATAATTATGACTTATGCCAGTGCAGCCTAGCAAGCTGGATGAAGTCAGCTTGCCATAAATTTTAATGATCACTTAGACAATACGAATGTTCACACAGGGAATATGGACGCCGTCAGAGACAAAAGGCCTTGAAACATGGAGGGAGAAAGAGAGGCAAGTAGGAGCAGAGAGGTTACAGGAAGCAGAGAGTGGAGCGAAGTGGTGTGTGACATGTTTGGGAAAGGTGAATTTAAACTGGGCAGACACAGCCGCTTGATTGTGTAGGATCAGGTTCTGTGGTCACTGTGCTGCTGGGAGGCCAACGTCAGGCCTGTCAGAAGGCTAAACACTGGAGTATAGTCTGTTTCAATGGAAAAACAGCAGCTGACACTCAACGCTTGCGGGCCAACAGCTGACCTCATTCGACAAATAAAACATGCTGAACAGAGAGGATGTAGCCATGGAATATGGAAAGGTGCTTTTGATACCTTACCTCTCAGTGCACCAGAAGTTTTTAAATAACTTTTCAAAGTTGAAAAGAAAAAACAGAAAAGTCCATAAGACTGAGAAAATAGATGGGGCATAATGAAAAGGGCTGAGTGTCTTCTTTTAATAGCTGTAAAATGGCTAATTAGCCCTATATGATTGATCATTGTGGGAGCACACACTAGGAGGTTTAAGTCTCCTGGGCTTTAATAGTTTTCTGCTAAAATAATTTTACATCTCTGGTGTAATTATGAAATGTTCTGTGACCTCTGAGTTGAAATATTTTTGGATCATTTAGTACTGTCAATAAATACGACTGGAGCTACACAGGAAAAAGCAGCATTTGTTTTAAGGAAATGTCACATATAGAATGGGAGTGTAAACGTATACTAAGTTATAAGGAACATTGATTTTGAGATAAGGAGGCCTATTCAGATAATGTGCACTTATGAAAAAAGGAGAAAGGAGAGCAGTCCAAAGAGAAACTGATCTGTCCTGCACTTAATATTAATGTCTGTTTTGTGGCTATCCCATTTCAAGAGGACCCAGCTTCTGCGGTGGAGCGATTGAATGACAGAGATTACCTGTTTGGAAAGCCCCACGAGACAGCTGATTGATAATGCATGACACAAAAATGTTTTTGTTTACCCACAGATATGGCTTTGAGCTGGGTTTCAGTGTCTTGTTTTTTCCTTCAGAAACCTGATTCACTGGACTGGAAGTGGATTGAGGGAAGAGTCGCAGGTCACGAGGTCTCGACTGAGAGTCGGCTGCGGCGGCTGGCTCCATATACGTACACCCATACCAGCCGGACCAGGGGTCAGCCACATCATATTCATCCCATTCAGCCCATGTTGTCCTAGAGGGGATATAACATGAAAACATAATCTCACACCACAATTCCATTCCTTCAGCAGCATTAGATTAGATTGAAAGTTCCCCTGCACACTTTCCTGGGGCTGTCAAATGAGCTGTCAGTCATGTGTCAGAGACGGCCCCTGCTCATCTGCTCTAATACATCACACAGCCTTTTATATGGATCAGTATGAGTGTGAGTCTCTACACCAACGCCAGCAGCTCCTCCACTGGGATGCGGGTGATTGATAACATTTCCCCAGCTTTTCACACTCATGCCCATTTGTATAGTTGGTTGAAAAAGGGCCCCTGGTGTCCACTGACACCGCCAGTGCCCATCTTCAAACATGACATCAGCCTCCGAATCAGTGCAACGTGCTGTGATACATGCCAGGAACAGGCAGCTTTCCATTCATAAAGTACAGTGTGACAGTAACGGCAACTGACACTTCACTTGTACTAGAAACTGATATTGGTATTTCTGCAGTAAAAGCAACACAGCAGAGCAGCTCAGGTGTCACTTGATATTTAAGATGCCAGCCATTAAATCAACTATTTAACCCTCGTAATATCGCAGCTGATAAATGTTTATTGCTAATTAGTATGTCAGCACAGCTTTAATGCTTCTTAAATCTTTAGCTGCTGACTCTAGTTTGAATGTTAAGCTCACTGAGGGGAATCCTGAGCCTGTTTTGTGTACAGTCATATTGGCATATTGGCTGAGCTAATGGCCACTTGGCACATAGACAGCTATCCATCCCAATCTCAGCTTCACTAATCCATTTGAGGCAACCTGCTTGGCATTGGAGAGACTCATCTGTCTTTACTGTTCATTAATAGGGCTCCTCCTGCAGCTAAGAGTCCATTCACATTCCTCTGGACCGGCCCGAAAGCAAACCCTATCAGTGAAACACTGGATCTACTGGATATTCAAGAGGGAGGGGGGTGAGGGGTGGATACATAATCACTCCTGAGATACATAATCACTTCTGTGTGGCGTAAAGTATCAGAAAATATGATACCTCCCTTGGGGGATGAGCTACATATTTTCATAGACAGTATAAAAAACACTATTTGCTATACGCTCCTTCCAACCCATCAATAAGCATCCAGGTATGTGATTCAGCTCAATATCACAGTCCTACTATGTTGTTTGTTTTTTTCCAAGCCTGTCTCACTGTGTCCTGAGTAAAGAGCCTTCTTGAGATTGTTTTCTTTTTTCCTTCGGTGGCAGGGCTTTATGTCGAGCAGGAACATAGGAATGATAATAATGTTTCTAATCTTGTTACATTGAACACAGAATTGTCTTCCATGTTAATGATGGACCGGCCCCCTCCCTGCTTCACCGAGATGCTTACTTTCAATTTGTGTACTGTCATCTCCCCGCCACGCGGCTGAAATTGATGCACCTTCTTCCTTTTAATTAAATCAAAAAACAGTCGGGGTCCAGGCAGGTGGGGAACTGCTCCCATGCACAGCCATGACATAGACCTGGCTGAATGCAGGATGAATCAGGGCTGTTTCTGCAGACAAGACACATGGATTTCAATCATATGCATATGATTGAAATCCATATGATTGAAATCCATATGCATGGATTTCAATCATATGTCAGAAAATTGTATAAACCAACTTTTTAATCATTCATCACAGTTTTATAAAGTCAGAAAAAAACAACCTCAGTTTTGGTTCTGATACAATTTTCTTAAAAAATATTGATTTCAATCTGTGGGCTGTTTTCTTGGTTAAAAATAAATAAATAAATAACAGTCCCAGGAATATTTCTCAGGTAGGTTTGCCCTCGGGCAGAGCTGGAGCCAAAGTCTAAGAAATGAGAGCGTAAAATTCCCACACATTAGAAGACGGATAATTGGATTTCCTGTGTCCTGTACGGTGGGCGGTGTAGTTCCTGCAGCTGTGACATTATCAAGGTAACATAACCTGAAGGCTGTGGTGTAGCAGCACAGGCCCCGCAAGGCCTGTCCTCCAGTTCCACATCACTGCCTGCTTGGCTATTCATCCTGTGGACCCTGCAAATGAAATTATGGGAGGAAGAGCAAAGGACATTCTTTGGGAATTAATCCCATTTATGCCTTAAACCCACTTCAGATTTTTATAGTGAGGCCCTTTTTAGATGTAAGGCGCATTTACAATTAGACAAGGCCTTAGGAGGATTGAAAGAAAGAAATACTCCGTCTGTTGGTTTGTTTTGTGGATCATTTCAAGACACACAGAAAATATTAAAGAACCCAGAGGCAAAAAGGAAGCTGAAATTAAGTAATTAACAAATCAGATATCTAAAAAACATAATTTTACACAAGTGTCATTCTTCCTGTTATTTTGTTATTACATACTGTAGCAGACTGCAGGCAAATGTGTAGATGCAATAGCAAGCATTTAAAATTGCAAATATCTTTTATCCGTCTGTAAACAAATTTCAATTATGATTTGATATGAATAAATAAGGACATATAAAGCAGCAAATAATCAGTAAATACAATGCAGTTAATTTGTTTTTAATTATTATCAAATTATGATAATTGGATCAAAGTAAATTTCATATCATACAGAACCAAAAACATATTTGACAGAGTAATTTGGTCTTAAATGTCAAATGCCATGCAGTTCTGACCCTGAATAGCCCTGTACGTATACTATATTTTCATGAAGGCTCATATCCATAAGGGTAGAAAAATGTAATCATACTGCAGCTAATGTAATTTGTAAATCTTTTAAAGGAGCTTCATATAAATTTCACTTAAAATATTAAATGCCAATAATGTTATTTATGAAACAGTATGTCACACACTAAATTCAATAATGGATACAGCAGGAAATCTATGCATGGATGTTATGCTGGTTTTTTTTTTCCCAGGTACAACAGTTATTGAAAAAAAATGTAAAAAGACAAAAAATATCTGATTATATATATATATATATATATATATATATATATATATATATATATATATATATATATATATAGTTTATTCAAAGTAAGCTTAATAAAAACATTTTTGAAAATAATCTAAAATCTCTAATAAAAAAACTGTAGATACATGCTACATTAGCTTTATTATACTACAAATTAACAAATGAGCTGAGTAATTTTAATTTTTAATATATTTTGTCTTTTTTTTTTTTTTTTAAAGATTTTCTGTGTAAATTCCGTGTGAAAATGAACCCTCCTCTTTCCATTAATTAGCCCAACAAGAAAAAAGGAGCAAAAAATAAACTTCCGCTAAAATATTGTTTGAAGCTCATTTGCATAGAAGAAGAACAGCATCCATGTAACGAGGTAAAGTGTCTTTAAAATGAGTCCATTAAGTCAAAACAACACAGGCTGTTCCGTCGGAAAACACATTAATAGGTTGGTAAAAAGTCTTCGAATGCAGTATTTCCACCTTACCTCTTTTTCTGACGCTTCGTCTGTATTTTATCTTTGTTAAATATTTTGCTGTGACATGTTTTAAGCACACAGCACCTGACATCAATTAGCCCCGTCTGTATACTGTCGCGTTGCATTGCAGATAAACACTGCCCCCTAGTGGCACCTCCAATATAAACACCTGAAACGAAAAACTAATCCTACTGTTTTGTGGGAATAAGTCAATAGAATTTCGCAAATGAGGACTTTTTCCTCCCCTGTTGGCGAGTCCTGTAACACTGTGTGGCACTGTGTATTTATGATGAGCAAATGTTTTTTTAAATACCTATGAAAAAAATTATTAGGCCATCCTCGTTTTCTTCAATTTCTTGTTCGTTTTAATGCTTGATACAACTACAGGTACATTTGTTTGGATAAATATAATCATAGTAACAACAATGGCGTGTAAAAGTTTAATTTCAAAGTTGTAATTTCATGTTTTCTTCATAATAACCAAAATCACTTCAGTTATTACATCAATATATATATGGCATTGTATACTGACAAAAACAGTGCTTTGATGCATTCCATGTTTCCTTCTGATGACTTCTGATGTTCTAATATTTTTTTTTCTCACAACTGTAGAACACAATGTGCTTTAAATCCATATTTAGTCATTATATTAAAAAGTGCAACACACTTTTACATTTGGTGAGCCACAAATAATACTATTCCAGGACTTTACACCAAATTATTAGAATGCAAAATATTTAACTGCTTTAGAATTAATTGAAAATGGGGATTTAATAGGCTGCTCTGCTGGTTTTGTCTAGTTGTGATACAGAAGATACACGCTAACCTACACATGTATAAGTACAAGGGCCTGGCTGATTACAGCTCCTTCAGGATCCTCATCAAGACCTGCACAGACTACCCCCCCCCCACCACCCCCACCCACTAACACCACACACACACACCCACAGTGTAAACATCAGTGTGCTCCATCTGATGCACACACACACACACACACACACACACACACACACACACACACACATACTGTACATATAAGCAGACACAGAAACACATTTATAAACACACACAGTATAGCAGCCTCCTCAGGCAGCCACAGAGCTTAAGCAGGTCCCTGCCATTATCCCGTCCTCTACCCTAAACACGCAGTTTTAATTTCAAAGCTCTGATTAGCTGATGATTGCATGACAGCCGCCGACCAGGTTCCCTTTTCGCCCGGCTCCCAGACTGCAACTCAATCATGCCCAATTAGTGGGTCCCCAAACACTCTCTCTTATTAGAGGACTCATAATCGACTCATTGTGTCCTGATTTGGCAAATAAATCACTCTGGAGGCTCCTGACTCTCCCCCCTCTTCCCCTTTCTCTCTCCCCCACTTCTCTCACTCTGTCTTTCACTGCCCACTCCCTTTCTTTTCCTTGTCCAGGGGTTCAGTGACAACGTTTTCAGCCGTGCTTTTCATTGGAGCTGACAGTTTGAGCAACGCCGGACTCCGTTTTTTATTCCCCCCGAAGAATGAAGAATAATTTAGCAGCTAAGGAAAGGCAGGCAGCATGCGGGTGTCCTTGTCCTACAAGGTTAAGAATCCATTCCATCTGAGCAAGAAAGGAGTGAATTAAAATAAATGATGGCCAGATATTTATTGCGAGTTTGTAGATGAAGCCAAGTCAGTCCACTGGACCAGCGGGGCCTGAGCTGCCAGTGGCTCAGTGTAGCCGAGTGACCTCCCTACCTCTCTATGCCTAACAGGGGAATAACACTCAATGTCACTTTACTCCTACCCTGCATTTGAAATATTTATTTATATCTGTCTATATATTTATATCTAAAAATGCATATGTTGGGGACATCAGGGCAAAACGTCAAATGAGATATCAGGACATATATAAAATGATCTAGTCGAGGATGCTAAAAATAATTGTAATTTGATTGAAAGAGGGAAATTTTGGAAAAAACTGAGCTTTGGAGACACAGACAAGGAGATCCAGAATGAGACTGGACAGGAAACACCAAGACACATATGTCCTTCAGTCTAAAGACGCAAAACTCAAGGCCATGCTGTTTTTTTTTTTGTTTTGTTTTGGGGTTTTTTAACAAGTATTTTCACACTTGTCTCAATATCAGGGTCACTGTCACATTGTGTAGACTCTCTACTCTATGTATGTACAACTGAGCATATCACTTACATTTTGTTTTATAATGCGCTTCAGAAAACAATACATACTTTCATCCAAAGTAGTCGTGCAGTCTTAGTTATGCATTTGGTCTTTCTCAGAATATTTTATCCCTCTATGGAAAGTGAACCATAAAACAGAAACAATTAAAAGGACTGTTCACGTAGCCTCTGTTTATGCATAGTTTTGCACTGCAAAATGAAGCAAAAAATGATAACAAAACATCCACTTTTTATCTTTAATTCAGAGTGAAATAGCACACGCCGCTCCAACTAGAAATCTATTATAGCCCTGATGCAGATCCACCAGTGTCAAACTTTTACTATCACATTTACAATAACATATTTGCCATGTATCATTAAAAAAATCTAATCTTCAGCAAACCACCACTGACAAATATGTGAAGCCAAGCAGGGATCATGACACCACAAATAAACATTTTGGTTTGTTGTTTATGTCTGTTTTCCTGTAGATTCAAGTATTGAGGGTTTATAACATTAACTATGGTTTCTTTTAAGGGTCACGTTCTTTCACTGATGTACATAACAGAAGAATATCTCTATAATGACATCTATGTATTGCATTCATACATTTAATTGAAAATATGACATAATGCATATGGTCACACACTTTAATAAGCGATGTAATTTCAACCCTATAGTTTCACTTGTGTGTTAAAATGCAGAACATTTACATCTTTGTCTTTGCTTTTTTTTGCCTTAGAATTAAAAAATAGGGTTTCGTATTTAGCATCTCGGCTAAATATTTGATTTTTTTTTTCTGTTTTGAAGATTTTAGTCAGTTACGGATGATAATTGAAAAAAGGAATACTTATATGTTACATCAAAGCAATGCAAAGTATACATAGCACATGTCCAACAGTTCCTGATATGGTGGGTGCCATATTAAAGGAGTAAAACAACTGTAAAAAATAAAAATAAAATAAACCTTGTCTAATTTCATGAGTATGAGTGACTCTCTCATGACCATGTTCAAGGGCCCATAGATGAAAGTGTACTATTTTATTAAAAAGTAGGCAGTATTCCTCCAGTGAATTCCTAGTTCCTCAGGACTGAGAAACAAAGGCCTCAGCAGGTGGACCAGCTTGAGCCTGGGGGCTTGCAGAGCACTAGGAGCTCTGTGATGTTGCATCCATGTACGATACTGGTGGATTCTGATGTAATGGACTCATAAAGTACCAGTCCCACTGTGACGCTGAGCTCCCACCCTAAACTCTCCTACAGCAGCAGGTCCTCTGAAGTGACCTCATGACAGTATTCAGAGGCACACTGTGTTTATTTTCCTTCCTCCAAACCAAATCACCTACACTGACTCCCCCTCCTCCACTCTACCAAAGGGGTGTATTGTTAGTGTGTGTGTCTGTGTGAGTGGTCATTAGTCTCTGTTTACAGTGCAGATAGTCTGGCCAGCTGGCATGTGACGTGTGATGTGCCGCACCGTGGTCTACCACTGTGAGACCCCTGTGGCAGAGCTGTGAAGGCCCAGCAACCCCCTTCCCCAGGCGGGCCGCAGAGACCGCAGTGAGCCCTCAGCAGATGGAGCCTCCAGCGTTTCTCGTCTCTTCTGCAGGCAAAGAAGAGGTGGAGCAAGCACTGGAGGTGGGACTGGCCTGGCCTTCATCACAGATGCCAGGAGAAAGGCTGTAGACTCTGGCGAAGCCCTGCTGGGCGGGTGCTGGTCCGGAACAGGTGCAATCTCAGCCCCCTCGATCCCCTCTGTCAGCACCTCAGTGGTGGAGCTCATGCTCTCTTCCTGTCCTCGTTCCTTCTCATTCACACACTCAAGAGGTGTTGTGGGACTACGTCCAGCCACTCCCTCCCCTCCACCCAGCCTAAAACTGTAAACGTATCCATAATCACAACCAGATGCAGTTCCACAAAAAGAGGACGGAGATAAATGTTTCCTTGCTGCCTTGTGTCTCCTCAGTGTAAGGAACAAAAGCATAAAGTTCAAAGCACAGTGGCAGAAGTGTGTTTTTATGACCCTCAGAGGGCAAACTTTGGAGTTGTGTTGACTCAGGCGTTTTCCTCTGCTGGCCACGATAAGCTTCTTCGCTGACCTCGCCTCTGCCAGGGGGCCAACACAACCACTTTCCCATCAGCCCATGTTTTATCGCCAATGGCTACAAGACAAAGAGGTTTTCGCTGTGGACCTGGCTGCAGCCAGCATCCTGCATGATGGAAAGAGTTTATGACAGGGGGGGCGCATGGTGAGGACCAATAGGCCACCTTGACCTGTCCCTGTTCAAAGGACCTCAGCGAACTCTGTCCCATTGCCCCACGCCCCCACTGCGACCTGGCCACTCCAACCGCCACTGAGTTATTATCATAATTTTTCAGAGAGCCGTTGTGGGGCCTCTACAAGCACAGAGGCATCCGTGTTTTACAGAATGTTTTGTGTTTTATTGCCTTTAAGTCACTCATAGGCCAGCACAGAGGGCCTACAATGATAAGAAAACCAGTCATGTGAAAAATGAAGGACCTCGTGTACAGGACTGAGGTGAAGAAGGGAAATAATAAAATACATGACAAATGTAGACCCTGACTGTATTTCATGTTCAAACCCCTGTCTTGCCTTCAAACCAGGCCTCACTAAAAACATATGAGGGGAAAGAGGGAAATGAGGATAATGAATTCACCCAATCTCACCATTTCAAAAAAGAACAGAAGGTTTTTTTCTGTCTCATGGTTTATACTTAAAAAAAAAAAAAAAAACCCTCCTATGAATGCCACCCGGCTCTCTCACTCCCCCTCCCCGGTCCTTTGACAACATGACGGCCGTAAGATGCCCAGGGGCATTCCAAGCTGCCACCATCGCAGCCATTTCATGTCTGAGCCCACCTGGGGTAAACAAAAAAGGACTTAGAGCAATAGAATATTAACTAAAGAAGAGAGGGGGGGAAATAGCAGCGACAAACTGAAAATACTTTTCAACCTGTCAAACTTTAGGTCTTAAAAAATATCACTTTCATTGTCTCTTCAGTGGAGTAATTCCCCCTCCCACTCTTAGCCCCCTGTAGGGTTTTAAAGGTGGAGTATATCTAATGAAAAATAAAACATCTGTTTAATCTAGCTTTTTCAAAGGCAAATCCCCTTTTGATCAAAAAATGATATTGATCTGACTGCCTTAGTTGTATGGCAAGGATTTCTCCTTTAAACTTGAAATATGATGGAGTCTTTGTGGCAAATCAATACTGCGGCGGCTTTTTGAGGCTTGTTTCAAAGGGCACAAGATCCATTTGAATATGGTTGCATTTGCATTTATTATTTCTACCATCAGAATTCAAATTGACCTTGCATAAATTTATGTTATAAATTATTGTGTAAAACATGATATCTTCTGGTCTTAAAAAGGAAGACGGCTTTATGATCTTGCCTTTTTAAACTGATAATCATCCTCTCCTGAGAGGTTTGGCTGGTTTATGGCACCTGATTGATGCAGTACTGCCCAGGTCAGTGACAGGGAACCTACAACCAGCACACACAGCCCCTGGCGGAATGAACTGGACCTAATATTCCGGGAGGTTTAACGTGTCTGTCCTCACCCCTCACTCTGTCTCTGAGGGGCCCCGGCTTCTGGCCCCAGCTATCTCCACATCTCCCCATTTTCTTTAATTACACCTCGGCATATTGCTTTTGGGCCATATGGAAGGCAGATATTGAGACCAGATAAGATGTATAAACTTCTGTCAACACCACAGCATATTAGGTAGAGCTGGAAGCATATTATCTCTCTTCTATCCTTCCAATTAGCGCCCAATATCAAAATACATTAAGACAAGCCTGTCGACGAGGAGCAGGAAAAAACATTACATTAATGGGGCCTTCGTCTGGTTTTTATTAAAACTGTATTACTTCCCCGCGTTTATTTTCTTTGCCACAAAATGAAAAGTCATTTCCACCAGGGGACTCAATAAAAACAAAGATAAACCACCCTTTAAAGCTCAGTGGTCTGAGAACTCACAGAGCTCAGCTGGTCCATACTGCCCTCAAGGTTTTACAGTGAGTCTTCAAAATATCTACTTTGAAAATAAATAACATAGATTCACATGAGAAAACTTTCTTTGTGTATCTTGAGGTTCAATGTTGGAACACGTGTGTACCATCATATCAGAAGAATGTTTAACACTGTCATCATCGGTGCATTTTGAAAGAAATATCGAATGACAGAGGTATGTACTGGGGTAGTGAGGATCTTTACAGCAGTAGTAGCTCCATTATTTTAATAGAAAAATGTCAAGGAAGGATGAATGACATCCTAAACACAAGGAAGGCCTCCGTCTTTTGATCTGATATGCACAGCATCAATGTGGCCTTAGACTCTGTTCACCTCCCAGTGACACCACGTTCATGTAAAAGCTATATTCATAACCACAACTGACACTGAGAGAAACTAGCTTTCTCTTTACAAATCACGTATCTGTTGTAGTTACTCTGATCTGAATAAATTCACTGCACCTGCACTTAAAGAGGTCACTCTGAGAATGGCTGTAGCATCAGGATAAAGTCTCCACACTGAGAGACATGGAGAGAATAAAGGAAGGAAAGAAGAGATGAGGGAGTAGAGGAAGGTCACTTTGAGAAGCTGGATGCAAGCACATGCCAAACAGCGTCTCTGGATCTCTCTCACTCTCTCTAATCCCCTCTCTGATCCACAGATACTCGGGCCAATCATTTGAGGCCGGGCACAACCCGTGATCACTGGGCCCTAATCTCAGTCCTCGGCCCGTCCACAGTCCACCTCAGACAGCACCGGCCGGCTGCCAGCAGAGGAGTGGCAGGCTTAGCCCTTCTCCAGAGAGACAGCTAGAGGTTGTCTCTACATGGATGGGCACTTCGCAGCTCGGCAGGGGTGGGAGGAAGGGGCAACGTAGCAGCTGCTCGGGGCATATGGGCAGAATTCATTAAGTCTAGCTAAATAAGCCAATTGTGGAGGCGGTAAAAAGTATGCGTTTGTACGTCTGACAGAGAAACAAACAGAGATCACTCACTGCATATGAGATCTGAGCTGAGATATTCTGCTACACACAAATATTCTGAGCACAAATATGTGTTTGATAGCTGTGTCCTGAGGTAGTATACTTGATGAAGTTGATTCAAGGCCTAACAAATGAAAGTATCTGGATCCATTTGTGATGGCCAATGATTAAGCTGTTACATGCATAGATTGTGTGTCCTTGAGGACTTTTCTGTGCATCACCAATTGTCATGAGACTGCTGTCTGCCTCAGAAATAAACCTAATCACTATCTGTAAATGTTACAACTGTTTCTCTAATAGAGCTGGCCTGACTTTAGAGGCCTGCATTTATATTCACACACATGAACCAAAGACAAATAGACCAGCACAGTACACAAAGCATTTCATTAACTATATCAAATTCAGTTCCAATGTGTCAGAGTCTATGTTAATGAAATCTGAACTTCAAATGCATTCATAGGACTGTGTTGCCTCATGTACAGTCACTGCTGTCACATAATCGAGAGAAATGTTTGTTCTTTTACATTACCAAATACCCAAGCAATTCTGTTGTTCCAGACTTACATACATTGCTCTTTATCCAGTAAAAGTATAATGTATGCTAATCCCCCAGGTGTCAATAGGAACTCTGTTCAATGCTTTTGAGATAATAGCGAAGAAGGGGTTGCTCCTATCGAAGAGCTGGAAGATAAAGTCAATGGCACAGTCAATAACAATAAGGTTGTGGGCTTTAATGAGGAATGTTAATTTGAACACAATCAACTGGATTTCAGCTTAGCTGATTATCAACCTTGGACTTGTATGAGGGTGTTGATAATGCTGCCAGTACAGGGAGGGCATTTTTATCAGTGACAGCTATTTTTGCTTGGTCCTTTCCAGCAAAATAAGTTTGCCTTTTGGCTTTTACATTAACAACTACAAAATAACAATATTTTTAAAAAAAACTGCACATAGAAACCAAACTTGATTGTTTAATGGACTGAATAGATTATTTAGGAAAGAAAATAAAACAAATATGGTACATACAATTTACAAAATATATATTCTGGATAACAAACACTAATTAAAGCTAATACAACCAAAGTCACTGGTCCTGCTGTTTAATGTTGTATTTGCCCAGATACCATCGGAGCCATAAAAAGTCTCATTTTGCACCTCCTCCTCCTTCTCATGTTATGGGCAATGCGGCCTGTTCCTCATTCTCTCCTTGATCCCATTCCATCAGCAGCTCTGAGGACACCTCTGTAAACAGATGATCCCAGTCCCAGCTCACATCTTCCTGTAAAGCAATAGAGAAGACAGGAGAGGGGGAGACAAGAAGAATTAGAGAGGCAACGGTAGACAACCCAAGAAAGGAGAGAGGGGGGAAGGAGAGCAGAGGGTGTTAATGTACACATCATAAATCTTGATTACCTGAGAGACAGAGTGGCAACCTCCCCTGGTGCTCTAGAAACAGCTGGACAGGCCTTCTCTGGGAGCTCACAAGCTATATTTACGAAAAAACTCACTCACCTCTTTCACCTCCTGCTCCGGCGCTAAAACCTTGGTGAGGAGCCTCAAGTCAATCTCTCCGTCCTGAAGAAAGAGAGCAGTGAAATTCACTTAGCTTGCACAATCAGAGCTGATGCTGGAAGAACAACTAAATGGACAACCTTGAGGACAAGAGAAATAAGAACATCAAAGAGATACAAAAATAAATGCCCTTGACTTACTAAGGTCTGGAATGCAGAGTAGTACTTCAGGTCATTGTCCAGATCTCTGTAGGTTATTACCCGGTTCACCTGAACACTAACAGGGAGACACACAGTCCCAACAGTTGATCAAACATAAGCTTCTGCTATACTCAGACACTTGCATTTCAACGAGGCCAAAACGTGACTGAAAATTTAGCAGCTGTTCTCACTGCAAAGCCTTCACAACACATGCAAACTAAGACTGAGAACAGGGCTTTGGAGAAGTCTGAAGTTAGTGCACAACAGCGCTCCAAGACTTCAAGCAAAGACCACAGAGAGCACGAGAAGGTTGCCAAGTGGTAAACGCTTTAAATTGAAACCCAGCTGCTTATCTGTGGGTCGGAATTAAGTGGGGGGGCTCTCAAAGTGGCTGGGGCCTAGCAGTGCATGCCAGTCCTACTTACTGCACATTACACGCTACATTGCCCCCACAATGAGTTCAATGTGGATATTATCTCGCACAGAGAGCAAGCCCCAGCCTAATAACCTCCACCGCTGTCATAGCCTTGCTACATATTCGACACATGTCGGCGTGTCTCTCACTGCCCTGTAAATCAAAGGGCCCGGTTAGTAAGGACCCTGGTAACAGAGTTGCATAAATCACACCCAACTGTTATTTCTGCATTTTAGCCCCATAAAGCAAGACACTGCAATGGCACAAGTGGAGGACAGACAACCATCAAAGTCACAAGAGCAAGAACTGATTTTGCGTCCTGCAAATGAAGCACAGAGGTTAACCTCCATACACCAGGCTGGGGGATAAGCTGTTTGTGTGTACATTTTTGAATGATGAGAATGAATCTGCATTTAAGGTGCTCAGTACCTTGGTGGAGCTGCAATTTGCATGGTGAGATCTTCTTCCTGTACTTCATCGAGGTCTGGAATAACTGGAATATCTAGGAGACAAAATGTAGATAAGATGACATCTCAAACTAGATCTGATTATCTTTAAAAACTGGCATGGACTTGAAAGGATATGATTTGTATCTTAATGATGGAAGCATTTCTGAAAAAAAAAAAAAAATACAGTAAATCCCCAGTGTACAGCTGATAGAAGGTGCCTGTTTGTGTAACCATGCCTGTGTGGCAACATCTCCCCTCCCTCTCTTTTGCTACATCCTCATAAGAGCTACCCTGTCACAATAGCCATGCGGCCATGAATATTCAGAAGGCAAGGCGGCAGCTCTCCCTGCTGTGAGAGGGGCGCTGGCCAGGGGCTCCCCAGAAAGTACCCCCTGCTACCTTAGCATTTGGGCCCTGTCAGTGCCGCCCACCCCCAGGACCTGCAGTGGCCGGTAGGCCGACCTCCATGTCCACTCTGCCACTCCGACTGGGGCGACATCCAGCCATGTGCAAGAGTATTTGCTTGCGGGCCCATCTGTGTGGGGTCGGAAGTCACAGTGCGGCCTGGCAGGGGCTGCGGTGCCAGGAGCCGCCAGCCCGCTGCTCAAACAGTGGGAACCCACTTTAATTGGCAAAACGCAACAGGACAGAGAATGGCTCCGTTCCCAAGAAGGACAGGGCAAACTTTCACAGCATTTTCAGATGGACATTTGTTGGAGTAAGAAAATTAGAGCAGGACAGAAAAAGATTTGAAGGGAAATAACCCAAATAGTTGAGTTAAAAATTAAAGGACTGACATGTTTTGACTGAGAGACATTTTATCATAAGTACTGTCAAGTACTGTATGATAACTTTTACCATCAAAAGAGAGAGAAAAAACAGTAACATATTGAAATCTCAGGTCATGTCAACAATATAATTTTTATTCCAACACTTGTTCTGTCCTATACTCCTGAATAAAATGAGTTTACTTTGAATTTGTTGGGCATATTTTCTGGGGGTAGCAGAAGCACATCATAATTAGAAAGCTTGTAGAAAGTGAGAGAGGGAAAAAATAAAATAAATAAAAAGTGAGGAATAGATAGTGAGAAAAAGAGAAAGCTGAACTGCATGAAGAGAGTTGTCAGTAATCTCTAACCACAGTACTGCACCCTGAGGGAAAAGTCAATAGACGAGCTAAATAGAGGTGAGGAGATGGAAGTCTGCATCTGATGTGAGGAAATATCTTGGCATCAGTGTCACCATTCCTAAAAAATAACTCCTGAAACTAAACTTAAGTAGAAGACACATAAGTCACTGATGGCTCTCACAATTTTGGTACACTACAAAAAAAATTTGATGACTTCTAAGATTAAGATAAATGAATTCTGAACGTATTTCCCCAACTGAAAGATGATTCACAGAACAACTTGGTCCAAACCTAACCCATCAACTTTCTCTAGATAACAAAACCTCAACTGCTGTTGATAACTTATTTCTTTCTCTTTTTTAATTAAACCAAATTAAAAATGCCACGCTCGTTTAGCCGCTGACAAGATTCATCTGTGTTTCTGATATCCAAATAAATGCAGGCGCGGGTATTTCATATTCATGAGGCCCCGGTGACACTTTGTCCTCTCATTTACAAAGCACAGCGTTCAGCAGAATCCGTCCCCCCTGGACCCCCAATCAAATTTAATGGTCTTAGTGCAATGACATCAAAAAGCCTTGCCATCCAGCTCTTTGTAAATAGCTTCCTGGGTTGTCTATCTGTCTACACATATATACCTTGCATTCATTTCTGTCTGTAGTGCACTATAAACACAAGTCCAATGTGAAGCACAGAGGCATATGTTGTCTATATGCAAAGTCTATTATTAAGTGAAACAACACTTTTAAATGAGCTTCAAATACAACCTATTACTGCAGGTCAAGGAGGGCATGAAAGCTGTTGCAAACAAGCCAGTGTTTTCCACAAAGGGCAACTCCATCAGGAGGAGCTGTCTCCTGTCAGAGTGTGGTGCATATTACCCGCTGCACTGACTTCCTTCCCTTGGCTGGATGTGTATCAAGGTGGCTTTTGTCTGGCAGGGAGGAGGCCACGTGTATCCTTATTACACGGTTGTGTCCAGCCTCCTCGCTGAAGCATGTAAATATCAAAAGGGGATAATTTGCTGTGAATGTAGACATACTCCCGGCAGGCACATGCCAGTCAGCAACTTTGGAGAACAGGATGTCTCTCCACACCACTTGGGCTTCTATAATCTACACAGGGGTCCAGTCAAATGATCACCCAGGCACTGAATCTATTTGAAAGGACAATATTCAACACCTCACTGGCTTGAAGTAAGAGAGTGGGACATGAAACAGATGAATGTGTTTGTGATACTATTTTAAGTGACCAGCAGGAGGCTATTTGGGGGGGGGGGCACCTGATGGGGAGATGGAAGCAAGAGACCAAGCGGGGCTTCTCTCTTTTCCTCTCTCCACACTTGTAGCCACTGGACATAAGGGATAAGGGTAAGGGACATAATCAAGATCGCCGGGGCTATCTCACTAACCCTTAGCACTGTAATTTCCAATGCCCCTGCCTCCGGCTCTGTATTAAGAGGTCTCCTTCCACAGAGTAATAATCTTTCCAGGGGCATTAACTGCAAAAGAACCAAATCTTTGGACTGGCTGTTTTAGCCAATAAATACTTGACAGAGTGCAGAAAATGTATACACATAACACGACAGGTACATTGTGATAATAAAGATTTATGATTGAGAAAATTAGGAGTAAATTTGAAATAAATGTGTTCTTGCATTATAATTTACATGTCAAAGACATTTTTCAACAGAGAGAAGAAGAAACTAAGATTTCAAGTAAAATATCTGAACCTAATATAATATATGACAAAGAAGGGAGATATTTCATGCTAGATTAATCTGAATGTGTGAACAATGTGGATTCTTTATCACAATTTGAGATTATTACAAAAAGAAAGCTATTTTAATAAACTGCTTAAAATCTACTTAATTCAATAAACAGCCTCACATACTAATTGTGTATGGTTTCTGAAATTTCGCAGCACAATTCACAATAACCCAGATGTCCTGAAAAGAACAAAATTGCTCACAAACATTTCAAATCATTTTGTTCTGCCATTACTGCATTACCTTTTAATAGTCTTAATAAGGCAAATCATCTATTTTAACCAACTATTGTACAACTATAATATGGTGCAGCTTCATTTTATACATGTTAATGAAAACATGATATCATGAGTAAAGCAAACACAATATGCTTTATATTTTTTTTCTGTACACCACGGGCATTTATTAGAAATTAAATAAAATATTAAAAATAAGTTTCTTGTTGAAAATGTGTTTATAACCAGGCTTGAGGAAGAAATGCATTCATCTAGATAGAGCTGTTTAATTTTTTCTTCTTCTTGTTTCTACATTTATTATCATTATAACCATGAGTTGCTGTGGCAGTTTTTTCTCATTATGTTATTACACAGTCCCACCTGAAGCATTGACCTGTGTAAGTCCTTCAGTTTTGTCAACCGCTAACCTATATTTACAAACACAATTTCATCCAATTTCACCTGACACTATGTGAGCATCTATTTTGTGCACAATTTTGCTCAAATTCATCACTTCAGTCCTGATGTTGTTTTTGTTTTTCACCTGGTGAATTGGAAAAGCAGCAGTGTTACAGTGTAATTTGTATTCAGCAGCACATCCTCAACAGTGTTTGTGTGTGCCTGTGTGTGTGTGTGTGTTAGCACTACCCATGTCACTACAGGTGGTAAGGACACACATCCATGATATTCTCCATCAGCCAAGGATCTAAATGTATTGATTAAAAAAATGTCATCCAAGGTATCTGTGAGCCATGCTTCCATATTGCTTCATACTTGATTGTCAAAGGCAAATGTATAACAGTTCAAATTTGGGAATATCAGTGTACAGCATTGATCTGACTGTCTGCTTATCTGTTCAACTTCCACAAGATAAAAATGGGGAGGCACTGGAGAGCTCCACTTTGCCCATGAGGATAGACAGAGTGGCAGTTTGGGAGGGTGCTCTTACCTCCTTCATCATCTGATCCCTGGGGAGTTTGTGGTCGCAGTCGGCGACTGTAGAAAGAGGAAGTGCGAGAGTATGAATTATTTAACGCTTTCAGAACGCAGCCCAACGGTGAGGTCATCATAGGAAGAGACTAAATTGGCTTGTGGGCTACTTTGCTTTGATTATGGGTCTCTTCTTTCTCTTTTGGTAGCTAGGGTGCTCAGTCTGTAGGCTACAACAGTCTGAGGGGACTCCAGAACAGTTCCCACTGCCATAAGGCACTAATGATGCTGTTGTTCAATCTGACCGACCGGTCAGACAGCCCCTGACAATATCACCTCAAGGAATTTTTACAAAACAAACTCAGCTTGAGCAGCACTCAGAAACAGTATTATTAATACAAGAAGCACAACGTGAGAACAAAGGCACAACATGGGATTTTTCTGGAGGATAGGAAGTTTAATTTCACACAAAGCGTCTGTCTCACTACAGCCATAGAGGCACCAGGCTCCGACTGTGATGATGAGTAAAACACACATGGCTGTGTCCTCTACCTGCCTCTCCTCATGATGATGTTTCTTCTTGTGACAGAACGATGTGAGGGAGGGTGATGAATAAAAACCAGAATAACAGGAAAACTTGGCTTCTAACAGCAATAAAAGTGATGACAACTGAGTCACGCTGTTTTCTAATCATGTTAAGTGATTGTTCTTGGAAGGCAAGGATTAGTTGCAACCAAGGACAATCTGAAAGCACTGAGACATTCCCACTTAACTGCGAAGGAAAAAGACATTTAAACTGACCTATATTTATCCATACAGAAAATAGAACTCTCACGAAATTCAATCGGCAACTGTTGGGGAACAATGAAATACAAATGAGGCATCTGTGTGAACTTACTCTTCCTGGTCCTCAGCTGCTGGTCTTCTTGAAGCTCTGTAAACCAGCAGAGAGAAAAACAAATTGAATAAGACACTTGTTGCCTGTCATTAAACAAACCTTATGCCGTGTCTAATGATAGTTATTCTGCTACAATAGCTGTATTTTCTCATCTCTTTGCATGTTCTGCGTCATCTCCTGCTGAATCATGCATCTTATTTCAGACCTCTCTCTTGTTACACAGCTCAGCTTGAATGGAGCGTGCCAGATCCAAAAATATTGTGTTTTGACATTCTGCAACAACACCTTTGGTTTTTTTTTTTGTTGTTTTTTTTTTTAACAAGGACTGATTTAAGAAAGCACTGATTAATGATCTTAAACAAATATAATTGTAGTGTTATGCCCTCAATTATATCAGTAAAAAGTGTGATCCAGTAACACTTTTCTTATTATTTTTCAATGAAAAGCTATTCTTTTACTGGCTCTCCTGGTAGAGCACTGCCCCCTACTGTTTTTGCTACTGTAATTCAGTGCTGCAACTATCTATTTACACTGCCAAAAAGAAGCCATTACCTAAAGAAATTACAGGATGAAATTGTGGGGGAGTCACTAGAGGGCTCCACTTAAAGAATTAAATAAGTATATGTTGAAATATTGATTCCAATACATCACTCCCAGTGATGGGGTGGATGCTGTATACAGCGACGAAAGTATTCAAAGAGGCTAGAGATAATACAACATTACACATATAAATGTCTGGAGGCAAGAATGAAAAATAAATCAAAACCAAACTGTCATAAAGTGAAAACTAGCCTCAGTCACTGCTTTAAATTTCAGTATAAGAAAAGTAAAAAAAAAAAAAAAACAATGTCTGTGTTGGACTTCCACAAAGATGGGTAAATTCAAGCATGTTCTTTTGTCTTTGCAACATTTGATATCAACCCAAGCTCAAATAGACTGATGCTGATTTAACCCAAAATAAAAGTAGGAACTAAGAGGGTGTCTACAGGTATCAGACACTTCTTTTCAAAAGAAGAAATCTTTTTCTAAGGTAAACTACATGTTGTCAGCAGATAAGAATTATTAGAGTTGAATTGTAGATTTAAATCCTTGCTAACATCAGAAATGTGGACTTTCACATAGAAGAGTCTCACTCAATTTTATCAAAACAAACCAAGTACTTTCCAGTCTAATTTAAGGTGAAATTCTAAAACCACTGAATTCAAGACTAAAGAATTATTCAAGAATAAAAGGATCCACAAACATACAAAAACAAACAGTCAAAATGTTTAGCCAAGTAGTTCTCAGATTGTTCCTCTTGTTTTTCCCATGCTGTCTGAGCATAAAATCACAGGTTTGAGGTGCAGGCGCCCAACCAGGCAGGGCAGAGGAGAGCTGAGGGAGCCTACCTGCCTGCCCTTGGACTGTGTCCTGTCTGTGGGGCGGGGGTGGCGACACTTAAGACACATTACAGGCCCCTTGATTAAGACTCATGTAAGGCAAAGTGATAGACATGGTAAAACTGTCTGGAAAAAGTTGTTAGGGATAAAATATATTGTGACAACCTGGTTTCAAAGGTTCATCAATAAACTGACAGATCATTTAGTGTCAATTAGAAGTGATAGATCGACAAATCCTGGGATTTCTGCGCTGGGATTAGTGGGAGGAGGGCGGCGGTGATTGAGCATGAGGGGTGACATTGAAGGGAGAAGTCCTTGCGGTTCCAGGGGGGACCATTACTTACTTTGTTTCAGAGAGGATCAATGCACGTGCAAACCTCTTTTACACCTCCTGTATTTCAATCGTTTTGAGACTAGGAATCAAGCTGGGTTACACAAAAGCAGGGAAGCGACATACTGACCTTCTGTGAGAAAGGAAAGATCTATTGAGTTTGCTGTTTTCCCTGCTTGCACTAACGGTGCAGTAAACTACACAAATAAGCCCAATTGACTCAGTCTGTGCACTTCACTGCATCGCCTGTGTTCACACTTCCACTGAGACTAAAGGAAAGAATCACTGTGTTAAGCAGAAGAGAGAAGGTCTCATACAGAGTCACTCATGTACAATATTGTGGTTTGCTGTGTTAGTCGTAAATGAAGGCTTTTGGCCAACATGTTCCATCTGTTCCAAATATTTCATGAATTCTACATGTTGTGCTCCCTGTGTAAAGAGCAGACTGCAGTGGTAAGGGTTGATTAAGTGGCTTGAACCTGTGTGATGAAGTGGCTAGCTGACTAACAGTGCCCTCCTGTGGCTGATGCATTAACCATGTCAATTACCGCCTTACTCACAGATGAAGACGAATGGAGAGTTGCCTGCTCAGACAGACTCCCTGTAACCTTGTTGATTCACAGCCCGAGTGCCAAATATGCACTGATAAATAAGCTCATTCACCAGCATGAGAGTTCATTAATAACATATAACACGAGACCCCGGCTCATAGTCCTGGTTTCTGTGTAGGCATAAGTATATTGGTAAGAAAGGGGAAAAACCCATACTTGGCTGACCCAGAACTGGAGCTTTCTTCTGCCCAGCCTCCTTGTCTCCGGGCTGGTTTAGGTGGAGGTCCCTGGAAGAGGAGAAAAGCTTTGTAAGGGTGCGGCTTCCTTTTAAATGCTCACTTCTTCACAGAAAAATAAATTGTGTTTGTGTGTGTAAAATTATATTTAAAAAAGTTGCAGTTTTACATTTCCTCATAATTAAACACATTGTATGCTACATCAAAGAGTGTCAACATATGAGGAGCTTATGAGAAACTGTCATCTTTTAAATGCAGAACCAGAAGGAGGCTCTTTTGTTTAAACAACAATAAAAAAAAAATCACGACATCCATCGAAAAAGAAGACCCCAAAGCAAGAGCAAAACTTAAAGGTCAACATGTAAGGATTGTTTTCATATCTTCTGCTATTAAAATCTATGTTTACAACAGTGCCTGGTATGTTCAGATCACTCATCCACTGGTTTGTTTATTTTAGTTTTCAGTATTGTCCATTTCCAGGAACAGAACATATGTATGGAGCAGAGTGTGGGAACTGCAAGGGTCTGTAAAAGTCTGACCCGAAAATAGATTCACAGGGGAAAAAAAAGAACAACCTTCTCATTCCTTGATTCTGAAAATAGTAAACTAAGTATACATTTTGATCCTGAGAGCAGCGCTTGAATGAATGAATTCCTCAGAGTGGGCACCAGACAAATGATTTTTTTTTTAAAAAGGCACAACATTTCTCATTACTAAATTGGGTCTGCAGAGGACAAAATGCTCATGAAAAAAATATTTAATTTATGATGAAAGAGGAAATAATCGCTCATGGCTCGTTCTTTCACCAAAGCCATTTATAAATCTGAATGTCACCATTAAGGAGGGCAAAAGAAGGGGGAGGGGGGTCTCACCCTGCTCCACTCAATAATACTATTAGTCCAGAAGAGCTGAAGTGTAACAGCTGAACTTTGTGTAATTAGTGACTGTCTCCATATTACAAATAGTAATCACATTTGTACCATTTTAAGGAGAAATGCAAGCATTATTTCAACTGTATTATGTTTGGTATTTGTGAAATTAAACAATTATCATGGGAGAAATGACAATACGGCCAATAAGAGTCTATTAATATCCTAAATGGCTCCTCTGACAGTTATTTCATGCAACAAAAATGGAGAGTCCCAAGTGTCCTGAGAAAGAAAACAAATCTGGCCTTACAGTTCTCTGTGCCCAAATATGAACTTCACAGCTGTAGTAAATAATGGCCATTAAAGCAATTAGCTCAGGCCTCTTAGTTTTCTGATTTAGAATTCTATGATGATCTCTAGGGGAAGGAAGTTGTAGTGGCCAAGCCCTATGAACCAATAAAAGCAAGTGAGTCTTTGTTTAAAAGGATGTCAGGAATGTGACCAATCAGTTGGGTATTTTAAGCAGAAGAGGCCAGGGTTGATAAACGAACACTGTAAATAAACCCACCCGGTCGCACGACACTCTGGAAAAATGTATTGCATGTTCACAGGAGGTCAAAAAGGGCACGAGAATACTGGTTCATATTTTAGGGAAGTTGGCCTAATTTGGGAAGATTAGCCTAATGCAAGAGCATTGCTGGAATTTTTGCTTTGGGAATGTTGGCTGTTTTACAGTTTACCAATCCTGAAACAAGACCAATTCCATAAATGCCAACAATAGTGAAGAGATGTTAAAATTAGTATGATGTCACTTTGGCGTTCATTCATTCCATAAATTTGTACTATAACTAGTCTATATTTAATTTCACTCAATCTGAAAATTTCAAAAGGAAAATATTTTGGAAAAGAACGTTAAACAGCATAACTTTATTTGATCCACATCATATCAGAGAAGAATTTTAATTTAAAGATCTGTCTTTCAATTAAACAATTTCCAAAAGACCAGTTGTTTGTGTTCTTTTATTCAAAAGGGTGTTGGTGTTCACATGATCCAAAAGTTCAAAAGATAAAGATGCATGCACTACTATAATACCCTGTACAAAGAAGAATGTCTATTGGCCATCACATGACTCAACTCCACTCACTTTAGGTAACAGGTATGTAATTTCCCACAGCAGCTATAACACCTCTCCAATGGTTGTTATAGTGATACTCCATCAAACTACCATAACAGCCCTGGATGAACTGAGGATATCAAAAGGATATTGTTCTTGGTTTTCTGTATTTAGCCGTTTGTCACAGCAAACAAAAACACAATTTCTATCAGAGGCTGGAAGTAGTACGACAAAAGACTGTGAAAGGTAAGGAAATGGAGTAGAATAATTATCCATTAAAAAAAAGACAATTGTAGTGCAATGACAATAGCCTAATACCTTCCTCTCATAACATTTTTCAGGATTGTTTGAAACTCATTGGATGTGCTACTATAAAATATATCATATACGATCTCAATTTTTGCAGTGACTGGAGTCAAGCCAAGGGAGCCCCATGCAATGGAAAAGGGTCAGAAACCTTACAATCTAAAGAAGCCAGAAAAAAGGCAATTTATATAATATACCACTACATAAACAGTGCTCCATTACAACTTTACACCATCAGTATGTAATGATGGTATTACCCATGTTTCATGACATTTGAGTTACTGCTCTGAACGATCAAATCTAAAATATCTAAATGATCTTAGCTGAGGAAAACAGCTAAAACTGCCATGTACAACAAACAAGAATGAAAATTTAGGTTGAGAGGATAGCATTTACCAGTATGTGAACAGCATAAAGTTGATACATGGAGCTTTAACAGTGGAAGCCATGCAAAGTCACCACTTTCTCATGCTTCCTACCTCATCGTCATCCTTTGATTTGTGTTATGGGACAAAGCAAAATATATACTGATAAAGCTGATTTAGAAGTGAGGTTACAACATGCAAACTATTGCCAACGACATGACAACTTACCTCTCCCATTGATGCAGAGGTGGAGGACTTCCTTGAGTACCGTGTGTCCTCAGAGTTGGATTGGTCTGTTGCATGACGATCCCTACGTCTAGTTCTCTGATTATGCATAAATACAAACCCAAATGTTAACACTCAAAATGGCCAATATAAATACACTGAGATTTCAATGTATCTAAATTGTGAAATCCATTAAGCAAATAAATCTTGAATGAACATATGGCAAGTTACTGACCTGCACACATCAAATTAAGAATAAACAGTTTGTACAATAATTTCCCAAAGACGACATTCAACATTATATAATCATCTCCATTTTTCTCCATATATTCTAACACTATGCAAGACTAAGAATTGGGTTTGCAGAGATGTTATTGTGGAAACAAAAACGTAACTGTAGCGAATCTAATAGTTTATCTCGTACTTTAATGGTATAAAAACACAACAAATAAGCACTTTACCCGTTTGTAAATACTGCTTCTGAAGTAAAGCATTTTCAAGTATCTCATGGTTTCATGGTTATATAGTATGAAATTGATTATTTCATGACAACAAAATGAAGCCAACAAAATGAAGCCACTGTATGTATATATATATATATATATATATATATATATATATATATATATATACATGAGCTGTGTTAGCATAGTGTTGCCACAGCTGCAATTAACATCACTGAAATGGTTAATAAAAAAGGTTCTACTGGTGTTTTCCGCAGAGTAAAATGCTAAATATCTCTAAAGGAGTGAGAGCTGCGTTGTCTCTTTAACGGGTGTTTGACTGGTTATAAACATTGACATTAGCCGCATAGCTAATGCTAGTTAGCAATTATTTAGCACTGGTTAGCTAGTGAGCCCCACTGTACGGCTCTAGCGTGGTCTGCTGTGCCTTCGTAGTTAATAGAATAAATATCGGCTCCATCTTTTTTGCTTTCGTCAGTTTTGCTATTCAATAAAATACTTACATTCCTCACAACTCCAGGTTCACCGAGCGTGAAAGTGTCTTCCATCTGTTCTAGCTAACAGGCTAACACCACGACAGCGTCTTCCCAAGTATCAAACGTCACATAGCAACGCGCACCATGGCAACGCCAATCACGAAAGGGAGGGTCTGTATTCATCCACAATTTTCTGGGAAAACAAGCAGTGTAAATTAGACAAACAGGTAGACAGGTAGGCAGGCAGGCAGGCAGACAGCAGCTAGCTAGGTAGGTAGGTAGGTAGGTAGGTACTCCTATCTATAGGTAGGTAGGTCAATTTTATATTGACACACTATGTTAGCAGTTAGATAGGTAGGTAGGTAGGTAGGTACTCCTATCTATAGGTAGGTAGGTCAATTTTATATTGACACACTATATTATCAGTTAGATTTATTTAATTTATTGAATATATACATTTGGACAAACTATGTTAGCAGTTATTTTTGAGTCATGTTTTATTCTCATTCTCTTCATTGTCAGAGTCGTTGTATTTCTCTTGAACTTCCCCTGTTATCCGCTGGATGTTGCTGTTGTGCATGTTTTATGATACCAGGTGAAGCTGAACAGTAGCAATGGGTTATAGTGGATCATAGCAGCTGGATGAGTTCCTCTGTGCACCCTCAGGATTCCTTTTTGTGAACTCCGGCTTTCCATTTTCACTTGACATTTTCTGTCATTGGGTTTAAAATACCTTTTTCAGCTGTCTGTGGATTAGAGTTAAGAGCAAAATATTTTAAATCCAAATAGGACTATTCATCGGTATTTATTTTTTTAACCTTTGCTTCTGTGAAACCCAAAGAGAAATATGACTTATCTGACAAGTCTGTGCAATAGCTTCGCATTTAGTGGTGTTATTCATCTCTTGATAAATTCTTCAATTATGTATGATTTGTTACATTTGACTAGAGATAAAATTCCACGTTTGAAATTGTGTTAAATACACTGTACTGAGTAAGACAGGCCTCACTGTCCGAGCAGTGGCTGCAATTTGCTGCCCCTCCCTCGAAAACGTCATAGCTTGTGACTATAAAGTATGAGTGAGGAGGGGGGGGGGGTGTTGGAGTGTGTTTGAGGTTGGACCGTAGGGAGACAGCAGAGAAGCGCACTGACTCCATACGCGCAAGTGGATGAAAGGAGCTTAATGCAATGGAGAAACTGAGCCGCAGTGCAGAGATTTGTGCTCTCTAAACCCAGGAACAAGTAAAGAGACCTTTGTATGTGGCAAGGGGGAATGAAGAGTAGGATAAAGAGTTTTAATGAAGAGTTGAGCTTGTTTTCCATAATGGCACGGATTTGCTCTCATGCAAATGCGCACTTTACAAAGATGACATAGCACTTGAGAAAATGGGATTCCTCCAGGAACAGAACTCACTCACGACCTGAATGAAAAGTGAACAGGGATTTTACTTTAATCGGAACTCAGTTTTGGAGTTTTTCTGCTCCTTGTCTTGACAAGCCTCGGTTGTGAGTGAACGCAGAGTGAAATATGAATCTGGGCAAAGCACTTCTCTTTTTCCTCCTCTCAAATTGTGTGACAATGACTTTGTCGCTATCCACTTGCACCACTGTGGACATTGACCACATAAAGAAAAAGAGAGTGGAGGCGGTCCGGGGACAAATTCTCAGTAAACTGCGACTGACCAGTCCGCCTCAAACAACAGGTCCAAGTCAAGTACCGTTTCAGGTTTTGGCCCTTTATAACAGCACCAAGGAGCTCATTGAGGAGCTGGGACGAGATAGGCAGCAGAGTTGTGGACAGGATAACACGGAGACTGAGTATTATGCCAAAGAGATTTACAAGTTCAACATGATCAATGGTCCACCAGAAAACAGTAAGTTGACTGTTTTGAGTTGTGTTTATTCGTGTGTGTTCCCTACAAATCTGTCTCCATTTTATCTCGTCAAATTACACCCCTACTGGGTTTTGGATGTGGGTGTGATTATTATACAGTGTAGATTTATTATTTGCGATCACCAGTATTTTTCTCCTGTGCGCAGTGCGGCCAACATTTTTGCACACAAGTGCCCAAAACTTGACTGTTTTGCTGTAAATTTTGTGCACATGTACTCACGGCAATAAAACAAACGCCGCCTTGCAAAGAAATCATTACAGCTACTGAAACAACAATGTCAAAAACGGGGTTAGAATTTTTCCAGCTGACTTTAAGCACCACTCGTATCGGCGCTGCTTTTACGCACAGACGCGCCTGTGAGCGTTGGAGCGGCGCGCAAAGGAGAGGGCAAAGTAAACAGTCTAATTGGAATGAGCACCATTCTTCATACATACCTCACACCAAAGCCATGGGAACTCCAGCCTAAGTCTGACACATTCCTAGGCGAGGAAAATTCTCAGGCAGTTAAGTCTAGTATTTATTGCCAACTCCAATACCTCATTTCCATTTTCTGACCGTGAGTTTCCCAATATTTTTCATCCACTGTTAAAACTCTCTCACTTATATTTCAGGAGTATTCCTTTCTTATAGTGAGTAGCAGTGTGTAATGATCTAATTCCCTTGTTCATCCATATTGGTATTTCCTGTATAAACTGTGGTCAATTGATTGTTCTAGAAATCAGAAACAGAAGCTCGGTGAGTAACTTGTTCTGTGATTCTCCTGAGAAACCCAGTATTTTAAAGGGAGGAGCTGGAGTGGTTCCTATTCATGGTCAGTGGCCGGTTAGCTCATGGTGTTTGAGATCAACAGGTGTTTATGCTGTGCTGTGACACTAAGCAGAGTCTCTAACGGGCCTAGTGTAAGTCCTGAATCAAATCCATTTCACAGGTCCCACAAAGTGCTTCTGACATTCAAAATATACAACTCGGGTTTATCCACTGGTCAGAGGTAGCCAGAGCTCCCAAAACAAACAGAGGCCTAAGGAGTGGGATCACTGATGGCCAGGTGCCCAGGACACATCACGCCAGTTTCATACAGTAGGTCTTACTGTAGGTGATAATACAAGACATGAACTTGACTTACTACTGACACCGCTTACTGCCACAATGTGCCAAAACACATTAATTAACACGTCTCTTTTTTTCCATTATGTAACTTTAAGAGAGTGGGACATGTTTCAGTATGTAGCAACATAATGTCTGTCACCTTGATAATTTCACAGTGTAGTTCATTTTCATTCCTTCTGGATATAATGAGTTTTACATTCACTGTTTTTGGAAGGTGGGAGTGTTGGGAAAGAAGTCAAGTAATGCTTTTTTCATAACCAGTTATAAAGTGAAGCAGAAAGTTTTCACGCTCAAGACAACTTTTCTTAGATGATATTACTGATGCAAATCAAGACATTTTGGATTCATGATTAGGTAATTGAGACACACCCATATAGGCACCTATAGTATCAAAGTACCGTGCAAAATATCAACATAAATCTAAATAATTGATACAAACTTGGGCAGCATACATCTCAATAATCCTGACTTTTACATTTTAAAAGTAAAAATAAAATCCTTCCACACTGAGGCATGCAGTTTCAGTGAAATTCCAAACCAATCACTGACTAAATGTTGGGTCAGTAAAAAAAACTTCGGACCTGTGCTGAGGACAGCATGATAACTGATATATGGGATAGTAGAAAGATGATGTCATCTGGATAAACAGAGACAGAGGTCTTTGGCCTTTTCCCAAAAAAACAGTATCTCTCCCCCCAATTCTCATGCCTTTAACATTTTTGCTTCCTTGTCTGTAATCAAGTGGGAAAAAAGTTGTTTTTCTTGAGAACATAGCTCATCATGCTATTGACTGCAGTGGGTTATGTGCATGCACAGCTGTACACAGAGGGACGCCTATTAGTTCTGTGAATTATGATTAACTGTGACGTTTCTTTGTCAGGGGTCAGTGAAAATGAATGCTGCTAAAAACAAGTGTTTTTTATAGTAACCTCATAAATCAGGTAAATTAGTGTCTGAGCTACTTCAAGAAAAAATATCAGAATCTTTTTTCAGTATGGATATCTCAGCAGCTGGATAGCACCTGCTGCCTTATGCCTTGTATTTCCTTTGTTTACCTCTACAAAGCTCTGGAGAGACTGACATCACAGACAGCCATCTAAGCAAAAGGGGAAGGAGAGGTGATTCTACAGAGGAGAGGAGAGGAGAGGAGAGGAGAGGAGAGGAGAGGAGAGGAGAGGAGAGGAGAGGAGAGGAGAGGAGAGGAGAGGAGAGGAGAGGAGAGGAGAGGAGAGGAGAGGAGAGGAGAGGAGAGGAGAGGAGAGGAGAGGAGAGGAGAGGAGAGGAGAGGAGAGGAGAGGAGAGGAGAGGAGAGGAGAGGCAGCAGGCTGAGTGTGTGTCAGGATATGAGGTGTGGTCGATAGCGTCTGGACAAACCACTTTATGTGACTCCCCAGGCTTTCCTGAACTGCTACTAAATCCCTCATTTATGGTCCATCTACGTTCAAATTAATTAAGTGATAATATGAGAATGAGATCAACTCGGCATCGTTTTCTTATCCAGGCTTTTATATGCGACTATAAATACACTTTTGCACACATGTTTATGAGAATACCTTACAATAAAACAGTATGTAATTGAAGTAAATCAGTTGTAATTACTACCTTTTTAATTTGTTTACATCCATAATGTGTAAAGGGTCTGGAGTACATTTTTGACCTTACATTTTTTACTTTACTTCAAGTAGTATTTAAAGTAGTGAAGTTGCTGAAGGAACTTATTGACATGAACGCAATACTGGCCTAATCTAAAAATGGTCGGGGTCAGAAAATTAGTGAATGTATTTTATTTTAATTATGCAAACGATCCCCTCCAATCACCAACATGGAACAAATTACCTATCAGACCCTTGGCGAAAATAAGCCATAATGTGAAATCCACCTAAAACCATTGCAATGGGAAAAATGAGGTCATCCAAAAGGAAACCAAAGACTTGATTAGAATTTCAAATCTCCCCTTGAAGTGGGGCTTTCCACCTTCTGTGGGGGAGGCAGAGGGGGCAGTGAGTAAGGGGCATGATGAGGGAGGAAAAGGCTACTGAGGTTTCCTCCTTATAGATTGTGTGGAAACACTGGACAGATATCTGGCTGTCGATGAATGCTGAAAAGGTCACCTATAAATAGGGAAACCTGGAAAAAAAATAGTGGAAATATCAGATAATGGCTGGGAGGACACTGAAATAGGATTATGGGTCAAATGAAGTACAGATACTTGGAGATGTGCACGTTCCTTTTGCATGACATAGAAACAATTGAACCTCTGAGTTTCCACTGTCCCAAAACAGCTTGAGGTGCAAATTAGCTAAAGGTGCAATGCCCCTATCCACCACCAGCAAATCTGAGGCTGTGTCATAAAGCTAAAGCTTGGACTAATAAATTAGCCATGGCTTGGCTGTAAATAACTGTTTCCACTTGGCTCATAAAAAGTTTGCTATGTGCTTGTTTTGCTCCGCACTGCATGTGCTTGGCCTGTTAAAATAATACACTATTCAACAGTATTAGAGTTTAAAAAGAGAAAGGCTTCAATGCAACAGGAAGATTTGCAGATAGAATGACAATGTGGCCATTCATTAAGCTGATTATGCTAAAGGTCAGTGTGCCGTGCACTCACATTCTCTCAAACACATATGTTACGGTACACAGCAAGTTACTGCTTATCATTCATTAACTCAGTAGAATTACTGTGGGGATGGCATTAATTTTGCTCGGTTGCTCAGGTATTGTTCTGTTGACACATGTGAGCTCACATGTTCCCGTCTTAAAACACTTAGTTCCAGGGAATGCTTGGATCCTGAACCCTCAGAGCACCTGTTGGGCTCCAGAGCTGATGGGAAGAGTGCACTGCGGTCCCTCTGCAGCCTGTTTCACCAACACATGGGACATTTGGTTTTCATTTCATGACTTCAACTTGTTGCAAATTCGGCCCACAAACTGAGGAAAGCATAAGCAGATGCTTTGTGGTAATGGCTCCCTACTCCCTGGTACACACTAGAAATATCTTGCTTTTGCTTTTATCTGTAAATCATCAAAAGTTTATGAGGGGAATCCTCAGTATAAAGCATTCAGGGATCGGAAAGTAAACATGTCCACCCATATGAGCTGTCAGTGTGAAGTAGATAATGGTACACAATGAGGTAACAGATGTGTAAGAGCTTTTGTTGGGAATTTGACTTAAAAAACAATGAGATGTCTGGTCTGTTTTATTAATGATACTGGTGAAAGCATATTTAAAGCAACTGTTGAGTCATCATTTCCATTTTGCCTGCAGATGACCTCTCCTATTGCCCAAAGGGTATCACCTCAAAGGTATTCCGCTTCAATGTCTCAGCCATGGAGAAGAACTCCACCAACTTGTTCCGGGCCGAGTTTCGAGCTTTGCGGATCTCCAACCCCAGTGCCAAGAAAAACGAACAGAGGATTGAGCTCTACCAGGTGTGTGAACTGACTGTTCATTTCCACTGTTAGCAGAACACGGGGGGTAATGTGTTCAGTTTCTCTCAGGAAGGCTAATGCTACGAGCCTGTGTAGGTCAGTGAGAAAGATGAAAACATTTATATTAGGGTGTCCAACTGCCTCTCTCCTCTTTTTGTGGGCTGATCATTATTCCATGTGCTTATAGTCAAATTGAATCCGCATTAAGACAAATTTAAGAGCTTGCACAGCCGTCTTAAAGAAACCCTAGATTACCATTCGGCAGTTTCTTCTTTCTTAGCTGTCAATCTCAAAGCAGTTGTCCCTCCTTGTTAGATCAAGTGAGGCATTATGCTTTCAACAGGGGGTTCATAGATCTGCACCTGCATTCATGTGTTTATGTACATTTTCTGTGGTGTGTGTAAAAGCATGCATCTGTTGGATGTCTGTCTGTGTGCGGGGTGGCAACGATGGATTTTTTTGTTCGGTTTCCTCATTAATCTCCCGTGAGAGACTAGGAGTAATGATCAGGTTCCAACATTTCCTGCCAGGGAGACAAGCGTCTCCGGACTGCATACCGCCTCTGAGGCAGGCTCTGGCCAGCGCTGAATACAGTCTGTCAGGCCCTCAGATTGTTTCCAGGGGCCTAGGAGGAGATAGAGGCAGGGTCACCCAACGGGGGAGTAAGTGGAGCTGCTCACTGCTCACCCCCACACTTTTCAGGCTAGAGCTGATTGGCAAAGGGCTGACACTGGTAATTCTCTAGCCTCTAGTTCCCACAGGAAGACAGATTAGATGCTGACAATGTTCAGGAACCTGGTTATCCGAGTGCTGCTGTGGGGCTAAATACTCATACCCAACTTCCATGTGCACATATTTCACTCTTTATACAGACAAACACTAATCAATTTAGTTGCATTTTCTTCTTTTGTCACTTACGTAAACATGGGAACAACACCGGTAAGGACACAATTGACTTTGATCATATCTGCTCTCCGAACTGTGTGACACTGCATCTGGAAGCCCGGCTAGAGTCAAAGCTTGAACTGCTGATGTGAAGGACAGCCAGGTTCTCATTGGCAGGAGGGTAACACGCAGGCATTAACTTGCAAAATGGGGATATCAACACAGGGAGTCACTTTTTCCATGAAGAGTAGACATTTGGCCCAAGGCATCCTGGAGAGTCTGGCTGAGACAGACAGCTTTAGTTTTGCGTGTATGTGTATGTGTGTAAAAAGAAAGAGAAAGTTTATGCAGCTGGGTCACATTTTCATCTCTCCACGCAGATCCTCCAGAAAGACGACCCCAAAGCAAAACAGCGCTACATTGGGGGCAAGAACGTCCTGACCAAGGGAACGCCTGAGTGGGTCTCCTTCGATGTTACAGAGACAGTGAGGGAGTGGCTGATGTACCGACGTGAGTGGGGCATCTCCAGTTTTCCTTGTATTATACCTTGTTACATATCAATACTCCTGCCAAAGACTTCAATTGGAAATGAACTTAAGAAAAATGTCAGTTTCACACACTCCTTTGCACTGGTTTCTCCTCAGAGACAAATCTTGGCTTGGAGATCAGCGTCCACTGTCCCTGCCACACTTTCAAGCCCAATGGTGACATTATTGAGAATGCCAACGAGGTACTAGAGGTCAAGTTCAAAGGTGAGATACTGTTTGATATCTAAGTGATGTAGAATTAATATACTCTGGATGTGAATCAGAAAACTTGTCTTTGAAAGCATGTTTTACTTTGCTCAAACTTGAATGAGAGGACTCTCTTAAGTGTTACTTATGATGGACTATGTTAGTTGAAGAGCTGCAGGAAATGACCATTTCCATTGTTATAGTAATTTGTTACTTGTGGATTGATAATAAATCTATAAAATGTCAAAAGAGTAAAACAAGCAGAATCTGAAATCTGAAGTGTTACAGTTATAAAAGACAAACAGTAAAGAATATGAGTGTGTTTATTTTATGGTTCACAGCCAAATTTTCCAAGACTTAAAAACGTTACCACAGACTCAATTCATTTTACTTTTCAAAATGAGACTCTAGTTTGTTTGAGTACTCTGCTCTGATGAAATTTGTGAATTTTTTTTAGAAAGCATCTCAGTCTTCATCTTGTCTGGTGCGCTAGAGAGAAAGACTTTCATCTGTAGGTTTCCAAGATTGTCTTTGTCTTATTGTCTGTATAGTCAGACGGTGGTCGCTCAGGCTGTATTTGGTCAGGATTTGTCTCTGCTTTTGATCTCTCATAGCAAAACTATGTTCTGCCAGTTTGTATTTATGATCAAGCACCAGATAAGACCAGTTTGTTTGATTTATGTTTGAGTTGTCTAATGTTCCAGATAGGCATTGTCTGTTTGTTGAAAATTTTGGTTTATTCTGATTAGTCCTGTGGAGGCAGTGCTTATTGTATTATGGGACTATCTTTTCTGTAAGGTTCCAATTTTACAAATTTTTAGAAAACACTCTTAATTATTTATTGATCTGGTAAAAATCTCCATGTGTTAGTCTTTTTTGTATGGGTTTTCTTTCTGTTTGTAATGTTTAATGATTCAACAAAAGCCCTCATGCAGTCAATAGGCTGCTCCATCTGGTAAAGTCATGCTGGTAAAGTGAAACCTACACTTTATTTTGCAAATCATAGATCTCAAATGTTTTAGATCCTAATCTTATTCACATAACTAGGATTTACCTTAATATGTATTAATGGTGAAACTGTTTTTACTGTCAAATCAAAGATACCCAAGATGCTGGGTTTCACTCATCTCTGTCCTGTCTAGGTGTATGGTATTGTAATGTTTCCTAGAATTTAACTATTTATTGGTTATAATATAGTAATTCTCATTGTACTATTTATTACAAGCTTGGTTGGAAAAAAGTCTCTAGTCCTGTCATCAACATGTGCCTCAAGCAGTGATACTCAGTGAAGTCTTTTTGGTAAGATAATGGATTTCCTTTTTATGAGGGAGAAAGACACACAGCATGGGAATACAATTGATCTGGTATCTCACTTAGCACCGGAGCCCCCAGGCCCTCGGTCCTGGGAACACTCCCGACTGGCTTGGCCACAAGGAATGTGCTGCCACGGCGCTCAGACACTTGGCCCCAAATTAAAGAGGGGCGTACATATCCACCAGCAGCATCTCTCCTGAGATATCCGCTGCTTTAGCTATCAGGGATAGATTGGATGAGCAGACGCCGGCCCCGGGGGGAGAATGGAGGAAAGAAGGAAGTTAGGGACCAGTGCTGAATAAAAAGCAGGGTAGAATGTGAGCCAGAAGTGAGATTGTCCTTTTGTCAAACTTACAATAGTCTATGCCGACTAAAACAGCTGCTGAAGCTCATACATCTTTACAATCTGAAGCAAGTCTTTTGTGTTTTTGGTCAATTTTGAGTGAAGTTGTCCTCAATGCAATGTTCCTGCAGGTATGGAAGCAGACTATGATGATAAGAAAAAACAGAAGGAGCAGCTCTATCCCCACCTCATCCTCATGATGCTCCCTCCCCACAGACTGGATGCCCAGTCCACCTCCCGCAGGCGCAAGCGGGCCCTCGACACCAATTACTGCTTCAAGTAAGGCATATTTCCTTGACTTGGAAAATGTAATGGACCGTATTGGATGTTTTTCATTGTCTTTAAGATCATAAAATAATTTCTGGCTACACCTGCGGTTTTGAGCAGTTGCTTGAAGACAGATTGTGGGTTAAGTATTGTCTTGCAGGCAAAGGGCTACACTGTTAAGAAAAGGTAACATGAAACGGAAACATTAGCTCTCGTGTCTCTTAAAGATGGCAAAGAAGAGTACATGGCCACAGAAAACATAGAATATACTTGTTAATCATCTACACGAGCATGACAGAGGTATTAGCTTGATACAAGTTGGGATCTGCCCTAGTACTTGTAGGTGCTCCGTCCTCTTACACGCTGTCTCCTCAGTGCTGGATTTCCTGTCAGGATGACAGGCAGACACCTGGGTTGGCTCCAAGAGGGAAAATAAGGGCACACCTAAGAGAGGAATTTTCTCTCATCTTTGGCTGTGAGGCCATAAGGAGGAAAATGTATACAAGTCTTATCTATGAAATGAGGAGTGTAATCCCCTCTCCTCTCTCCTGTCCACAGCAATTATGAGGAGAACTGCTGTGTGCGACCACTATATATTAATTTCCGCCAGGACTTGGGCTGGAGGTGGATCCATCAACCTGAAGGGTACTACGCTAACTTCTGCTCTGGTCCCTGTCCTTACCTTCGCAGTGCAGACACCACCCACAGCTCGGTGAGACAGAGTGCCAACACACATTGAATAGAATTTCTGCAGGTTTAACCAAGTTACATTTAAGACTTTTTAAAGACCCTTATGAATGCAATTTAAGAAACCAGTGCAGATTTTGGAAAAGCTTCCGATGTTGAATATTCAACCACACTAGGTCATGGCAGGCATCTGTTTTTTTGTTTTTTGTTTTTTTTACAGTAGCTTAATGTTTTTCTGATTTTCCCTGTGACTCCTGTTTTCTTACACACAGAATAGCAATTTTCAAATTCATTATCTTCAGCAGGATTCAACCAAATACAAACCACATGTACAATTGTTGAGATATTTAAAGACTTCTTAAGAACTACCAGATCAGCACTAAACTATTTACGAGTTAGCGATAGTGTACATTATTCTAGCCACATGTGAACTGATGTAATTTAAATTGGGTTTGTGTCAATATAGAGGAAATTCCATTTATATTGATAAACTTAATGCTAATACAAATATATGATTCCATAAACTTCAGGTTATAGTCATATGAAAAGGGTGGATGTTAAAATTTAAGTCAGCAGTCATCTGACATGAATTCTCTTGTATTTCTTCTAGCTGTTGAGCCTGTACAACACTTTGAACCCAGAGGCCTCTGCCTCACCCTGCTGTGTTCCTCAGGACTTAGAGCCCCTCACCATCCTCTACTATGTGGGTCGCTCTCCTAAAGTTGAGCAGCTCTCCAACATGGTCGTCAAGTCCTGCAAGTGCAGCTAAATGGCCTTGGAGCCCAGCGAGAGACATGGGATGTGACAGCTCCCGGCACTACTCAGGAGTGGGTATAAAGGGGTCGGGATAGTTGCCCGTACATCAGCATTGCCCGAACTCTCTCTAGAAAAAAACCCCGTAGACAAGACGCAGCCCAACACTCTGCTCACAATCGTCGGCAGCATTTACAAGACTCATCAATCACCACTTCACTAACAACGCTCTCAGACCTCTTGTTGACCTTCAGCAATCGCCTTTTGACGTTAGTGTTTGAAGTTCATTTCCTATTGTGTCCCTCGGTGTTACATGACATTATATTAAAAGCTCATTTTCAACAAAAGAGGAACAAAACAAAAATGTCTGGTGATGACGGCTGGATTTTCAAGGACACACAAACAACTGCAGTCTGAAAGAGATAACAATGCAGACTGAACTCAGCATGATTTGAGGGTAATGCAAGAGTGATTGTTTGCTCAAAGCAAACACTTTCCTCAGCCATTAAATGTTTGGCCCTGACACACAAAACCCATTTGAATGTCCAAGCTGGAAATGAGTGCTGTGTCGCCACAGCTCCCAACACTGTTCATTTAAGATTCAATGCTGTTAGTTAAAAATGTTAAGAAAAATAAAACATGCTGGAAACCAACCTTTATTCAAAGTAGTATTTCAATAGTTATGTTTACCTCTGTAATGCAACAGGATGGTGATTCCAGGGATTATTTTGTTTAAAGTGAAGCCTTCCGTTGTATCAACATTGTATGTCACTAAGTGAACACTTAACTAGATCACAAACTGTAAATGTTTTTATTATTACTCTTGGAAACACTTTTTTTAATTAAAAAATGGACAGTTGGATAGTATTGTTCTATTCATCATTGTTGTTTTTTGTCTGTTTATTGTTTAGAGCTCTTCATTTTGAAAACTTAGAAGAAAGATCACTTAAGTGAAGAAAGCCAGGCTTAGATAACAGAGCTGTATCAGACATGCTGACCATTACGAGTGACTCTAATACATTTACTCAATTGATCAGTGTTTTAATCTTTCTTAGGTATTCATGTTGTTGCTACAAACTGCCAAAATGTTTCCAAAAATATTACATTTTCATGCATGTCTATTCAGTTCAAAAACAAAACAGATACCATCAAATGTTATTTGATCACAGTAGAATACATACATTGATATCCTACTATTTAAATGTCATTATACAGCATGCACTTGCTTAAGCAGCAAAATAATCTACAATATTAGGTTTAACACAAACCACTAAAAATGCAATATCATCAATGTGTATTCAAACAGTACTGCAGCACAGGACTGAAACAACAAGCTGTGCAAAACCACTCTGATGACGATCATCATTTGATATGTGGAATACATGCATGAAATTCAAGTATTCAAGTTAACATAAACATATGCATGTATAACAGACATGTTTTAATCTACTAAGAGGCCCTGAGTGAACTCCCTTAATGGTCCCAGGCAACATAATATCTTCAGGAATATTAGTGGGTTACATTCAGCCTTCACTGTAGGCATGGCTGTGCATAACCATTATTCCACTCTAAGTTATACCCAGGGCTACAGAAACAGCCAAGAATATACATACAGTAAATAAACACTGATGCAATGACACTGTATTTTACGCATATAATAAATGTTATATTACATATATTAAGCTAATATTAAATTATGTCAAATATACTTAGTTTGGTCCGTTCAAAGAAAATGACATCAAGATCTCAACAGTTCACAGAAATAGTCACAAGACTATAAAAACAATATCCTTGATATAAAATGTGACATCTGCCAACCCTGAAACACTGTTACATCATCCTTAACAACAGGTTTAAAATGTTTAAAGCAAAAAGGCAGCAATCACTTCAAGCTTTAATGCCCCAGAAGTTTCTTTTCAAGCCTACAAGCAAAGAGGATGCTACACTTAAACACATCCTCTGGCTACAACCAGGGAGTCTGATTTGGCAGAAAAAAATGTGAGCCGAGTGCTCGCTGTCTCATGCCAGAAACCACACAAGAAAGAAACTTCTCTGCCTACTCACTGTTCATGGCAGCAATATGAGTAGCTAATCAGGCAACCTCTGGAGTATATAACAAAACTCAATGTCTAACATTGACAAGAACCCCATCCTGCATACTTATACAACTGATAAAAAAAATGCTCATGGTTTGGGGTGCAAATGCTACTGTACGTCGAGAATGAAGCATCAAATGCTGTTGTTAAAATGTCTCTAAGGTATGAAAAACCAACTGCTGAAGGCTATCTGTCAGTGGGATCTTTCTGTGGCATCAGTAGTATGGAGAGAATGAGGGCAGGCAGCAGTTGCAATACGGACTTTGTAATTGAGGGCGCAGAGGGGAGTGGGGGTAGGATCTGAAAAGGCCATCTGATGTTGAGCTGCGCAACAAAATCCCATCCTGCGTCAAAGCTGGGCATTCCTGGCCTGGCAGCCTATCTTCTTGCATGTCTGTGGCTGTATCATAGAGAAATTAATAGGATGTTATTCGATGTTTGGCATGCTTTCATCTGTTGCTGTTGTCCTTTCCCAGAATATACTTCTGTGTGGATGCAGTTACATGCAGAGACACCTGTCAGGCCGGCAGAGTGGTAGGATGTGTCTCTGGTCACCTTCATGTCATCTGTGACTGGGTTCCTGATTCTGGAACAGTTTGCGGTACACAGAAAGACCTGCAGCAGATGAAAAAACGTGAAATGTAAAAGTTATAAGGACAGCAGATGGTCTTTTCTGCTTTAGCCATGAATACCCAAAATGTAAAATTAGATAAAACCTGCAAGTTTTTCTTCAGATGCACTCACTGCAACCACTCTTATTAATGCTGTGTTGATCTTTCAGTTATTCATGGTGAAAGTGGTTAAGATGAGCTGCTAGCTCAGTGCAATGCCTTGGTTTGATGTCCTTTCACTCTCAGGTCCACATGCATCATCTTATCGTCTGGCACGTGGCCAGGCATCCAGTAGAAAAGGCATTCCAAGTACAGTTAGAGCTGCCGTGTTTGTGCTCCCAAACAGTATTCCTTTTCATTCCCTCTCTGCAGACTCTATTTATTTTGGTGCTCTTTTACACCATGGGGCCTGACTGAGCTGGAAAATGAAAACATCTCCCTGACTTCCAATCTGATGACATGACCGCTGGAAGCAGCTTCCTCTAACTCAGCAAAAGCATGATAAAGGCACATATCCCATTCCAAATTACTGAAAAAGAGCAACATAATGGTGCCAGAAGTTTAATCAATATCAAGTTCATCCCAGGGGTCTGGTATGCACAGCAATATAATTATACTGCTCATTTATTTTATAATGAATCAATGCATTTTTGCATTTAGGTGACATATACTGATATAAAGGTACTATTAATAATACAATGTCTTCTCCATTAAATGTTTAAAATAAAACATATTTTTTTCTTTGATGGATAAAGGTGTCAATTTTTTTAATACTGTACATCTTAAAAATGGATTTCACCCAGTAACTAACTTTGTTTTCCAATAAGGCACCGCACAGTCTCATTTTGATAGAGAGGCCTACACTTTCCATCTTGACAAGATCAGAGTCCCACTAAAATGGCACAAGTGCAGCATTCATTTCCTTCTCAAACTCTAAGCAATAAATCTCTCCTCAGTCACCGGCTGTGGAGCCCTGAGAACTTCAAGGCAAAGCTTGTAAAACACATGTGGCTGACATAATCTTGGTTTGAATGCTTTGATAGGTCCTCATCACAATCATCCCCTCATTGCATGTCAAAAATTAACAGGAGTGACGCACAGAAGAAGAAGGGAAAGAAAGGTTAGAGAGAGAGTGAGCAGGAAAGTTTTCAAAGAATAAAGGGGGGGGGGGTTGTACTAGCAGAAAGAGGAAGAGATTAAGCGAGTGCACAAGAGAGAGATAAAGAGAGAGTGTGATTAATGATGGTTGACAGCTGATCATAGAGAATGCTCTCCATTTGGACCCGCTCTAACTCCCTGTCAGAGTCGATCAGGGGAGTTCAGTCATCTCGCTACAAAGGTAAACTGGGCAGGCAGAAAGACCTGACTCACTTCTAAGCTGCACAAAGGCTGCATCCCTTCTAATAACACCCTCCCCCTCCATAACACACACAGAGTCTCTGTTCAACTCCCAGGTCTAAGGATAAACCAGTTTAGCTTACTAGTTTTGACGCTGGTATTTTTCTCTTTGGTTCAGACTTTTTTTTTTTTTTAATTTATGACTGAGGCATCTCCCCCACCCTTTGAGCCTTGAACGATGGAAAAAATGCATTCATGAAATTCAGAAGCTGCTCCCAACGGATCCAGTTACAGTAATTGATGAGTTTATAAGATGTTTGTTAACTAAAGCCAGGCTTCATTTTGGGGAGAAAAGGGAGAATGAAAAGAAATGTTCTGGTCACAGACACGCACACATTTCGGAGGGGACTGGGTGGTGCACAGCTACCGTATTTTTCCAACAGCCCCATTTGGACAAATACAGGCTGATCTGTGGGTCGGCTTCACTGTTACACTCACATGATGTGATGAATAGTATGATTTGCTAATGCTAATGTATGGTATGGAAAAAAACCTTGATCAGGCAAACAGATGTGTGCATCAGCACAAACTGCTTAATATCACTGTTACTGCAATAAGCTCAACACTTCATTTAGTTTCCTGCTCAGGATGGAAAAAGTTGTGCAAACGCTGCGGGATGAAGGCACTCATGACTGCCTACACCCGCAAAATAAGACCACAATATAGTAAGTGACATTTTCATTGTGCAGTGGTGTAACATCTGACTGGACAGAGCTTTTGGCAGATGGACACATTATGAATGGGAAGAAATGGCCAACAGATGGGAATGCCTGAAATGTTCCCATCACTGGATCTCATTACAAAAGAAAGATGTCATCACTGTTATGCCTTCTTATCCTTCAGCAGTAATCTGACCTCTAGTCATGGACACATGCAGGCTTGATGATCAAACAGCAAATTACTGCACAAGAAAGTTTGTTTATCCGCGTTCTGTTATGCCTGCTTCATCTCCACTTGGCAAAACTAAAGAGAGTTACAGCACAAGTGATTGCAATATAATAAGCAATAAAACCACACTTGTTCTGTTCTAACAAGGTCATAATAAAGGTTTGTTCAGCATTTTTATCATTACATGTAATTATCTTTAACAGTGTGCAAATTACATTTACACATTTTGTACACCACTCTGCAGGATGTGACTAAAAGTATCCAGTGTTTATCAGTCCTCCATGGGGAATGTCCACTATGCCTGGCTGTAGTCACTGACACTAGCTAAGAGGGCATAACTTCCCCTCTGCTCGCCAGCTGCAGAGCGCCAAGTTGCAGCATGGTACTAAGACGGTGTAGTAGTGCGGCATCAGACCCACCTGTTTTACCGCAGATGGCCTCATAGACCATATGCTGGCTGTTGGACATGGTTCCACTGGCTGAACTCTCAGCAGAGGGCTGCCTGTTAATCAGAAACGAGATAAATGTGAGTGAAAAAGATCCTTCCTTGAGGGATTAAACAGTGACAGACTGTAGGTGAGCCATGTTTATCTCCACTGCCCTCATAAAATCTCTTGGGTCCCCTTGTCCTGAATTTATCTCAGAGAATTGTTCTTCTTGGAGCTACATATTTAAACAAACAATTACAGATAACCATTTTTGACTTCTGCCTAATGACTCATGTTGTAAAAGAACAAAGATGGAAGTTAGAAAAAGGACTTTGCGATTTCAGATAGTGGGGTTTGTGGAGGGGTTACCTCATGCTTCTCATGAGTTACTCTCTTGAGCAGAATGATTAGATAACATTTAATTTTTTATTTTGCCTTTATTTTCATAAGTGTGCAGGAATTGAGAAGTTCTAATTCTAGTTCTAGTTTATTTGTCATTTATAATGCATGGCATTATATTTGATGTGCATTAAATGTCATTAAAGATCCCATACTATGAAAACCGCAAGGCAAGCTGAGAAGGGAAAACAAAAGCTAAACTAATATTGCCTATAATTCTGTTGTGTTTTTCTTTGCAATAATTGTTCAAGGTGGTTTTCATTTTTATTTTGGAATAAAGTTATTTTATTTCTATTTTTCTTTTTATGTCCATTTTGCTTTTTGTTAATTTACGGTGCACGTTTTCCCTTTTGCCTGACTCTGGTCTTGAATGATATGATTTTCACATTGGAAAGATTATTTTTAATGGAATCAGGTTACAAAATGCAAGGTACATGAATAATGTTTCTTCGAGTAGCTGCAAAACAAGCCAATGTATTTACAGAAAGCTTTCGTACAGTAATTATGGAGATTACCAACAACAAGCTGCACAGCCTTTTCACATTATCAGACAGCAAATACCGTGTTTTCATGGAATAAACCATTAAAAGAACTGTTGAAGCATACAGCAAGAGCAGACACGTCTGTAACCTTATACATTAAATCTGTTAAGCATTTTTAGGGGGAACAATAAATAAAGCTTAGCTGGCATTAACCTCTCGCCCCATAACAGCAGCTTGCCAAAGGAGCATTAACAAGGTAATGAGGGTACACACTGCCTCCTTGTAAGGGGCTGCACAGTTGTTCTTTCATACCATTACACAACCACAAATAGAACTGGCCCACTTTAAGCGTGGCATACCTCGACAGGAAGCAACCCCTTTCATATTGAGAGAGGAAAAAAACTTGACCTCTGGGTTTTTCACATCACTTTCTTTGACAACAGCCTCTCACTCTGTCATTTCTAGGCAGCATAGCTGAGAGCTAAAGCTCAACTTGCAGTATGTACAGGTAATATACTGGCCCAGGGCTGAATATTTCACACTAGTTGCAGAAAGCTGAAGTCCTTCTGTAAACAAAGCTGATGTGCAGCCTTACTCTTTGTGCAGTACAGGTAGCTACTAATGTTATTTAGACTGACCAAAGGGGATAAAGTTTAACTATAAACACACTTTTGGCACCTTCTGTGTGTATACAGTGTCCTGTGAAAATAACTACTGTTGTGGCTGATTAATAGGGAGTGAAAGCAGCAGTGAGGCTGACATTAATGGTGCTGCTGTAATTGTCACCCTATTAGTAATGCCACACGACAGCCCGCGTTTCCGTAGTTACAGCTGCAACTAGCCAAACCTTGCAAACAAAATACCAAACAGGCTCATTTATTTGTGTTACAAATTGCTCCTTTCAAAGCCTTCACTGAAGTCATACCACTTTGAGTCCTTGCAGCCCTTAGGTTGGCAGCTGTGGTATGTTGATAGACTAGAGAGCCCTGCCCTGCTAAGTATGATACCAACTACATTTGCACCAAGCAAGTGTGCTGTAGAGAGTTTAAAAATCTATGTCATCCAGAATGTCCTGGCCTATATTGCATATTTCAATAAAAACACAATGCCAACTAGTTGATAGTTGAGCGGAACTTACATTTTTTTAGGCCAGCTAGTTTCATTTAACTATAAAGCATTAGGTCTAATCTGTGTTTAAGCAAAATTAAGTTTAAAATTAGTGTATCCCAAGTTTAGTAGAGCTCCGTATAACCCTGTAGTATTCACGAAAACCAAGTTTCAAAGTTTAATCAATATGGAGATGCAAAGACAAATTTTCAAAAAGAAGAAAAAAGATAATACAACTCATAAAAATGGATAATAAAACAGAGGAGAATGCTGAAAAAGTGTGGCTGCTCTGAATTCCTTAAGAAAATATTACATTGTTTTCTGTCTTAAAAATTATTATAACAACTCAGTCTGCACATCATGGCTGAGTGAGAATTTGTCTTCCGCTGAGAATTACTGAATGAAGTAAAGATAATAAACAGATAACATTCAGTCTGTCGTAGCCAGGTTTGATATTTTGTCCATTATCTCTTTGCTGAATCAGTGTCTTAATAGAAATCTCTACATCATAAAACTCAGAATCCCCTAATGTTAAATTTACTCCGGTGTCACTATAAACTGAGCTCAAGTTTTGCAGCGAAAAAACCTAATCTAAATTTAGGGGGAAAATTATACTGAGACTGAATAACACATTTAAATGTAATCTGTCTTCAGTATGTGAAAGGTTTTTGGCATCAATGGGAAAAAAATAATTACTTTTCAGCATATTGTATTTCAAGAGGCCTGGGAGGAAACAAAACTTCTGTACTGTATCACCTCTTGACTCTTGTTTACGGTCTGTATAAAATCCACACTGTGATGTTAGATGTGAGATGATCATGCGTTTTCAAACAGGTGCAGGGTTAAATATGTGATTGACAGCAGTTAATGCACATTGCTGTTAAGTTGCTGTCAGCAGGAACATAAGGATACTCATATTCTAATACTTGTCTCTGATTTATGGCTCTTACATGTTTAATTTATAATAATGAAGTTTTTTGTGATGTTATTTAAATTTAAACCATGCTTTAATATGTAAAGTCTTGTGGAATTAGGATCTTTTCTTTCAGGTTTGCTGTAACTGCAAAAACAATTCCTCCATTCCTCCATTTCCTTTACTAACAGCATGAAAATCACATTTCATACTGACAAACAGATTCAACTTACTGCAAATGAACCCCAGTGGTGTATTTCTCTCTACTATTGTATCACACAGTTCAACAACTAGCTACAGGAAGGTGTTGGGAGGGCTGAGTAACCTTGAACTGTTAAATACACCCAACACAGTGATTCCATTACGAGTTTGAAGAGCTTAGACCTACCCCAGGATGTGTTTCATATGTGTCTCAATAACAGAGGTATTGAGTTGCCCCTAAAATGAATGCTGGAAATAAAAGGAAGCAACTTATTATCCCACCATTTTCTGCAAACAATCATCTCCTTTCTCCTGGACAGAGTTTACTTTTTTCTGTCATTCTTTTTTCTCCCCTCTCTTTATTCTTTCTTTTCATTGTTTCCATCAGTGCATTTTTAGTCCTGAAGCTTCCGTTTTTCCCACACTCTCCCCTGTCACACTGGTCGACCGCAAAAATGCAGGACAGAGAAGAGTGTGAGGGGGCTTTGGAATTCCACATGCAGAGGGTAAACACTGCAACTGCCAGGAAGACACACACACACACACACACACACACACACACAGGAGCAAACACGGCACCTACCCGGCTGCCCTAACCTACTCTACAACCCCTATGCTGGACTGCTGCCCTCTTAACTCTTCTCTTGCTTGCAGCACAGATTGCACAGTCAAGTATGATGACTGAATGTAACACGTCAGCAAAGAGAGTGCTCTGCTCAGTGCTGCACAGTGTCAGCAGGAAAAGGTGCAACTAATGAATTCAAAACAGAGGAAAAATGAACAGTGGTAACAGTAACACATACATTACGACTTTAAACCAAGACTTCTTCTGTATTTCGCTGTGATCTGTTTGCCTCTTTTTCTCTCACACATTCAGCAAGTGTGAAAAGCACTTTGCCAGTACAACAGCGTACTTTAAACAAACAATCAACCCTGATCACAAAGCTTTGCTGTTGTTGTGTAATTTGGCCAGATGTTGCACTAATAAAGTCATAAACCAAGCAAGGGAAATAGCTGGCAGTTCAGCCCCGTTTCAACCTTTTCTTTTATTTTTCCTTCTGCGCTCTTCAGCTTATCTCCAAACCAAACAGGATCTAAATGGTGCTCGGAGCCCAGGTCCTTCCAGTGAACCATGCTCTGTTTACGGTTCAGGCAGAAATCAGGCCTGTGATGAGGTTGTTTACTGAACAGACAGATACAACCTGCAGCCAAAGGACTGAGAGCACTCCACTACACACATATTCTAACACTCATTAGCATTAGCCATGTCCCCTTGAAGTCATCCCGGCTCTCTCTAAAAGACAGAGGCAATTACTGCCACCTGTATGAATGAAATCACGAACAGTAGGGTACTGCTTTGAGCTACACATGGCATTCTAACAAGTAGCATGAATACAAACAGAACAAAGAGTCAATGTTATGATAAAACTTACTTGATTAACCGCTTAGTTGCTGTTTTTCGGATTTGACCTTCTCGGGCACTGGTAGGGGGTTTGGGGGCATGAGGAGGACTACAGGTCTGGATCTGGCCATGGCTGTGATTTGGCCGTACATGGAAACTGGATGGAGGGCGGCAAGATGACTTTGTGGAAGTCTGGGCATGTGGAGCACTTGTCTGATCTGGAAACTGAGCCTGAGGAAAGACAAGAAGATGACTGTGGATATTACCATAGAGAGAAGCTACTTAAAGCTGGTTCTGTACGGTTTGAGTGTTGATGTTTTCTTGTAGTTATAATGGACAGCATGAAGCTACTTGATTGAAAAAAAAAGGGTTATCCTTTACCTCCAATTTTGGTACGTTTAAAAGTGGAAAAATAACTAAAATCATACCCAATTCCAAATGAGGAATACGGAAATGCAATGACTTTTGGAATGAGTTAGTCATGGGAAAGAAATGCAGTCTCTGGCCATTAAGGTGAAGCATGTACAGTATTAGCACGGATATTAATGAAATGCCAACCAGTATCAAAACAAGCTCAGCATTTTTTTGTGATTGGCTCTACTTAAAGGAAATTCTTCACATTATTTAGTATTTGTTTATGCAAGATCACTTCAATGAATTGAGCAGAGGGAAAATGCCCTTTTCTTTCTGACATAATATTTTAGAGCCACATATCACTCTGTCCTCGCAGTGCTGGGGAATGCTTTGCATACATTCCTTCCACATCTCATGTCTATGCTATTTTCTCTGCTGCTTTATACGGCTATCTAACAAGCTAATGGTTTTCCAGCTTCACAGTGTAGCCGTTCAAAGGGCCGGCACTGTGACAGGGAATATCTGATGTAATTTCTGTGTTGATAAATGAGAAGCTGAGTTTCCAGGTTGCAAAGCCTATGGCCACAATTCAGTTTGAGCGGGGCCAGGAAGGGCACCTTTCTTTGACTGCCAGGTGGCCCGGGGCCAAGCCTGTGGAGGAGCCGCACAGTCTGCACCCAGTAACTGGAACGTGGACCAGAGCACCGGAACAGCCCCCCGATTCTCCCCCCTCACAGAGCTACACACTTGCAATTTTTGGCACTATGGCACACTTCCTTTTGTGTCTTCAGATACTTCAACTATATCAGGTACTTTTCCCATTTTGGCATTAAGGAGATGAGGTGAATTGAGCAATTTAATGAATTTTTAGTAGAACTTCTTAGTTCACATTAAACACTATTAGTCATAGGCAAGAGTTCACTTTACAATGGGAACCATATTTTGGTTTAGAAAGACTTAATTTAGAGGTATTTTGATAATGTTAATTAGCAATATTGGGTTTTGTTATATTTTTAAACTACATTTTTATCATAATTTAATTGAGTGTACAAGATATACCTTAAGCCCATTACCGTAAAATAGAAGTCAACATAATCAATAAAAGTGCAACAACTACATTACTCACAGTAGAACATTGGGCGATGTTTTTAAATGAAGGCCAGTAAAACAGGTAAATGACACTAAAAATGTATTTTACCTACCTGTTTTTATACAGGTGAATGGAAATTATTATCACACAAATGTAAAACAATCATGATTATTTCAAATAATAGCGAAATGGCAACTCTATAATAACTGTGCTATAGACCATTATAATGTGGTTACTGTGACCTTTTATTTGGCATACATAAGCTTCGTAAGATCCTAGTACTTGTACAACCACTGCTTTAGTCACTACGATTATAAGGATGTTTCTAATGGTTGTTGGATACCCAGCAAGAACAGAGAAATTAATTAGTTTTCTTGAGGTGGCAAGGACAACAACAAGGTGCATTTTGACCAGAATACTTCATATTTCACACAAAACTCACATGGAGAACTCCTAAGAAGCCCTCTGCTCTTCTACTACAAATTTGTAACCAATCACACAATAGTTGTTGGACACCACAATCGGGGCTTGGGGGGGGGGTCATTCTTTTCTTGTAGCCCTGGGAGAGAGAACAAATATCCCTCTTCTTGTGGAATATGTAATGATTGTAATAAAAATGTGTAATTATAAAATATATTCATGCAAAATACGACATCAGTAAGACTTTCATAATTACTAATACAATATGACTCGTATATGTATACTTCACCTTGAAGTGCTACTGAATCAAAAGAAGTACAGTATATAGCCATAGTAATCCTTATGATAACTAAGCTGTCTTTGGTCACCCAATTAAAGAGTCCAGCTGAAACTGGAATGCCTGTGTTTATGTGCATTTTATTTTAAATGAAGGTATTGTGAAATATTAAGTTGATCACCAGCATCATGAGGCCACACTGTACAAAAACTATCAGTCCCATGGGAATATATTTAGTGACTGAAGGATCTGAGGCATAATTTGACTTAGAGAAGAAGACACATTGCCAGGGTAGACTGGCAGAGAAACTTGTGTGGGTGGAAAAAACAGAGAAGGATGGCAAAGGATTTTAGGGGAGGGTGGGTTCTCTGAAATGACAGTACGACAACCATATCCAAAGTCAGCCATCCTATGACCTGAGTAACAGGATGGTTTAGGCGAATTGTGCACTATACACTTCCTAACCTTCAAGCATTTCACACTGTAAGAGATATGCCTACCTCCATAAGCCCTGAGGATGATGTGAGATGTCAGAAATAAGAGATGCCTAGTCATCTAGTGAACTATGTTCAAACTCTGAGACAGAATACAAAAGGGAATGGAGCACAAGAAAGGCAAGGGATCACTTTCATGCAGTGCCTTGCGTAAGCCTGTGGGAGTAAGCCAAAAGAAATATCACCTCAATTGCATTAATTAAGGCCCAACCAAGATGATGAAAAAACAATGACGTGAGAGCAACTACATTACTCAGGACAGATCGGAAAAAAGCGGGTGCATCCAATCATTCCACTCTGTAAGTTGTCCAATGGCTCTCCTCCTGTCTCTATTTTCCTCCATCCATAGATTGACTCCAAAATCCACTGGAAAATGAATAAATACACTCTTCCTGTTGAGATCCTCTTTCAAAGCAACTACAGAAAGAGACAGAGGGCCTATCTTTTTTCTCTAAACACAAAAATTACACTCTGTGAAAAGACTAAGACCTCTCTACCTTTCTAATCTCCCTTAGAAAACAGCCAAATCACATCTGTCATGGCTAGTCAGGCATGACTAAAAGGTTTTTTGTCGCTACATTACTACCACAGAGAAAATCATATCCCAAAATTGTATTTGTGTTGTAATGGGAAGGGAAATGGAGCTCAAATCTGATATGAACTGTAATGAGAAGCCTTCAAAACTATAATAAAATCCATACGGGGCCTCTCAGAAGCAGTATTCCTTGATTACTCACCTTCCAAATGAACCTAGTTGAGTCAACTGGCCAAACAATGTAGACTTGGGGTGAGGAGTCATGTTTGGCTCTCCAGGAATGAGCTTCTGTTGAAGAGGATGTTCCCACTGAACACCATTTTGTTAAGTGGTTTGGAAAGAGACTCTCAAAATAGTTTAGTAAATGCTAACATGAAAGCTCTCCCCTTTATGTGGTACATTTGCAGTATGTTGGACAGCACTTAGGTAAGGGAATATTTTGAACAGACAGAAATATGCGTGTTTTTACGAGTTGTAACTCAACAGCTCTGATACGGCTCAGTTTTCATAAATACAGGGCTGATAGCAAAAAGACATCAAACCACAGTAATAAAACAATGACCAAATATTTAAATATTGAAATATTCCTTAAAACAAATCACATTTTCTTCACAGCTTCAAAACACCCTGAACACTCATATGCAGGGAAGCAATTTTTCCACCAAAGGACTCAAGCTGAAGCTCACGTGTCTGAAAGTGACTACGCAGCTGGAGTGTACGAAAGGATGAAAGTTGACCTTTAATAACTCTCTGTGCTCTGTGAATAGGACCCTTGTGGGGAAATTCCCCTTCAACAATGATAAATATAACCCTCTTAGTATCATATTCAGCATGACAAAACAGGGGAACTCTTATTTTTCTTCTTTACCTGATGTCTACATTGGCCTTGGTCCAGAAATTGTCTTGACTTAAGCCTTTGCTGTTGCAGTTGCTGGATGGCGAACTGAAGCTGATAACTTCCTTGGGTGGGCTGGTAGTGTTGCTGTGGGCTCACCCCTGTTACCAAACTGTAGGCATTTTGCACCTGGCCATCCCAGAGAGCTTCCTCGTCCTTCAGTGGCCTGTAGCTGAGGAAGAAATATGAGGAGCATTTAGTGAACAGTATTGGGAGGAAGATTTAGACCCTTCACCTAAATATAAGTGCAAATATCACTCCTCAAAAATACTCCTATTTAAGTATGTAGGTGTTGATTTGAAAAGTAGATCACTGTGCTGTACAATGGGTTCTATCAGTATTGTACTTTATTAATTTTACACAGCTGTAACAATTTGTACACAACATTGCTCTTTGATGATCAAAGCTTTAATCATTTTAAATGCTGTTCTGTAGTTAAATCTAGTCGTAATCCATCATATTAAGATGATCATAGCTCTTCTAGGAAAATCAAGTATGCATAATAGGTCTACATAAAAAAAGCCTGTTTCAGATTTGAGGAAAGACATTTTTCTGTAAATCCATTGGTTTGTAAAAAGTTGATTTACTTTGCAAAGTAGGAGAATTTTAAACAATACAAAAACATATAGAATCCTTCAGTTTAAAATCAACCCGCTTAAAGACATGGATCTCACAGACAAGAAGGACATAATATGTAATATAAAAGAGGAATACAGTATCACAGGATGAAAATACAAGCACTGACAGTTGACAATTAATTTCACTCCCATGTATTCTTTGTCAGTTTGTTTACCAACCCACCACGGCACAACTGTGGCAGTAGCTAATTAATCGTCTCACCACTTTTCTCTGCATATTGAGTTGCAACATCGCTGGCAGAAAGTAAAAACAACAAGACAGCTCACAGTGTCCCAGCTGGTGGCTTCTGGGCCCACAGAAGCCTCAAGTCAAAGTGCACAAATCAGAGTCAAAGGAGAGGGCAAGCCTGTGGCAAACACAGGCTGAACTAAAAACCTTTCCTCTTTGCCTCAGTGCTCCCGGAGCTTCACGTTCCATTCACATCACAAACCCACAACCTGGAAAACAAACCTTATGACCAGCTCCACGAGTTTGTAACTGGATTATCTATCATTAGAACTAAGCCTGTTGCAGACTACTTTTTTGCCCCTGCTAAAGCAATGAGCCAACCAGCCTACTCTTCAGACATGCTTAAATTGAGTCTATGCGGAGTCTGCTGTGCTGCTGTATATGAACCACTGCAGCCAAAAATAATGCCATAAAGAACACTACTGGGAGCTGTGAGGAAAAATATGAAGGAGAAAAAAGGGAGATGCTAGTAGAATTAAAGAAATAGAATCCCTGGGGGTCTTAATGACAAAAAAGGTTCTTGGAAATTCCTCCCATTACAGGCAATAACATTTGTCCATTGGTCTAGAGTAAAAGAAAACACTGCAGACTTAAAATCACAATAGCTACCATATTTTTAGAAGCAAACTATGATAAGCTCTAAAATTGGAATTCAATTAATCTTGGACAACAATACACACTGTGGGATAATCATCTTGTGAAAAAAATATTCAAGCCTGTGCAGCCAAACAAAGACACAGGGGAACTCAACTTCATGTGAACATGCTATCCGCCCATGCATTTCTCAGTTCACATAATGGCACATATATTGCAAAAACAACTGATGTGAGCTATTTTTTTTTACCCTTTGGAAACAAAGGCTTGTCTGTGAACCTTGTAGGGCCAGAGATTCTACAACACCGGGAGACAAAACAAAAGCTTGTTCTTTGTTTACAACAGTCATTTCCTTTAACTTGGCTGCAGTTGTATAGTGGACATTCAAAGCTATTATTTTATTAGTATTTGTTGGAGGGCTGTGAATTTCTTAGGTCACAAGCACACGGTATGCTCTCCTTATGTACACTGTCCCTGTGAGGTGAAGTCTGTCTGGAGGTAAGTCACTACACCACAACACAAAAAATGTTAGTGATAAAACCAGGAGGAATTCCAGTGCATGTCAGCTATAAAACAGAACAAAAAACCAAAGCGTTACATCTGAGTTTCTCATCATTTGTGTTACATGTGTGATAGTCAACTATCCTGGACTTCTCTACTTGTTGAATGCTTGTATGTGCCAGCTACCTCCCCCACTGTGATTGGCAGTCATGAATATGCTGATATAACTTTCTGTACTGTACAGCGATGCAAGTTGAGCACATGTGCAGCATCAATCTAGCTCGGTGTGAATATAGGAAAGTAGGTCTCAGATGACATCATGTCGTAGTATCTCACAACCCTGCCTCGTCAATGTAAACAGCCGCCACAGGAGTGTGAGAGTATTTCCAAACATTACTCAGTGTTTGTTTACCTTCTTTTTTGCACTAACATGACATGAGTTTAAATGTTTCCTAACAGTGATACAGAAAATATTATTTGATAATCTGTTAGATTAGCCTAGATAAGGGTGTTATACTGAAGCATAGAGTCCTGACATTACCAGCTAAAATAAGACAAATGCAGAACGTGTGCTGGTTCAACCCTTTTAAATGTGAGTATTTCTTGGTAAAATATAGCAAAATGATAGCTTTTGGACTTGCCAGTTGAACATATTTGAGCTCTTAATAATAATTTATAATCAGCACAGCTGACTGTTTTTTCACTGTTCTGCAAATAAAAGGCAGATTAACATGATTAATACAGCAGCTACACCAACAAAGACATGTAACAATACTATACAAGAGACCAGGTCACTGCTATAAAGGTGCATGTATCTGCACAAAAGCCTGAATCAAATCACTGTAATCTTACTTGTTAACCTTAAAGGTTTGTCTTTTTCCACTTATCACATCTGGCTCCAATCAATGTGAATAAAAACTTCTTTTCTTTTCAATTTCAGAAGAGAGACATCAAAACAAATGTGTGGGACTTTGTCCCTCATCAAAGAAGTTTTACATTTTCACCAGTTTGTCTGATTAGTTGGGTTGTCGGTTCAGCAAATGGGCCGTCATAAAATTCTTTGGAATAGTATGTCCTTACAAAATGTGACCAAGTCAAACAGCAATCTGTCAAAGTATTGAGCAGAACTAAAAATACCCTGTAAGAGTTGAGCTGTAGGTGGCACGGTGGTGCAGTGGTTAGCACTCATGCCTCACAGCAAGAAGGACCCTGGTTTGATTCCCACACCAGACCTTTCTGTGTGGTGTTTAAATGTTTTCCCTGTGTCTGTGTGGGCTTTATCCGGGTACTCCGGTTTCCTCCCACCATCCACATACACTGATAGGCTAATTGATTAATCTAAATTGCCCATAGGTGTGAATGTGAGAGTGATTGTTTGTCTATATATGTCCAGCCCTGAGATGATCTGGCGACTTATACAGGGTGTACGCCGCCTTCACACATTGTAGTTGAATTAGGCCCCCAAAGACACCCATGACCCAAGTGAGGATAAAATGGGTTCAGATGACAAGACGAGATGAGTTGAGCTGTGATATTTTTTAGTGTAAGCCATGCTGGAGTGAATATAACTAAAGCTTTTTGCTGGGTTGAGTACAAAATTCTAGAATTTTTTTTACTCAAACTATGAATTTTAATGATGGTAAAATTATGAATGTCTTTTAATGCTGAAGACAACTAACCTTCCTAAGAATGAGGATCATTTTAAAGAAGTTGCCTTGACGACGTACTGGGTGCATGGCTATTTTTCCTACAATATTTTGTAAGCACACAATGGAAGTAATCACAAATGTATGAAATGTGTGTTATGATTTAAAGTCCTCTGGTTGTCTGCACATTGGAGTGAGGTAGCAGCTCTCAGCGTGCTGATGCAGCATACCTGGTAGATGTTGGCAGCAGCACTTCAAAGAGCCATGCTCCTCTTTGAAAACCATCATACTTCACCCCTGTGGTTGCTTAAAGAGCCAGTGTGCTTAACAGTTTCAGTGTGTTTGGCACAAAGCACCATCTCCACTGTAGGGGGGGGGGCTCAGGAAACTGTGTTATAAGAAACAGCACAGAGGCTAAATCAAAGCAATTTATCCTAATATCTTATTAAAGACATTTCACTGCAAAAAGAGGTGAACTCCAAACCAAGTGCTGGAAATACCAGGCGTACAAGAGTGCTTTATGTATTGCTAGCCTGTCATAAATGGGAAGATAAATGGAGCAATATGTTTTCTGGAGACTTTTAAAATAAGCTTCCAACAAAAGCTACTGTACACACTTCCTTCTCTGAATATTATGATTAACAAGGGCTGTGAAAAGCTGGCATGTGAAAATGTCATAGATTCTATTTCCAAAACAATATATGAGAAGCGGTATATGGATGTGTACCATTCATATTAAATTATTTGAAGGAAATGATTCAATTCAGAGTAGGAAAATATGATCTATCCAAGGCTGAAGAAGCAGGATGATTCTGTTTCCTTAGTGTCATATATAAAAGGAAGGTGAAGATATCTGTAAAATTATAAATTCTATTAAAACTCTCTTTCTTAGTTTGTGGAAATGAAAACATTTTAAAAAGGGAAAGGGCCAGACATTCCAGGAATTCCCTGACAGCTCAACACATGAGGAAGAGGTGGACTGGAAAAACACAGTCAAAGATCAGGGCCAAGCTGTCTGCAACGTCAATGTCATTCACACATCAAAACAAAAATAACAGCAGGGTGGCCATAGATGCTTAACCATCATAAGATACTTCTTGCCTGCACGTGGACAGCACAGTCAGGTGTCACATGATCACACTTAGCCTCCTGTGTTACTCACACCTCTATCTCTAAGCAGAGTAGCAATATGAGAAGGGTGAGTAGGGGGTGAGGAAAGGATTTCAGAGAGGAGTCGGAGCAGATTGATTCAGTGGGTGGTGCCACCTCCATCACAGCCTTAACCCCTCCATGCTGCCAGCACGCTTCACACTCACCAGCCAATTCTACTGCTACTTAACTCCACAAAGTACAATTAAAACTGGGAGAAAAAAATGCCAATTTCCAGGCACATATTGAACTAACTTGCCCGAGGGACTGTTGGCACTCAAGAAACCTTTTCCAAAGACTAACAATCTCCAATCTAAAAATTCGTCAGAGACCATTAAAAAAGCCTTTAGATTCTATTGAGTGTGACCAAATAGTTAACCACAATCTAAATGTCAGTAGCAGTAAAAACTTTTCTTAAGTCAATTACACACAAAGTCCTCAGGATAGTGATTTGGCCAAAGTGAATAATATCTGATACATTAATATTTTTTCGGAATATTTCACGTCTTAGTCTCAAGAGAGAACATTTCTTTGGACAGAATTTCATCTATTACTTGAACTTATTTTTGAGGTATAAACCTTATTCTTGACTGAAAAAGCAAGAATGCTAGTGCATATTCTTTGTCTGCTTGCATCAGCACAGCATCTCAGACTCCAGGCACTCAGAGGAGAGCCACTCTGTTTACCTTGGCAATGAATCTCATTGAGACTGTAACACACTTTTCCTTCTTTGCTGCCTCAAGCGAGGGTAAATAAATAGTCAGTGTGAGCACAATGGGGATGTATGACCATAAAGAGCACTGACATGCTTTTGTATAAGAGAAGTGTATCATTTTTTACAAACTGAAAATAGATTAAATTGCTGCAGTGATACAATCTCTCTCTAATGGCAATGGAGTTAATGTGTATCTGAAAAATGAACTTTTCAGAAGGGTAGATGTGTAGTCCTGTAATGGGCATAAATCAAAACTTGATAGCAAAATATATCTACCGACTGTGCAGTTACATAAAAATATACTTAATCTGATCATATTTGTTTAAAATATTTAGATATACAATATATTAAAACACACTATACTTTTTTTTTTAAAAGTCATGATCTGTAAACCACATTTGTTTGGACCTACCTTGTGCTGTTGGGTTGATCTGATCCGGAATGGATCGCCTTCACTGGTCCTTGTGTTGGAGCAGCAGCATGCCGGACCTTTGGGTTAAGTGTGAAGCCCTCTCTGCTTAACATCCTATTGGCCAGGTTCAGGCTGCTCAACTAGTGAAGAGGATTACATTTTAAGAGATAAATAATCTCATTTTAAAGTAAATTTCTACACATTTGCTGTATCAAGATATGGAGTCTGACTAATTCTATGAATATTAAGTTACTTGTGTAACATTCATTCCAGTGTCTAAAGCTCTGGCAGTCTTTGATGAATAAGGGCTTACATTTTGTTCCTCCCCATACTGACCACCTTAATCTCTTGTATATGAGAGCTGTGTGAAACATACACACAGCACATGGCACAGCTAGTCTCCGCTCACTCAGCATTAAATCCAGATGGCTCCCTCCGCTGCCTTCATTGAATCACTTATCATGACTCCAAAGCTGTTTACAACCTCATCAGCAATAGCATAGGAAACAAACCTCTGTACTGCACTGTTTTATTATGTTCAGTCTCAAAACATAAGTGCAGTGAGGTTTTTTACTTTATAGAACTAATGTCTGACAAAAAAAATGACAAGCTGCTAAAATATTTGATTTAAACTGTAAGGATTTCTTGCCTACTTCACCTTTTCAACATGAGACTTTATTTACTTTGCCATATGTGCTACTGCCAGACTTTGTTCAATTAAACATTTTTTGTGTATACTACCTAGCAATTACTGAAACCTTAGAGGTCAACTACTAAAACAGACTGTTGTTCAGTGTTTTCTGTTAAATTCAGAGAGCAATTTAATGACTTCTAATATAAGCCTTTTTAAAAAATATAATAATAATAAACTCTGAGGCCTTTGAGCTCAAACACTGAACCATTTTATTCTGCTGCCATGCCCAGATTTGTTAGTCATAGAATATATGGCTAGCACCTTTAAGATAGACAGGATAATGTACAGTCAAAAGGAAGCTATAAAAACAGCACTCTGTGTGGTCTGGTGCCATCACAAGAAAAACAATCCCTGACAGAAAAAGCTCCTGTGAGGCAGAAAAGGATGAGGAGGATGAGGTGGTGGGGATAGGGGTAGGTTGAAGGGCTCCCCACGATGTATGATAAACCCTTGGGGAGTATAGGAATAAGGGGTGATGGAGCCAACGTACCTGCCGCTCCCCTGCTCAGTGCCAATTTGCCACATTCTTCTATTTATAAGCATCAATTACCACAAAAAAGTGGCTGCTTGTTAAGTATCAACCAAAATCACTCCCCCATGGAGCATCTGATAATGAGACCTCACACAGAGCTGAGGCTTGATGCGGCTCACCACTGTTTAGGCCAGCCAGCTTCAAACCCAGTTCCAGACCCACCCCCACACCTCCTCCAGCCCACAGACTGCAGGCGAGTAGAAGGCAGAAGAAGACAGAAGGTGTGCAGCGCAAAGCAGCAGACCCTCTGGCTCCAACAGGTCTGCTGAATGAATGAGGAGCTAGATGCTGCCAATCAGCATGGGGTCAGAGCCAGGTTTATACATCAACAAAGAGAAATATCAGAGACCTCACAGTGAGAGACTACTGCAGAGGGGCCAGATTGTTCCGTACATGAAGCGTTTTAGAGATCAGTTTACAATTGCTTAATAACTCATCATTTCTTGTGAGAACACGGTGAAACTTCCTCCTTCAGCTGGGAGGATCTGTCGGCTTAGAGGGTCACAGAGGTTGATCTAAACATAAATGAGCTCACATGTTGTGTCAGCAGGTTGATGTGACTAGAAGTGGTGTAGTGGCGAGCAACCTGCTTGTCAGCCAGTTTCTGCAGAGCTGAAATGAAGGCCTGCTGGTTCGACTGAGCCTGGGCTGACAGAGAGTTCAACTCTTTAATTGTCCCCAGGGAGTTTGACTTCAGCTTAGTGGAACTGCTCATCTTGACAGCTGATAAAGACAAACAATGACACACATGTCACAAGTATAAATGTACCCGGTAAAAGGAAAATCAGATGTTAATCAGAGGAAAACAGAAACATATTCCATCCAGGAGCCAGAAAAAATAATATAAGTATAAACCAAACATGTGTGAACCAAAAATGCAGTTCAATACAGCATTTTTCATGTTTAAGTTATAGCAGTATATGTTTGCAGGTCCTTAAATGGTAAATGGATAGCACTTACACAGCCCTTCAAGGTGCTCAAAGCACTTTGCATTAACCTCACATTCATCCATTCACACATACACCAGTATGGCGAGACCTACTAAGAACAATTTTGGCTTCAGTGCTTTGCCCAAAGACACTTTGAAATGTGGACAATTTGAAATGTGGACAGTTGGAGCCAGAATTTAAACCACCGTCCCTTCAGTCACTGGACGACCTGCTCCATCAACTGTTCCACAGCTGTCCTTATACAGGTTTTAGATTCTATAGCGAAGAGAACAGATCAAATGTGATGTGACTAACTTTAATTTTATAATTTTTCTAAAGGTTTGTAATCTATGATTTACTTAGTCCCACAATATTATACAATATATGAAGTAAAACAACTGTTCCTTTTTGTCGTAGGAAGTGAATTACTTTGTTACCTCCACCAGTGGAGGTTATGTAATCATCAGGGTTTGTTAGTTTGTTTCTCCATCTGTCTGACTATTAGCAACATAACTCAAAAGGTTATTGACAGATCTCAACAACATTTTCACAAGAATTAAAAACTGGTAAAACTGTTATTTTGGTATATTGTCCAACACTAGCTGGTACCTTTCAACCATGTCACTCAGAAATAATATTAATATGTATGCTGTATGCATTGTTGGGTTTTATGATTAGTTATGGACAAAGGAAGATCAGAAAAATGTCAGGACTTGACTTTATATAGAAGAAGACTACAAATATTAACTATTCTAACAAAGATTCTTTTGGTTCATTAACAGTAATGACTTTACCTTGGCTTGCAGAGGTGGGTCTAGAGAGTTTCTGGCTGTAAATGTGCATGGCACCTGGAATGGAGGAGGGTGCTCCAGAACTGGGTATAGATGAAGTAAAGGACTGAATCCTCCTGAGCAACTGAGTGGGCTGCTCAGCAGACACTGTGTTAGGGTTAGTGGAAGCAGTTGGCCACACTGCTCTTGGGGGCTGGGTAATAACAGGGGCAGATGTATAGGCAGGGGGATCACTGAGAGCTTCAATTTGGCAGAACTGGGACTTTGCTAAGGACTGTGCATAGGACGGTGGTTGAGGGGGAGGTGGTGGAGGTGGACAGTGGAGAGGAAGTGATGTTGGGACGGAGGAACAGTGCTGCAGATGGATATGGGTGCAGTCTAGAGTCGCAGGGAAATTGGAACAGTGCTGAGAGGCCTGGACCTCTGGCTGGGTTTTTGCAGATCTGCTCTTAAACGCTGCCTGTTGATCTTCAGGAACAGCACGCACAAAGATCTGACTCTCAGCGGCCTTGATGTCTGGGTCACTGCTGACTTTTCCTGTGGAGAGCGAGGACTCTGAAGCACTGGAATCTTCTTTGGACACAGGCAGAGCTGTTCAAAGGAGGAAAGAAGCCAGAGCTCCTTTATCATCAGTTAGCCATTCCACGGCTGTGACACACATTTGTTTTCCCCCAGTGAGTGCTAATTGTTTGAAGCTGACCCTTTCTTCACCCCAGATGAGTCAATGTTTTCCCTCTACTTTTCTGGGTTAAAAATTCTAAACATATGAATTCCAATATACTAAGTGAATGTGGAAAAAATAAGGTTCAGAATGAGTTAAAAACAAAGACAGAACTCACTTTTTGAAAGCTCACAGTTGCCTGGCTCTTGTGAGGCATTCATTTTATGAACATCTTTCTTAACACTCCTGACTTTTGTTCCTAGGAAGACAGTGGCTGATTTATTTTTCTGAGTGTAGTATGTCAGTACTTCCTCCAGATCGTTTTCACTGTAAAAAAAAAAAAAAGGGGGGGGGGGGGGTAGAGGAGATAAATGGGTATAGCAGATTGAGATCAGTCTTCACTCAGTAGCATATATCTGGAACAGAAAAGTGCCAAATACAGAACAATGGGAAGTGTGTTTGCCAATTTGCAAACCTTGCAGCAGTGATGTACTCTTGAAAAACACTATGGTTAACACAATGCTCCTCTTTACTGTTCTCTTTCTTTTTCACCATATGTTCAGTTTCCTGTTGAGATAGAGTAAAAAAGAAAGCAGATGCTCAGTTGAGCCTAAATAGAAACAGCATGATGTCTCGTGTTTGCATCATCTCTAAGAAATGTGCGTTTGGAGCAAAACAGGAGTGTGGGAATTGGTACCTTGTTGTAACAATGGATAAACTCCCCTAACTGGTAGGACAGTATGCGTCTGCGGTCTTGGAGTGGTAGCTGCCGACTGGGCAGGACCACCTTTATATCTTGCTGAAGGTTACTGGCAGCTCTCCTCAGGAATCGAATCACCAATTCCTGTGTAGACGAAAAACATACATGTGAAATCTTTTATTATCGCCTTCCTGATTCACTGATTGTGTTATAAGTAGAAATGCTGTCTGCGTGTTCCCCTCTCAGTGTTCAATGCCACTTAAAACACCTTTGAAAATCAATGGCCTCCCTAGAGATCAGTGTTAAGCATGCATGTGTTTTTTCGGAAAGTTTTAAGGTCTGTGAAGATGATGATGATGATGATGATGATGATATATGCCATTCCAATGCACCAACCAATCTTTTTACAAAGACCACGTTTTCCCTCTAGTGTGGTTTCTGCACATTTCAACTAAAGCCAAGGTACAGATGAGTAACACAATAATCATAAGGGGAAATCTGGCATATATACATGAAAAGGAAACAATTCCCCAGGGCATTCCACCCCTGTACATTTATTTGGAAAAGGAGTTTAAAAAAAAATAGTTACTGTATTATTGTACCATTTGGTCATTGTCCTTGTCTGGCCAAGCTGGGATGGTGTTGGCTCTGCTCTCTGCCAGGAGTCTTTGCTGGACGCGCTGCAGGTAGGAAGAAAAAGCCATTCGAGCCTGGACTTTACTGGAGAGGAGAAGCAGAGAGAAGAAAAAAAAAGTCACAAAGGCAACTAGAAAAAGGTAAAAGAACGGAAAAGAAAAGACAGACACACATAAGGAATAACTTCAGCTCCTTTTCCTTCCTGGCAGTTGATAAATAAAGATTATACATTTTGTCTTCAGCTAGTTTGCCGAGAACTGACAGTAAAGAATGTTGTGTTGCTTTGAAATCTGGGATGCAGGTGTTACAACAGAAAGAACAACAGTTGTCCTCATTCCATTTGCTGACATTTCATCCAGAAAGAAAGAAAACAAAAACAGGTATGTATCAGTTTCAGCCAGAAGTTGTCGAAACACAGTGTATCTTGTCTTGCATAGGTATCAAAATGATGAAGTGTCTTTTGTGGTATATGTGAAACTGCAAAGAGGACTGTCAGAATATTGTTGCTGAAAAAGATGTTTTGGAAATACCTGTCAAACACAAGCAATGATATTCTGGACTATAATTTCCCAGCTTCTTGCACAGTCCTGGCTAACACTGAGGAATTTTTGACAAACCCAGACTTGTTGAATGATAATTCCTTGTTAAATTATAATTTCAGGAACACTTAGAAAACAATGGGAGACTGTAATGTCAGTTGGACATGCTGTAATTATACTTGTGTGTACAATAAATTGCATGAAAGTGTATTCTATAGTTCTCTTTGCATAAATGGAGGGATTATCTCTGGATTTTTTATTTTGAGGGGATTGCTCAGATATTTGAAAGCTGGGTTGTATGAGACAGCTATCCATAGACAGGGCTTTACCTGCAGTTGATGACAGTCAACATGCCTGTACAACATGCACATGAGTACTGTCATAGAAGCTAAGTGATGTATGGCTGATGACAGTAGCAGGAGGAAAATTGTATTTCAAAGTGTCATATCACGAAAATGCATCTTTATTGCATTTGTATAAATTGTGATATAAAAGAAAACCTGTAAAAATCTAATAAAAGCTGTGACAATGTAAAGTTCCTCAATACCACCAGTCCTCTAGCACCACAATATAGGATGACCTCTAGTACAAACAAACCAGTTAAAAAATCCTTTACTTGTGATGTATTAGGGAGGATCCAATCATATTTAAGGTCAAATTTTTAGTGTCGCCTCTAGCAAATACTAATAAGAGAGCAGTAACCATGTCAGAAAAGGTAACTATGAGAAATGTGTTGTTTTTGCTTTAATGTGGCAAAGCCTCAACTTAATCATCAAAAGGGCACAAATGTTGCAGACCAACAGATTGTGGTATTTTGAATGTTTACAGCACAACTGTCATAGATGAGATAATCATTTGGCTAATACTAACAGTTAGCTTCCTCTCTACGTGTGTGTAACAACATGCCCTGTTGGCCATGTGGTAGTTATGAAGTTAAAACAGATAATTGTGTTAGTAGTTTTGGAATGCAAATATTCAGTCCTTTAGCTTGATTTATTTACAAAACTTTGTTGTAAGGATACTGCTAACACCCTGGTCAGTGTAGAGCTGAATGGCGAGTGTGTGAACATAGCTGTATATTTATGTCACTCATGTGTTTACAGTAGTTTTATAAAGAGTTGTAGAAACCAACTTAATATGAGCCTATGAACTTTATATTGTGACTAGTATTCCATTTGTGAGAGATAAATGCATTTTTGATCCAGTATGAATTGTGAAATCACACTCATAATACTTGTCAATAAAGTCCCAATTTATAGTAATGCTTGTCAAGTAACCTCTAGTTTTGAGTGAAATTGCTCAGTGGACTGCTTCTCTTATTATGTGTTACACATCACCAACATCAAAACAGCTGTTACCTTGGCACGAATCCCATTGTCCTTCAACAGTTACATGAAAAACAAGCAAAAATCACTACAAGTCTGTTCATCTTGAAGCTGTGAACATATCTTCAACAACTCAACAGATTTTGGAGAGATTGTTATTATCATGTCAGCCCTGTAAGTTTTTGATGTGTAACACATAGTCCCTTCAACAGATGGGACTTTCTTAACATATCAAATTATTCTCAAATTGACAAACCTCATATATATATAAAAAAAACTATCAGCTGCTGTGCAGTCTTTCTTTCAAATAAGTTTTGATGGGGTGCAACCAGAAAGGATGGTACTTTGGCTCTCAATGTCAAAGGCTGACCTCAGTCATCATTTGAGCTGATCTGTGCTTAGCCAGAGGTGGTTACAAAAATTATAAATAAATGAACTACATCAGCTACATTAACTACACTCTTTGTTTTGTAAACACTATTGCAGAAGTCCTTAGTGTACGCCTGTAAATGGTATAAATATGAGCATGAAGTTATGGGGACTTTTCCCATTTTTTATTCCAGGTGGTCTCAGTATTATGGTACATTACCATCACCCACTCAGTTAGGAGTGTGGACAGAGTTATTATCCCCTCAACTAAAATAATTCCTGTAATAGACCAATCACACACTGACTCATAAAGGACACACAGGCCTTTATGTATTTTTCTTTTTCAGCTGGATGGTGTGTGTGGAGTATTCACTCAGTTGCAAATTGCAATTTGACAGCCAGATATCAGAGTATCACATGATGAACTTTTAGAAAGATGCATCTAAAAAAGAAAATGGTGTAAGTGGATGTTACATGTATGCTTTCAGCCTTTTACCCTACATCGGATTGTTACTCATTCTGTCCATTGCAGCTACAACTACAGTGTTATGCACTACATGCTCGACGCTTTTGCTAAGTTAAGTGTCCATGAGAATACCAGTCTGATGACTAAGTAAAGGTGTGAAATATTAAGCCATATTTATTGAATTTGAATTAAATTTAATATAATCGGTGAACTGCAGTTATATTTTGAAGGTTGGGTTTTATATTTCTCCTTTGTAAATAGTAAAGGAAGTGAAAGAAAGGGAAAAGTAAGGTGTAGAGGGATGCCAACCCAGTCTGCAGCCCAGAATACAAACTGACCTTAGATCCCACCCCTGCTGAAGGATGTTAAGCAGATTGACTCTAGGCCTGGCATTGCGCGTGGCTGCCTCTGAGCTGGACACAGCCTCACTATGGAGACGATCCAGTGGTGTGGCCACTTGACTTCTTTGCTCTGCTACCAAATCCATGTGTGCTGTTGGCTCGCACACTTGTTTCACCTCCTTTCTTTCCTCCTGTGCACACTCCTCTCCCTCCTGACCGCTGCTCTCAGTCGGGGAGGCCTTGGATGCTTTCCCTGAAGTATGCAGCACTGCAAAGAAACACAAATGTCAGTTGCATCACTAGCATTTTGGATAAAATATACACATACACTCAAAATAGGCCTTTTATTGTTGCTGCAATGAAATGAACTCATTCAGAGTCATATTTGGCCAACCTCACCGTGACACAGGGGAGTTATTTATTGGAACCAACAGTGCATTAGCGTGTGATGTTGTCCCACTTAGCTACAGTCTCCTTAGTTTCAGATGAGAATTAAAGTGGTTTCCTGAACTGAGGCAGAATAAAAGCCTACCAGATTTCTTTTTTTTCCTTGCTGTAGAGCGATGAGTCAGGTGGCGCTGTCTTCTCTTACGTGCCTCCAGAGAGAGCAACTTCCTCTCATATTGGACAACGTGACAGCCATGGACCATGTCCACCTGCAGCTGCACATTCATATTTCTGAGTGACAGAACAACACATGTCAACACAGTGGTAATAAAAACAAAAACAACGATTTATATGTTTATCATTGTCAGTTACAGAGCATTCTGCAGAGTCGTAAATTTAATCTTGAACTAAAGCCAGCTCAAAAAAGTATTATAATGTGGTTATGTAGTTTTTCCAGACGTTGATGAGGAACCAAAAAAGAAAGGATAATGTCCAGATAATAACACCAGCTTTTGCAGAAACAATATCACTATGGACAACTATGGAAAAATCATAGATAGGCTTAGTTGGGGGCCAAATCTTCAGATGATATTGTGCAATAATAAAAGCTGTGGTTAAAACTTGAAGGCACACACTGATCTAAATAGCATAAATGCACGTTGTATTATAATAACAAAACTGTGGTTCAATAAAAAGGCACAGTTCATCAATAGTAGTCTTTCCCATTCTGCCCCAAATTGACTCTGTGATGCCACAGAGACATCGGACACATGCTGGAAAAGTTGACGGTGCAACATCTTTTCAGCTGCTCCTCTCACCTATCCAATCGAAACCAAACAAACGCCACAATAGAATCCAACCATTTCCACAAACTGATGGAGAGATTTACTCCCCAATCCCAACCACAATGGAAATGCTTACCTTCCATGGAAAAGTCTGTTTGCCAACATGTAGTTCATTGATGTCTTGGACTCCAAATATCCACTGAGAGAAGAAGATAATAAGCAAATTACAATAATCATAAAGGCAGGGGCCGGAATGAGCCTCAACATCCTTATTTTGCGGCGAATGTGTTAAAATGAGGCCTCTGTGATTTAGCTACTCTGGAAGCAGCCACTGTTAAATGCACTGATAATTTCCCAGACCACTCACTAAGTACGTTTTGAAAAAAACTGTCACAAAATCCCCATTGCTAAGGCAGCCATGGACCTAATCAAGCAACAAATCCTCACATAGGAATATGAATTGTAAGCACAAAGATGGATTTCCTCAAAAATAGGGGCTTTAAATACCAGAGAACTAAAAAATAACTTAAAAAGACGAAAGGTCAGTGACTCTGTAGCATACACCTTCTGATGCTTCTACTGGTGAGTCAAAAGAAGTCTGGTGGTCGGGGTTTATACACTGATTGCACTGATTTGGCCACTAAATATAATATCAATAATGAGAAACAATGGAGACAAAGGGGATTACTAGTGATGAGCCTGCTTTCTGGTTCAGCTTACCCATAGAGCTCCCATGTGTCTGAGGTGGGGAAGATTCTAACGAAGCCTCCCCGTCTTTCATACTCCTCCTTTATCCTCCTCAACACTTTGACCTATTTAAGAGAATGGAAACACATGATTCAACGTATATTCTTCTTCTCAGCCTGCCACGTTTAGAAAAATGTGCAAAATATCACCCTGTCATTGTAAAGACTTGACCTCCTCAGTAGTCAAATTTAGAGTGCTGTCTTCCTGGCCTTGTTTGGTTCCTATTTTGTCTTTCATCCCTTCTGTTTCGGAGTTACTGGCTGATGGAGGCCTCTGTCGCTACACAAGAGAAAAGCACAGACCAAACAGTATTATCCCAAACTGATTCATGTCCATGTACTGCCATTTCCCTTTCCAACACAAATGCATACCAGTGTCTAGTGTTTTTTTTTATGTAGTTAAAATATTCCATGTTTCAAAATTGTTACGAACTCTTACATTCTTGAGGAAGAAGTCATCTCATACTCTACAATATAAACTTAAAAGGCTTCAGTTTTTTTTTTAATGTAAATGATATCTTAAGCAACCAAAAAAACAACATGTCCTTTTTTATTCTGTTTTTGTTATAGATTGGTTTTCTGGCTCCCTCTCCACTCCATGCACTACCAAGCTGTGATTGACAACTCTGGCATGCAGGTTGGAACTTGGACCAGACAGCGGGGCACAATCCCACCAGATCACGTACAGAATTTGTCATCTAAATCACTGGGGGATTACATTTAATTTGTCTCACACGGATGGGGGGATACAAAGGCAGCCAAAAAGTGACATGGCCTAATCCCACTAAAAAAGTTTCATCTGTTGTCCATAACCAGATTAAAAAGAGAGGACAGGCTTCCTGTAGACCTCAGGGGTTCAGCCTAGCCTAGGGTTTATGATGGGCATGTTTTAGGTAGTTCTGAGAAACTGAGACTTTGGCAGACAGAGTTTTTGAGTCAAGTGGTGCATTGCAGTATTTGAAGCACTTGCTTACAAAAGCCACTTAGCTAATGTAATGAGTTTTGTATTAAACACAGCATTAGGAATCGATACAAGCCGTCTGTCTGCCACTGTGAAAAAGAGTAAAGCCACATAATCAGATTAGCAAAAAGCAAAAGGCAATTTCTTACTGGTAATGAAACAGGCATCAGGGAAGTGCAAAAGGACAAGGCAAAGTTAGATTATTATGGATGAGTCTGATGGAAACTTACAACTCTGCTGTGTGCGGGAGCTTTCTCAGCGGACAAAGGTTTCTGAGAAGTAATGAGTAAAAATATGAACTGTGAGCAAACATCAGTATTACCTTGACACGTTCTGTATTTGTGAAGAATACACTATGCCTACACGTATATGTAACAATGAAATATTGTCACTGTATGGGTTAAAAGGCCCTTTAATAATATAAGGTGGAGTAGAAATCTGTCTGATTTAGTAATATCCCTTCAGCAGATCCAGCAACAAATCCGTGTGCAGTAGTCAAGTAGACAGAGCCAAATATATTAGCTGTTGTATCATTAGACAATGAGGCCTAGTATCACTTGATTGGAAATGAAAAAAATAAATAAAAGGTACACAGTGTTGCACTTACTAACTGATGTCATTTAAACACTGTAATTGCATTAACAGTTGTTTTGTATTATAGTGATTTTTCCATGAGTGGCTCAATGATTGTGGTAAGAATGTAGTGTAAGCAACAGAGAGATCAAGACAAGAGCGGGAACATTTCACAAGGCAGAGTAAATGAGTGCAATGCTTGGCATTGGTGTGTACTGTGCATGTCAGAGTCCAGTACCTGTGTTTTTTGGGCCAGATGCTTCAGGCCAGGGTCCAGAGTGACTCGGTCAGTCCGTGGCTTCCTCGCCAGGGGGTCTTGGCAAACAAAGCCTAAACCATAAAAAAGGAAGATGTAGACTGGTATCTGCATGACATCAGGTTTAAAATACATTACTAATTCCCATGACCTTTATGTATTAAGTCAGAACTGAAATGATTGTGCAAGTAACTGTAGAATAGTAAAACAATGCAATGGAATAAATCAGTAATATCTTGAAAAATATGATGTGATATGATGTTTGAAAGGCAATATTTTTGTGAACTCTAACTAGGTTCTGGCGCGTATCAATGGTAGATGATAAGAGGGAATATTTGTGATTCACACGCACACATTCCATCAACATGTTCCCACCCTGTCAATAAAACTCCAATCTACGCTCCTCTGTTTATTATTCCAGCACTCCCCCTCAGTTCACCAACATTGATAGTGAAATGCAAAAGAAATGTTTATGTTGTATCTTAGAGGTACTCTGTGGTTGAATTAGGTCTATTGACAGCTTGGAGCTTTAGGCTATTTGCTCTACTCCATCCAAGCCGTCAGGTAAGAATCAAGCTGCTGCCATGCTCTTGCCTAAACACAGCAATTATTACAAACATGGGTGACACACAGCCGACAGCTACACATGGGCGGAAAATGAATGCTAATGGAATGCTGTCATTATTTACAGGTCTGGGATGAAACCCAAATGTTATCAGCCAACAGCGACTTTGTTTGGTACATAATAGATGTGCTATGTTTTACATGCCACTGCTCATTTTCCCCAGACCCACAGTAATGTCTCAGTCCAAAGATAACTGGCAATTTATGATTCTACTCTGTCATTTAATGAGCCAGGAGGGTTTCAAGCCACAGCATGGCCAAGGCTAGAAAGCATATGCACATGTGCAGACACACACACTTGCACATACAATAGCCATTCATTTAATATCATTAGACAGAAACCACAGTTAGATTTAATACTTGAGTGCCAATGGAATCTAATCACTAGGCTCCATGTATGCTTTTTATGATAAGAAGGATAAAGTAGAGGATTAAGTGAAGTTAAATAATCAAGAGATAAAAACTTTGATTAATAATTGCATATTTACTTTACTCTTACTCTTTAACTATAGTTCAAACATGTAGATGGAAAAACACTGTCTTAGTGTTAGTCTGTATGTGCATGTCTGCAGTACGTAGTGTACAAAACTGCTCTTATGTTGAACTTACATATGAGCAAATATTCTTAAGTATTTTTCCTTTATTCAGCAATTAAGAAGGGGAGAGATTTAAAAGAGACACATTATTCCCTGCTTCAAACACTGTTGTGTAAACAGTGTTTATCCCTGCCTTGGGGTAGGTATTTTTTGTATTTTTATTTCTTCACAATAAAGATTGCTTTATTTTGACATGTAGGCTCCAGTTTCTCAAGAAAGCTTAATGACTATAAAACAATTCTGTCCACAAGTTATTTCATTTTAATTAATGAAGGCTGTGGTTTATACTCTCAACACTGGAGCACCCATTATGAGGGCATATAGCTATTTTCAGCAGTTTGCGCAAACTCAACTAGTGGAATGTCGGAAAAACATTAAGCATTAAACAAAAGACGACTGTCTCCACAAGTTTGAAATCTGACGGTTATAAAAGGACATCAACAGTAGCATCTGCACTTTTAAAGAATGACAAGAGTGGAAAAATATGGTGAAAGACAGATGTTAGAAACACTAGAGTCCAAGTCAAAAAACTGTCATTATTTGTGCAAAACTTGTGATTCAAATTAAAAGATATACTATGTTCGGTGTGTTAGCATGTACTCACCCACAAGTGAAAACATGTCTGCAATCATACTGGCCTTTATCTTCAGATCCAAGGGTGTATCACTGGAAATAAGAGTCTGATTAAAAAAGACCAAAGCACAAAAATATTGCCTCCTATACAGATTCATTCGGCAAAGATAGGTTAATGGTTGTAAAAATAAAATGTATGGTGTCTGACTTTGACTGAACTTAGTGAAGTAAGTTCTTGTAATTATATTTACCATTTACATTTGTTCTACATTTATTTCATTCATTTCTTTGTTTCTAGCCTAACAAGAGTGTGATAACTGCAGATTACCCAAAATAAAATGTGTAAGCTCATACTGAGTGACTGGTATTGACTAAATTTATATCAAGACTCACCATGCCAGTGAGGGTGAAAGGTTCACCTCTAACAACCAGGGTTTGAGGTGAGTGTCAATGAGGACATCAAAGCCATAGAGTTCTGTGGAGATAATCATAATAAAATAAAAATAGGAAGAATGAAGTAGTAAAGGTATCAAAGTCAGAAGCATTCAAACCACATTATACAGCTTGACTTATGGCTTTCTGCTACTGATTACATGCATGCGATAGACCCAATCACTCAAGAGAAAAACATTCACCAAAGCCTACTACTGAGAGATTGGCTCCATTACATTAACTAACTACATACACATTTCATCTGTCATGAAGTTGATTGTGTAAGAGTGTAGATCAAAAACAAACTGTGGCTGTGAATATTTTCATACACACAGTCAATAATTTTCTCATGACTGGAAGGTTATGCAGTCTGCATATTGTCATTTTAAATTAACATGAAGGACAGTAATGACTACCAGAAAAAAAAGGTTCACCCCTGTCGTAAAGTTAGCATCTTGTTTAACATGGACAATAAACTATGAACTGCAGAGTTGAAAGTGTAACGATGTGCTCAAGTGGCAGAAACACGGGAAAAGCTGTAGGCTATAAATTGTATATATTCATTCAAATAATGGCTTAACACTGAGTGGCATAATGAAAGGCTTTCTTACATAGTGGTCAGGAAATACTCAATATAAATCAATCAGTCAACTCTATCCCAATTTGCCTCTTGTTTCACTGATTTACAGTCTTGGCCTATTATACCAAATAAAGCACTCACACTCTGGGGAGTGTCACCCAAAGCCTACGACCTGCTGGCCCCAGCAGCAGCTTACAGGGAAACCACACTATTTTACAGGGATAGGGCAAAGCCCAGTCATAGAGCCAGAGGAAAAATCCTTCTAATGGGACTTCAAAAGAACAGACTGTGTTGAGAATAGGCTCGGGGGTTGGAGGTTTCAAAGCTGCCATAACCAGCACTGTTTGTTCTAGCATCTCAGGTCAATGCCAGTGTTAAACACACAAAAGCCAGCAGGACAGCAAGCATTGGCTTGATGCTGCACTTTGTTGAATAATGCTGAAAGTTTCTGAGGTGACTTTGATTTATTAGCCTGTATGTTTATTGCAGTGTATAAGTTGAAAACACATTAAGTTGTTGTCAATGAAGACACAGTCAGGATTATAAAACAGATGTGACCTGACATGAGTAAGTGCAATTATATCCAACTACGAGGACTCAAAAAATCACAACCACTACCAGTTCCTCAAAACAAGTTATAGTTACATTATTGCATTTTGTTATTCCAGTACAGATATTGATAATATGACTCCAATACTAAATCCTAAACTGTATTAATTTCTCATATCCATCTTATCTGCAGCATTTTTATCCTCAAGGCAGTTTCAAAACATAAAAATATACAGCTATTTGTGGTGTAATTTGTCTATCCAACTTGAGTTTTATGTTTCATCACCCTGACATTTTACCATTTGAAGCCCTTTTAAACTTTTGTGCCTCAACTTGACGTTGTCAGAAAAATATATCAAGCCCATGTGTTTGTGGTGCTTGGACTGACACTCAGGAGATTTACTCCTTTGTTATTGAAACCTGGTATCACGACCTCACATCTCTGCACAAAGACCTGCAGCATTAACTTCTATTTTAATGAATTAACACCAAAGTTTTTCCCATTCTGTTCACATTTTAATAGATGCAAACTGAGACTAAAATGACAGATAAAGAAAGTGCGTGTCATGAAAGATTATGTAGTATGGAACAGAGTACTGAAATAAATTGGTTTGGGCCTGGAGTGCCTCATCAGTGGCACCACAACAACAAGGGAAAATAGGGAGGTGTTACACCACCTCACCAGCCCCCGACAAGCAGACTCCATGTGCTGCACATTTTCCCCCAATTAGGAGCAGACGCCGCTCCTGCCCCATGAGCCTGCCGAGCTGCTTGCTGCTAGAAGCGTTTGTTCTGTGGCTCGACCGCTGCAGAGGGAGCACTGTTAAATGCACCCACAGAAAGCCCACAACAAGCATCACAGACAAGGAGAGGAGAGGCAGCGAACATCCACATCGCACCCATTAAAGAGGGAGGGAAAGAAAAAAAAAGGGACAGAGAGAAGGGGTGATGAAAAGTTTTTTTTTTCTTCTTTTATTATTGGATGGGTGCTGCTGGAAATTTTACCACAAGAGACAAACGCCCCAAAACAATAATCTCCCCACCCTGGCCACGCAGCTTGTTGGACCACAATAACAACAGCACCATAAACTATTTTCTTTATGTGTTTTTTTTTTCATAGACAAGGACAACTGTATCATTCTTGCATCATTTGGAGAAAAAGTATTGCTGCTTTTTTTTTTTTAGTGCCAGTGTTGCAGGGAACCACAATCATAAAAAACACTCTGAGGACAACAAATTAAAATAACAGCTTAACACTTTATCATTTCATTATCAAAGTGGGGCTCAAACTATTAATCATTCCTAAAAAGTCAAAGTTACTGTCATTGTAGGGATGCCAACATTGTGCTGCAGAGAAGTGTGGGAGTATCTGACAAATGTAAAACAGGGAGAGAGGTTCACAGACAGGAGATCCAACCACACTCAGCACTTAATGAGGGACGTCGAGTGGAACACAGGACCAGTAAGTGGAATGTTTTGTGTGTAATAAAATAGGCCTTTGGCTTGGCTAATCAGATCTTAGTCAAAACATCTCGTAATCAGCATCCCTCAGCAAAAAGCCTGTCCATTAATCACACGGCAGCGGTAAGGAGCTGCATGGGTGGCATTTTCTCTCCAGACACACACACCATACACACACACACAAACGCTCTGTACCGATGTTAAACAAAAAAAAATCTGTTATTTTTATTTCTTCCCACATGAGGCATTACTGAGCTATAAAAAGATTTTGTTACCCTATGCCTATTTAGATACGCAGTGCAATTTAAGCAAAGGGAAGAAATCCCATTTGAAAACAATAAACATTGTATTAAAACCATTAATAGACATTAAAATGGCAGGGAACAATTTGCAGTAAATTAAAATTATAATGTGCTTTATAGTCTTGCATGGCTTCCTTCCAGACAAGCCAGAGACTTTATAAAGACTAAACAATGGTGTCTTTTATGTACACACATTGATTTGCTGTCATACATTCTAATGCTTTACTTATTTACTGGTACATAACAGCTCTGAGGCTCAGGAGGAATTCTTTGTGCATTGTAGGTTGCTGAACGGGAAAATAAAGGTAAGTGCAAGACTTGGAGGAGGTGGAGGGGAGCTGAAGCTGACAGGAGCTTAGTGAACATGACTCCTTGGTGGTTTGGGTGGGTTTTAAGAAAGGAAAAAAGCCCATAGAGATACTACACTGGACTCCCTGAAGCTCAGACAGGCCTGTCACTTTGTAGCAGCCATGCTTTACACTGGTTCCTACATGTCTACGTATGTTAATACTGTATGTATGATGTCACATGTGAAAAGGTTGCATGCTGTGCAACCACACTGAGAGGACGAGGGTGGTCCCATAGAACCATCAGTGTCTGTCTTCAGAAACCTAATCCTGTAGACTAACTATGAATGCTGTAATTAACTTGCTTGGGGCCATCTCAAGACAACAAAATTACTCTTAATTCAATAGTAAACTGATATGGTTGAAATAAGGTAATGGGCATGTTCACAGCAGACCACAGTGTCTTATGTATCGTGCTACTAAAAACTGTATAACCTAATTGCCTTTGTGCTACTCAGTAACATTAGCATAGTATACATTTCCTGTAGTTTCCACACTGGGAAGGTAAATTGTCTTAGTATTACCACAGAACATACCATGATGCAGTTTTGTGCGATATGAGGACATGTACAAACAAATAACTCCTAATATAGGCCTAACTTAGTGAATAAATGAATGGAAATAAGAAGAAACTTGTATTTCCAAAATTGTTTATTGACTTCATACCAAAGTTATGTGTCATCTGATTGTTTATACGTGTCTATTAGGTAAGTATGACAGCCATGTTACAGCTCGGTAAACCACATTTCCACTATAAATACCAGCATAGTCAACATTCACACCCTGGGTTGAAGCGGCCTTTCAACCAGCAGTGATGCTCAGGATACAGATAGCATCTTTATGCAGGCGAATGTCAGACAGTGTAAGCCCATGCTGCTACGCATCCAATACAGCCCAAACAACCAGCAATCAGTGGGCTATTATGTCTACCAAGGCCTGTCAAACCGTAATGCCCTTTATTTTTCTAACATCTGAGAGGTGAAAGAAAGTGTGAGCAGGAGAGGGAGAATGATAAACAAAGAGAAACAGTGAGAGAAAAGGGTAAAGGACAGTGAAAAAGAGACAGCGGTGCTAGGAGAAGCTCAGCCAGTGTGCTTTCAAACCCCAAATCTCAGAGAGACTGCCAGACAGAGAGAAAGAGCACAGACAATTAGTGCCAACACTAACATGGGTAATGGCTCCAAAATGGAGTTCACACAAGCCTGAAGCAAGGCAGAAGCAAGCCAAGAAAATAGTCAGCCTAAATCAGACAGACCTGAATGGCAACAAGAGGAGAGGAAACAAATTCCTGCTTCAGTCAACAGGCTCTCCACGACAAACGAATAGCCAGTCAGAGAGCAGCAACAGGCAGGAAGGCTCCGCACTGAGGAATGACTGTCTACAACCTCACCATGGTTCACTAAAGAAATAGTAGAGGGGAACTGCTGGACAATGAATGTGAAACTGAAAGGAAATGTGAGGGGTGTGGTGGTGTATATACTGTAACTAAGTATGTGTGAGTATATATGTTTGACGAATTTTCATGTGAGGCTGTAGCACATGCAGTTTTCCTCTGCTGCACAGTTGGTTTCCTTTACCTCAATATGATATAGATCAGTGTAACTGCAACTGCAAAGTACAAACTCCAACACAGATTATTATAATTAACAAAAACTAAGATCAAAAGTAGAACTAGAAGTGAGGGGAAAAAAAGCTAAATAAAAGCTGCAACAAACAATGTAACACAAACCTAAAATAATTGGAATTGCAGGTAAAACAGTTTGGGTTTCCATAAACCTTAATGGTTCGTTCATGATGTGGAAGAAAATAATTGGCTATGCACAATGGAAGACCTTTATAGACAATGGTTTTGTAAATCATGTCATGCATTCTTTCATCATAACCTTTGGAGCTTTTATAAATCAAATATTTCCTTATATATACGCCCAACAGACTAAAACTAACTGTAAAACTATCCCTGACTGGCTTTGTTGTACATCTGATGGATTGTACACCCAGTGCAACTGTGTCAGAACCAGATGAGTTTTCCTGCGGTGGTGGTGGTGGTGAAAAACATTCTAAAAACACTAAGAAATGATTACCAAAGCAGTTTGTCTTGTGGGGAACAAACATCTTGCAGGCAGTGGCGATCTGCAGTTCAGCACTCAGCACAGCTTTGATGATGAGGTCTTCCACCTGTTTCATCAACACTGAAAGAGATTTAAAACATTAAAAGAAAATGAGAATAATATGGCACCTTTTGATAGACTGTGATGAATTAAAATGACCAGGTAGTGACAGCTATTACAAATGAAAAGGAGTTCAATGGAACCTTAAACTTATATACACAGCTGATACCCCAAAAAAAGTGGTTTAAAAAAAACAAATATCAAAGTTTAACTCACATGTGGTGTCCTTCCCCTCTTGTTTCAAATATCTCAACACTGCACTCATACTCCACTTGTTCCCATAATCCTCAACTTCAGGGTCATCGCAACTGAAAAAAGAAGAAACACACTCTAAATACACAAGTTATGAAGAAATAGATGACTAAGTTAGATTTTCAAACTTGCGCCACTTTCACTTGACAAATTACCTGACATAATCGCTGCTCTTTTTGTTCACACTGTAGTTTGTGAGATGCATGAAGGTGTTCTTAATGTTCTTTGCAGTCTGGTCATATTTGACTGTAGCAAATCTGTGGGCAAGAAAAAAAAAAGTAATGACCACATTCATAAGGCTGACAAGTGACTGAATAAAAGGGGAACTTTGGAAGGGATTAGTTTCTGGCAGCCTTTGAGAGGAGTGGATGCCACATGTGCAATAATGAGAATTCTTTGGCACACATTGTGTACCTGAATACCAACACAAACCAAAGGAATGTCAAGAGATAAAAGAGGGATTGAGAATTTGGCCATGATTTACTGCCCACACATAGTAATCAAGCCAGAAAACAAGAGGGTGGTGGCATTCTGTTCCCAGCACGTATCTCTGTCAGGCTAAAACTGTGAGCCATTGATCTACAAATCATCTAATCTCCTCTACCCCTCTAGTTCACAATAACATTTTATTACTACGGTACAAGGGTATTGTTTTGGTTTTAGTTTTCTTATTTGTTTGTCTGTATGTCTGTCTACTTGTTCGTTTCTTTGTTTGCCAGCAACTTTACCCAAAACTGACTGGACCAATTTCCATGAACTTTTCAGGAGGTGCGAAGTGGTCCAGAATAGATCCCATTAAATTTGGGTGAATATAGATCAAAAGTCAATGTGTTTTCACAATAATGAGAGATAGGGCAAATCAGGTCAAATGTTTGTGAGGGGCAGAGTTTGTTGTGCCAGACACAATTTGTTAAATGAATAGATAATCCTTGCTTTAAATACTAACATCCATTATATAAGAACAATTAAACAGACTAATCTTAAGATATGATATAAGAACAGTGACACAATCAGCTACTTTTGATGTGCATATCATACTACTGAAACAATAGACAGCTTTGTTTCTTAGTCACTACTGGCACTACACACACTGCTTTGCACTGTGTAGACCTGAGGCTGCCCTCTGCTGGTCACTCAACAGAGTACAAGTCATGGATCTGACAGTAACCAGCCAGTCACTGCAGATACTAATGGAATCAAAAGGAATCAAATATTGTCCATTACAATCAAACTGATTTGTTTTAAACCAAAAGCGAACAATCTACCAATAAGGTAAGCACAGTTTTATGGCTATACATCTTAAAACGGTCAGAAAATAAGAAAAATAAATGAACAGACGGCAATATTGTACATTGATAACAGGCAATGAAAACACAAATTAAGGAAGTATGTACAGTTTTATAATTCAAATTTTGCACATTGCTAGCTTCTGTTTTATATAATTTTTTGTACAGTTTATACCATGTATTATTTAATTATGTATTCAGATGTGTTTAAGCAAAGTCCATGTTAGTATAGTAAGAGTGATGAAAGTACAGTTTAAGTGTTTTCGTAGAAGGCAAAGGAAGCACAGTAAAATAAGACAGCCTTTTAACCTGGAAAATCATAATGTGCCTTTTTTCACTTGCAGTGAACATGATGAAATACTGACAGTAAAAAAATGTTCTTTTGAATTATTATGAAAAAAACTGGGAGTCTAGATATCTGGCAAATAAAAGGCATTGTCCAGGGGAAAATAAAATCATACAATAGAGATAATAAAGAGGAAAAATTACAAGAACAATCATCCTCACAAAGCACATTTATTACACTTTTCAACACTGTATTTAATCTGTTTTTAAATAGGATAACCTGAAATGTTCTGATGGGATTACTCTTACTTTTTCAATGGAAAGTACAATATTTCTAGAAGGTGAACTACTTTTTTCTGTTTTCCTTTGTTCTGTTTCTGCTTTGACAAATTCATTTCCACATTGTTGGATTAATAAAGTTTAATAATAATAAAAAACAAAAAACCCAGCACAATCGTATGATAAACAAGTAAATAACCTTACCTAGCCAGACCTTCCTCATACACATAGATAATTACTGGATCATATGAAGTCACCAACACATACAAACGCACATCAAATTTGAACTCTGTGAACAAAACAAAACAAAAGACAAAAAAAAAAGAGATTGTAGTTGAATATTTCCAAGGTTGACATTTAAAGGAGCATAGATAATGATGAACTCACCGTCTATTAGTAATGGGTTATTAATATAACGAGACACCAATATGTTTTCATCCATAGAAATCTGGTTTGGCTGCAAATAATATAGAAAAACATATAAATGACAATATAATAATCATGTTAGAAAGAAAAAAAACAGGCCCTTTTATTATAAGCTATGAGAGGTAGTTTTGCCAGAATAAACTGAATAATTTATATGATATATGACGTTACCACAGATCTAATGGCAATGTTTGGTTTAAGTAGGAAATACAGTACAAAAGCATTACACACTGAGTTACAAATAGTTGACATGACATTGCTGTTAGTCTTAAACATCAAAGAACAGTCAGATCATGGGAGGCTAGAAACTGACTGAAAATTGGCCAAAGCAGGTCAGCCTTCAATAACAGTCTATAAAAACATAATCGGGTGGTGGGAGATGGGTCATTTATGAGGTTGAAATGTGTTGCAGGTGGTGAAGCTGAGAAGAGAATGGGAAAGGGGGCAGGGTAACGACAGAGCTGGCTTCAGTTCAGAGGAAAGCCAAACTGAAAAAAAAAAAAAAAACATGACCGTATTTCTTTCTTCTCTACAAATATCACTCTGACATTCTTTCCACTGTTTCATAAAAATGCCTTAGAAGAAGAAGAATCTCAGAAGAAAAAGAAGAAGTAGAAGAAAAGCATATGTTTTCCAAGATTAAGAATCTTGTTGAGCTCCTCCAAAAAGCCCTGGCCTTGGAAGTGTGTGATTTACTCCACAAAACGAATTAATGTTTGAAACACTGGTTGATTCTTTATTCAAAGACAGCTGCATCTGTACAACCCCCAACATAAATAACATGTGGCCAACTTTTTGAGTTCACACAGTATCTTTGTGTCAGTGGGCTTATAGTTAACTCTTTAACTGTATGAAAACACAAACTACATACAGCCTTTATGATTAATGTCTTAGGTTTGTGTTTATTATCATAATTTATGATGTGAAAGTGAATGGATTGCTCTATTGCCCTTAAAGAGTTCAATTTACTTATAGTTAATTTAAATTTCATAAAAGGCTTCTTAGTAAAGTGATCCACAATCATTTCTTGTGGTCACTATGTGACTACACCTATCAGTCTAAATATACATTTATTCTGGGTCAAACATTTAACAGAACCAAAATGGCGGTACACCCTTTAGATGTTTTTTTTAATTGCTATTCATGGGTTTTATACTTGTGTATGTTTTTTTTAGGATTGTTGTGATCAGATGTAGCACTTTTAATATCATTGTATTACTCAGGCATTCTATTCTATCCTATCCTAATGTAAAACACTGAACACTGATTGCTTAAGGTGTCAGAAGTGGGCATTGCTTCATATAAAAAAATTTCACTCACATTGCTGACCAAGTAGATGCCTCGACCTCTTGAAGATGCTACTGGTTTAATAATCCATGGGCCCTTGTCCTTGGCAAAACAATCTGAGGTTGAAAAAGAAAAAAAAGGGGCAAGTTCAGAAAGAATGGAAATAGTTTATTTATTGGGTAATGACTGTAAATGTGTCATAAGCAGAGCTCTAGAAACACCAATATCAGGTGTGTAATGTCTTACTGCAGAATTCCTGATATTCTGAGGGAAGCACAAAAGTTTGAGGAACAATATGGAAGTTTTTAAAGCCGTGCATCTGCTGCATTCGCTGAATGTTTTTATAAAGACGGTCTTTGCGCGTCAACTCGTACGACCTGAAAAATGAGCATAAGCGGCAACTTGAAATACTCAGCAACTCTGACACTGACAGAACAAAAATATATACATGCATAACAGCAATAGATCGCCCTCTGCCTGTCAGGGTGATTCATTTCAGGTTTGAGTGAGGCACCATTCCAACCTAAATGTGCTTTGCAGTAGAAGCCAACAAACACACTGCCTAAACCAAAGGCTTTAAAACAGCTCTGTGGTGATATTTATAACACTGAAAACAGTGGTGATACAGTCGTAGGGCTGAACAATCTATTATACCTGGGAAAGTGGTTGACCTTCTGGAAGTCCTGAAGGCTGCGTAAAATGTAAGGCTTAAGGTGAGATCCTGTCCACATGAGGTTGAAGTCATTGCTGTTTGGGTGAACCTTCAAAAGAGACAAAAAGTTTGACCTTATTCACTTTAAACATAGATAAATTTCACTTTAGCTGGACGAGCTCCAGATGGTTTCTAGCAACCAGAAGCAGTATTACACTTCAACATATATAACAATTCAGTGAAATTGAATCTAAGAGGCAGATCACACAGTCTGCTCTTTAGAAATCATAAAGCAAACTAACAGATAACAGATATTCATCACCATCATGTTTTGTTTTATCCCACAATTTGTTAAGAGGCAGAACTCACATGGCCACTCAGCGTCTAGGGCAGAGCCACATGTTTGCAATAAAGGTTTATTAAAGTTTGGCTCTGGTGGGCTTGTGGCAGACACTCATCTGCCTTTGATGATGGGTTTGCAGGAGTCAAGAAGCATTGAAATGAAATAAAAAGGGAATTAATTGTAACTGCTTGGAAAGAGCAATAACAGGGATTGTGTGTGCTCTCATGAAACAGAATTAATGCTCTTGAGGTCATTTAGTATTTTCCATGGATGCATTCCCAAACTTTGACATCGGCATTATCAGTCAAATGAAGAACACTATCCTTTATCCTAGGCAGAGGACAAGGATATAAATAGCATGCCCTTCTAAAAACAACAGTGTTTGGTAGATTTACATCAGTGTTTTACATGTGCATGATTTACAGGACATTATTACCTCTTGAAATCCATGATTGGTGAGTATTCCTCGTACCAGGCGGCTCTCTGTGCGAACAATCTTGAAGGCCAAGTTGTATCGCTCTAGGCATTATCAAAAAACAAATGATTCTAATTGTACTCAGACAACACTCATTTAAGGACTCAAATACCTGGATGGGATTTATTGTGAAATTTCTCATATTCTTGTATTCATTCACACATTCTACTGTACCTCCAACAGAGCAGATATTCCCATCTTTTAAAACAATGGCTTCAGGGACAAACAAGAAGACTGGAATAGTTTTGCTAAGGCCACACCAGGCAATACAAGGATGGTCTCTAGTAAAGAAGGAAGCAACACAGCACAATAAATTAATATGTGGTTGATTTTATAGATGATTTCACCTTTCAAGCATCTCATAAATCTGGACAAATAGGCACCATATATGACAAAAATACCTCTAGTACAATGTCACGTAGATGCATCCATATCTGACTTTCACTTCCTAAAGTCTCTGGCATTAATTCCAAAGTAATGTGAAATAGACTATATGGGTAGCTTACTTAACACTGAGGGAATGTGTTCTGACAAGGTGTTTATTTCAGTCAAGCAGATAAAGTTAGAACCACACGGTTTCAGGAGGTGCTGAGAAATAACAAACCCATGGACTATACTAACAAACACCCTTGTTAAACTGCAGACCATCTGATAGTACCAGACACAGCCTGCTTATCAAGGACTAAAAATAAGATAAGGTGGCATGTTGATGGAGTAGAACTCAATCAGCCATGGTTAGTCATGATAAGTGGGGAAGCATGTAAACAATTGCCGGCCGTTGCTTAAGTGTACGGATATGTCAGACAATAAAGGAGACGTCTTTTCAACTTGGACCACCATTAAAAAGGGAGTGCTAATACTACTGTATATACGCCTGCACAGTCATTTATCAGTGAAATTCTATTTATCTGAGATATGACAATAAGACGCCAAAATGTCACACTGTATTACTAAAACTTCAGCAGTTCACAAGCATGTATCAAAATGCGGAGATGGTTTATTCACTTCTGACCATTAAGTACAAACTTACAAATAGATGCACTAAAGCTGAGAATTCTTCAATTTTTTCTTCAAAAGTGTCAAATAATTGGAATATACTTCTGACAAAGACAGACTAGCCTGTGTATTTTTGGCTAGAAATATATATATATATATATATATATATATATATATATATATATATATATATATATATATATATATATATATATATATATATATATATATATATATATATATATATATATATATATACATATATAATGTTGGAATTTAAAAAAAATCACCAACATGGCATTTAACAACAAAGTCTTTTCTACCCATTTCCAATAATCTTATATTAAATGAACAATAAATGTGATTAGTGCTGGATATATCTATGAATTTCTTGAATCAATACATTTCCAATTCCCCAGGTCCCAATTCTATTTGGATTCAGTTGTAATACCTACTTTGCTTGGAAATTACACCTAAAATAATCTATTAAATTGTTAAAGAAGCTCTCTAATATTAATAAAATAATGCCCATCTTATTTAACATGACCAGCATATGTCAACACAGTAAGTAATTTCTTTAATTAAACCATGGCTAAAGATAAAGCTTAAGGTTTACCCATCAGTAAAAGTTAGAAATAATAATAATAAAAAAAAACAGCCTTTGAATTTTATGAATCAATATTGAATCACTCAAATCAATTATCTGAAATGTAGATGCTGTGGAGTGTGATCTTTTTTCTTGTCTTCACATCACTCCTTTGCTCCTGTAATACTACACTTAGTTGTCATTCACATTATTTATTAGTCTTAGCTGTTGCAAAGGCATTTGTTTAAATGTACCCAAACAGTGCGAAGACACATGAATATCCCTAATGTGTAAAGCATAACATTCGAGGAAAATTTGAGAGTAAAAACAAATGTCTTGTATGGAAGTGCAGAGGTGATGATTACTTGATAAAGTAATTATAAAAAATCACAACAATGCTAATTTAAAAACAGTTGAAAGTAACATTTTTCTACTGCAGTGGCATATATGTGCATGAAAATGTTTTTTCCTTAGCAGCATCTTGGTGCAACACCACAGTCATTTAAAGCAGTGGTGGTCAAACTAAGGTTAAACCTTAATACTAACCAATCCCAACTAATTCAGGAGATGTACATCAGCCTGAGAGATGGTAGAGTAGCTCTTAGTAAGGTATACTAAATATAGCTTAAGAGGGAATTAGTTGGCTGAGACACGATACTGAAGACCAACATGGTTCATCTATGATAAAGACCTACATGTGCTTTTCCCTAATTCTCTTATCAATTATGCAAAATGAAAGCTACCTGAAGTCCATCATATTGTCTAAATGTATCTTGGCATCAATAATTAAAATGAACTCAGGGTATCATCATTAATGCTATATAGATTACATTACACATTCAATGAATTATGGAAATCCACAATGTCAAAAGCCTTCAAATGAAGCTAGAAATTGGACATTCTTTTTTGCTTGCCATGTTACATGAATGTTTGAATGGACAAGGTGTAGGTGACAGTGAGGTACTGTTTCACCATCTAGCTGAGTGTACAGACTATGTACAGTAATTTTATAACATTAATAAAAAAGGACTAGATACACTTTATAGCAATACATATGGATAGTGTACACACGATATAATAACAATAACCATAACAATTAAAACTGTTCAGGTGACAGAAAAATAAATACGATTAATAGAGACCTTTAACATAGTAAGACATTTTATTTATCTGTACCTTTTGCACAAACTATCCACTATAATGTGGCTGTGAAGTGGAAAGGATTATGTAAATAATCTTTAGTGTAAAACTTACTCTTGCTCATCTTCTGAAGAGGATTCAGAGTCCTCCTTACCCGGAGTGACAGCTGGCATTTCCTCGGTAAAAGGGGACAAGCTGTCCGGTGAAATGTTCCAGGGAGCAAGTTTCTATTCTTACCATATCATCTTTCACCTTAAAAGACACGTCAGACAATTAAAATATCATTAAGTAAAATAAAGCCAATCCATCCGTGGAGATTATCACACTAATAGCAACGCTACTAACAAGGAATAGAAATGAACAGTCGAATAACCTTCAAATTCTAATTCATATTTCAATTCACAAAGACCTGTTCCTTTCTAACTCTACATGTAATGCTAGTTGTATTTACTATTTATTCATCAAGTTATGCACCAAGTTACTGAACATTGGACTGCAGCCGTGAGCAGTTTACACTAAACCCAGTCAGTAAACCCAGGAGCGTTAGCTAAATTAGTCTTACTGATTCATTACAAAACAATTTCACTGCAGACAGGTGACGCTAGCTAGGTAAAATATGCCAAAACGGAGCACTCTTAAAGCAGACGTTTTCATAAAGCCATGCACAAATACACTAATACACACTTGCCTTTATTATTAGCGCATGCTAACATTATAGCTAGCTAGAATCGCCAGAGCCAGTTGATCATCGCGGTTAATCTTCCTGGTAACTACAACAACTGAGTAGCAACAGAGCATTGAGCATGCCCAGTTACCAAAACTGAAAACAATATGACAATTAATATTTAATGAAAGTACAACGAATGTTCTGAACTATGAAAGGCTCCGGTTCTTTAGCTAGTCCTACAGTAAAATGATGTTATCTTTATTAAATGATTATTCCTATGTTCCTTAACCAAAGTGTTTAACAGGTAAGAATACAGTGCTTAATGTTGCAAATAGCGACGAAGCGTTGTTAGATCAGTTGGAAAACACAGGTGCCCTAACAAGGACGCTTTTGTGTAGAATTAATAATTATTTTCCTCGCAGCACTCATATAAAGAAGAGAATACTATGCTTGTCGAATCAGTATAACTCATACATGTGTGGGTACTATCTCGGTTTCCATTTCATCTTTGGTTGAAGACAGCCTAGTAAGAAAGTGTACAGGTGATTGAATTTCTTAACAGCTATTGGCTTGTGATGTCGAAAGGCGGGACTAGAAGGCTCAAACAGCCCAATGATATAAATGGTGTGGTTGATGGACCCATTTTTTTAGCTCTCTCATTGGTTACACAACAGAACAGAATGAATGACTTACTGGAGTCAACATAACAAGATACATTGGTGACCAGAGTCCCACTTTAGTGTTTTGGATCTTATGTTGTCTTGTTTTGTGAGGCGCATGTATATCCTGTAGTTTGAGAGGCAAGGTCAGGTAAGTAAGTACATATAATATTCTAATACGTATAGTCACAATAGGTTCACGTATTGTTGTAACCTGTTTACAGCAACGTTAGCCTGCTATATAGCTTTAGTTAGTGATGTACTAGTATCACCAGCTAGCTTATAATATATAACAAGCTAACTGCACACTAATATTTATTTAGCCTCGTGAACTAGTAAGAAGGTTGCATTGTCTTAGTTGAACTTATTGAATTATTTGGTTTTTATTTTATAACATATAACAATATTTCAAATTTTGACAGGTGCCACTGAAAGAAAACATGAGTCGCTTTTTGAACGTCCTGCGGAGCTGGTTGGTGATGGTGTCCGTCATTGCAATGGGAAATACCGTGCAGAGTTTTAGAGATCACAGTTTCCTGTCAGAGAAGCTTTATACAGGAACACCAGAGTTTGGTGAGCAAACTTAATAGTATGGGATGGAGGGGACACGTAAAACAAGTGGGAAATTCCTGAACCATCAAATACTTAATTTCCTGAATTTTGTTGAATTTCTCTGAACTAATATGTTAATAATATTAAGTTTAAGTGTACCTGAAGCACCTACTTATGTCACTGACACGTTCATTTCGAGTAATATATCAATTTCTAAACTTAAAAAGCAATATTGAAGACAACATGGATGCATCATATTTTACTACAAGTCAAACACTGATCAAAACTACTGGAGAATTAGACCTTGTTGAGGCTTGTTTAAACAAATCATATTCATTTGACTATGAGTAATGTTACAGTGTTTTAATTCTCAGATTTTTTCATGTGTTTACTCAATATATATTTTCTGAATATTAAGGGACACATTTCTCCTTTGGCCACTATGAAAGCTGAACCTTTAGCTATTGATTTCAGTTAAAATCCAATGGACACTCATCTATCATAAAATAATGTTGTTGTTTTTTCTTTTGGTTCTGCAGTTTTGGTCACTTTAACCCTTAAAGGCCTAGAACTGTTGTTGTGATTATTTATAGTTGAAATTTTCCTCTACATCTAACCACTCTTAAGTAATTTATCAACATTTATCATGATATTAACCTGTGCATTCTGTAAATTACACTGAAAAGCCAATGATTATGTTGTTGTTTATAAAAGTTCAGAGTAAATTAGAAAATGATATTTAAAAAAAAATTTTAAACTGAAGAATTGACATTTCCCCCAAAATGTATCATATCGTACACATAAAAACAAGTATCTACAACGTGTAGTACATGAGTTTTATTGGTGAATCAATGTTTCAGAATATGACAGCCTTTCCAGTGTTCCAGCCTCTTAGTGCTTAAGTGGGTCATATCTGACAATAATATTTACATATATGGATGGATTAGTGGATCAAACATTATTCAACAGTTTAGATCAGCAGCTGTTTAGGTCCCTGAGGGTTAAATAAACTTGTTTTGATTAAATACATACAACACACTGCACTGAAATTCTTTTCATATTTTAAACATATGCAATTCAGACGTATCATTTTACTCTTTTTTTTCTTTTACTTTAATTTCAACAGTGAATGGTCTCCAGGCTCGAACATTTGGAATCTGGACGTTGCTGTCATCCATCATTCGCTGCGCCTGTGCCATTGATATCCAGAACAGAATGTAAGACCGCTTGTCACTGATTTCCTGCAGTGTTTCTGTTGGCAGTTTGCATATGGTCTCACTGTGTTGCCTCTTCCAGGCTGTATCACATCACCTTATGGACGTTTGTGCTGGCATTGGGTCATTTTCTGTCTGAAGCCTTCATATATAAAACCGCACCTCTCACTATTGGGGTCATGGCACCTCTGATTGTGGCAAGTGAGTACAGATATTTATGCCTGTTAGTTGATGTGAGGGGAGAGTTGTGCAAATGTTAAAACACCTGTTTGTGTTTGTAAAGGGAATTTTTTTTTTACAGTAAACAAAAGAAACCTGTTTTCCAGGTTTTTCTGTCATTGGAATGCTGATTGGATTCCAGTGTTTTCCAGAGACACAAGAAGATGTTGGTGCACGACAGAAAAAACGTAACTAAAACCCAGCAGCTGTTGGACTAGTCCTGCTCATTTTTGCCTTGAAGAACGTCAGATGTGGATGTCAACTCCTTTCCTACTGTGACACTTTCTATGCATCTAAATCGGGATGTAATAAAGATTTTTAATGGTACATTTTACATTAACAGTATAACTAAGAATTTGATAGAATTGTTGCTGCTTCATTATGTCATGTTACAATATGGTGCTTGTCTGAAATGAAGAAACTGGATAATGAACACTTCATTGATATATCACTTTCTTAGATTTATATCTTAACAGCATAATATTGAGAAAAAAAATTGATTCATTAACCTTGGAAAACTGATGTATGTGTCCTGTGGAGGAGGTTTGCATGTTCTCCCAGTGTCTGCATGGGTTATTTAGGTTCTCCGGTTTCACTGTCGTGATGTGTTGTAAGAAGTTAATTCATTGCCCTAAATTACCCATAGGTGTGAATGTGATCCTTGGTTACAGAAAATGAATTAATGACATTATCTCATTTGAAAAAGGCTACGACGTCTCCACATTTCTACCAAAGACATTTAGTGACATTACAGTACAGAACATTGACTTTCTCTATTGCAGAATATTCAGGAGTTTTTTCTTTATTGGTTTGATGTTTGCTGTTAAAAACCTTGAGCCTTTTTATGTCTGTGAAATTTGTGTCTTATAAAGTATTTTATCAAAAATCAATACAATGAATTCCACTATTAACTGTGTTTTAGGATGTTATGCACTGCACCTGAATAACCAGTAGTGGATTTGTTTCTTATGCATAGTTACCCTAACCCCTGAAAGGGGGAGGCTTATTGTTTTGGAGTCTTTTTTTTGTCTGTCAGCAACTTGACACAAAAACTATTGGACCCATTTCCATAACATTTACAGGTAAGATGCAAGGTAGTTCAGAATAGATCCCATTGAATTTTGGTGAATGTAGGTCAAAGGTCATAGAGACCAAAATTTTTTTTTTTTTCGAGCAAATCAAGTATGTGTGAGGGTGTCGAGGTTTGTTGTGCCTGACACCACATGTTGTATTTATGATCAATTTTGAATTTCTGTTTCAGCTCAGGTTCCATAGCTGGGTGTTCAGCACTACATTTAAAATATAACTAATTACAGGTCTGTGTGTATATACATGGAACATCAGACAATAGGAGATGATTGTTAGTTTATCTACTACAGCTAATTTCACTTGGTATCAAACAAATCACCACTCATTTGTGCTTTCAGCTTATTTAGCCAATTCATTTTATTATTACCTACTAAAAACTATACACTGGGTATTTTGGTCTAGAATATATTAACAACATTCATAATTAACATTAAATTTAATATATAAACACCAGGGTGTGAAAACCTTTCCACAGCACTAGAAAAGTTGTAAAAATGTCACTGATAGAATAATGAGCACCTGTACAGTCACATGACTACCATTGTAAAAAAAAAAAAAAAAAGGAAATCACCAGAAAATGTATAGCACATTAAGTTAATACATACATTACTGACACACCATACAAGTACTGGTCACAGCAATGACTACATTTCTCAGTAACATCTAACAAGTTAAAGAGAATTATACACAAAGAAAACTCTTGTGCAAAATGACAAGTGCAATTGATTCATTTGCCTTATCTTCACTTCACGCCCTAGGATGTGGAGGCATTCTGTATGGTTCCAGATGTTTTCTTCTTCCATTATCATATCCATTCTTCCAGTGTCTCACTTCCTTTATGATAAAGCAGGTCACTTACAGTTCAACAAGGACAATCCTGAACATCCAAGAAGTTCTCAGATGCACAGCATCATATAGTCAGCAGTAATCAGAAGTAATACTTAATGTGATCCTGAATCACAGGCAGAGATGGGTCCTTGAGCCTGACAGGAAAACACGTCACAGTCCTTAGTCTGCATGAATCATGTATATTCTAAAAACAGAACACTCAAAAATACACCTTCAGCAATGTAAAGACAAATTTGATGTAATACGTGTCCAATATTAGGAAACAGTTAAAATATTGCTCAGTGTAGAGCATTACAGTAATAGTAAGGAGGACGGTAAAAGCCAATGACTAGAACTTAAAGTTGATTTAAGTTTCAGATTGTACTAAAGTCGAGTCACTGAACTGACAGTTATATTGCACTGAAAATACATTTGAAATTCCCAAAATAGTGATGTTTTCATCTCAGGATGTAAAAATCTGAAGTTTCCCCAAGCATTTCCCATGTGCATGATTGTTTTGTACTTATTTTGGGTTGGGCTCAGTGGCAGTTGGGATGCTAGTGGGAATCTGGTGCATTATGTTGTACAGTGCATTAAAGGAACAGCTGATTCATGCTGTGTTCACAAAGCCTCACTGAGGTTCATCAGGGTTCATGTGCTCAGTCTTCACTGGAGTGTCTTCTATTCTCCAGCCATGTGTGTGCATGTGAATGTGTGCTTGTGTTTTTTTGTATTTATGTTGTCAGTGTTTATTGCTCTGAAGCTTCTTATAACTCTTTGAGGATTTCAGGTGGAGGTACACCTCCTTCTGGATCAGCTGTCATTTTCTGTAAAGGACACAAACAAGACACTATAACTATCACAAAGACACATGAATTCATCAAAGCATCTAAAAAAAAACAGGCTTTACACCATTTACATATATACTGTGCTAACATCTTAAAACATTTCATTCATGTTTTGGAACAAACTATTACAAATATGCACAATGAAATAGACACTAAACAGATCAAACAGATAAACAACAGCAAAAAAAATCTTCCATAAATATTTTTCTGAAATGTTTCTGAATCAAGACAAACAGTGAAAACCTGGAACATCCACGTTTTCTTTTTTTTATTTTAGATTTCAATATGCAACAGAAAATATCCATGTTTAACAGCTTTCTGTGTATGAAAACCTCATATTACAATGGGCTGCAATTGTAATGTGATTATCAGAGATCAACTGTGTTAAATCTAATCTTTAATAGGATGAACTGGAAAACAAATGACAAAAGTGGTGTTTGGTTTATGTTTTGAGCTATATAATAAAGTATTTTATTTATATATTTTTATATATATATATATATATATATATATATATATATATATATATATATAATTGATACATTTTGCATGAGAGAAAGAATAAGAGTGAATATATTGTAATGTGTAGACCACGTAGCTCTGAGAGAAACATTCCTTTTGAGTAAAACCCATTCTCTCATTCATTAATAGAATTTCACATTTTGAAACTTAAGCCAAGCAGCCCGTTTAACTTTATTAATGACCCAAAGTTAAGACATGTTTATAAATACTTGCATTTAGAACAAACCCCTTAATACCTTTTATTTCTATACAGCAAAATGTTGTAATATTGTCATTGTTGTCAGTTATCACTCTTTTGCACAGTGTGTGTGTGAGGTTTCATTTTACTGATGTTAAAGTTTCAGCATGTTTGCCCCTACCTTTGCAGGTATGTGTTTACATTTTTGTGAGCTTGTGGGTTTATGTCAAGACTCCCGTTGCCAGGGGATGCTGCATGACGTGGCTCCATACTCCTGAATTGAAGACTCAGAGCCTGTAGGCTGGAATGATAGCTTGGGGGAGTCACATCTCTGAGGGCTCCAGAAGGACCCCCTTATTTCAGACCTCAGAAACCCCTGCACACCAACCCATACTGCCTCCAAACTGACTAAATCCACACTAACAAGAAGAGTCTAATGTGCACTTTATCGTTATGTGAACATTAGATGATTAGATATGACAATGTCTTCATTTATAATATAAATGTTTTATATTTTTATTCAGAAATGTTTTTTACAGCTCATTTTCAGCAGCTGCAAAATGAATATTCTCATTTCTAACAATTTTGCAAATGAGCATCATCAACAAACAGATACATTATTGTCTTTTCAAGCCGTTAGTGGGAGGTTTTCCGGCATTTTAGCTCCATTTGTTTTGTTAGAAATGGAACATTATGAGCAAAGGGAGGAGAATGACAAAAAGCAGACAAAAAAGGTGAAAAATGAGCCCCAGGGAACACACAGGTAATTGTTTAAAAAGGCATTCAGTGTTCAAATGGAGAGGTGAGTTTGTGCAGCTGGAGGCCTTTTCATTTAGTTTTCTGTTTCACTGAATTTTAATGTGGTTTGTTACACACTTTTGAGCAACAAAACAAAGTGTTTATTTTTAAGTATACTGATGCAAGATCAAGTAACTTCTTTTGTTTAAATGTTGCTGGATTCTAGCAGTGATGTGATTATTATAGTTCACTGCATCTGTGTGACAGCTTTTAACTGCACCCCATATTATTAAATAGGCTCTCTTTTAATAAGCCCCTTTGAAGTTTTTCAATCCCAGCAGATTTTTTATTTTTTTTATTTCAAAGTTTTTATTTTTTAATTTGCGTGTGTAAATAAACTCAAAAATAACAATGTGGGTTTTACAGCAAAATCCTGTGCCCATGCTGTTAGTCAAAGAGCTGTCAGACAAAGCATAGTTGTATTTTCTGCAAAGAAGTTTTAAGTGAGTTTTGAAAGACATATTTCACCTGTGCAGCAGTGTGTTTAGCCATGTGCATGTTTGCAGCAGTGCACCACAGAGGGAGAGGCAGCCGAGCCCATTGAGAGTAGATACAGCCGAAAGCCAAGGCTGTATCTGACACAATCCCATTCCATGGGATCTGAAGACTCTACCTTTGGCATCATGCACCACACACAAGTACTTACACTCACTGTCTGCACCTCAATCTGGATGTTGGCCTTCTGCCGTCGCAGGTCAGACTTGATAAATCCTGGAATTTACAAAAACAGAAATGTGGACAGTGGTTTATTTTCCTTGCAAGTGTATGGTGTAATATTAAATATCAATATCATAATTATTTCTTTACATTCTTTCTTAGTTTTTCAAACTCACCAGAGCAGTCCAAAATTCTATGGGGTTTCTTCACAACTTATATTATGCTAAATGTTGTAATTTGTGTTTTTTCAGAGTATACCAGAGAGATGTGTATACCAAGAAGTAATGAATCTTTAAAACAGGATTTTATTCTTCCTATTCTTTGATTATGTTTCTCAACCATCACTTTTCTTCAGGTTTTCAGTTGTGTATGTTAACGCAAGTGTGAAATTCTGAATGGTTTACTTTAATCTGTTATTGCCTTTGCTTGAAGCATCGTTTCTAAAACGATTAACATTTGTAACTAATAAATTTTGACAGTGTGCTAATTAGTGTATGCTTCACACAGTTTCATCAAATGTGGATGAAATTTTACAACCCGATCAATAAAAAGGTGTATTTTGAGCAGCTTTGAAGAATACTTGAAGAAGACTTTGAGGGTAAAAACTATTTCTTTCAAACTATTTGCGACATTCAGAATACACATTCGGAAACTGTCATACATTCAAACCTATTGCAAACTGTTTCTTTTCACAGCGACAGATGGTTTTCATTGATACATGAGTGAGTCGTTGGTGCTTCATGTTCTTATTTAGATGGTGGTTTGTGTGTAAAGTACTGACACATAAATATACTTTTTTACATGAGTTTGAGAAGCTGTCCAAGGATTATTTGCTTTTGTAAAAGATGTACAATGCTTTGCTGGTTTTATATAACTTTTGTGGTTAGTGCGTACAGTTCTGCAAAAAAGAGTGTCAAATAGAATGTCCAGAAGCAATGAGAAACAACTGTTTTAAAAGCAACTTTATCCCCATTCTTAGCCTAACTCTAACCACAGCATGATTCTGAAAAGTCAGACAAAGTTGGAAAGAAGCTGAGTGTCTGGATGTGAGACAGGAGGTTTTCAGGAACATGAATAAATAGAGAATCATATTCATACACTTCTGCAGAACTGTAAGATGCTGTGAATTGGTTAATTAGTTTTTAAACTAGTATCACCACTTCAGAAAAACCCACCAAAAAAAGTAAAATCACCATCTATTTAAGTGTGTACTATATTTACAGTTTTTGTACTCCTTTTTTTCCCAGGCACAGTCCTTCCCCACAGTGCCCTGAAGCCTCTTAAACCTACTAGAGGTTTCCAAATGGAAAGGCAATTCTGTCCTTTGTGTTGTTGTATCAATGCGGTGCTTTAATACTTTTTTCCACATTTAACCAAAGACAAAAATTAACCAATTGAGGCAGTGGCTTTTTTTAACACAAACTTCCTGCACTTATGTGTGTCCAGTGGTTCTAAACAGAGTGATATAAGAGTTTCAGTCAGTGATGTATGTTTGTGCCTTTATGGGTTAAGAAAATAAAAGAAAAGAAAAAATTAATCATCAGACTGAGGTGTTGTATGTTGTTGCACCTTAATGAGGTTTTCTGGTTTGTCAGATGCTATGTATTAAAATGTAGTAGTGCCTTTAACACAATTCCAACACTAGGGGGCAACATTGTTCCACAACACCCCCAATCCATGCCAAAGTATCTCTGGGACTGTCAACACAATGCACAATACTTCATGCTTTGCTTCAGCTAGGTCTAATATTGTGCAAATGTACTGTATGACAGTAACACATGTTCAAAGGTCACTGCTGCTGTTCTCTGTTGTGAGCGGAAAGATTCACTGAAGAGACAAATCCAAAGTTAATAGTTACCTGTCATTACTGTTCCTATTAGAAGAAAGATACACAGGAAGATGTTTCCCGCTAAAGTGCTCCAGTGGTCGATAATTTTCCCTTGAGAGATGGTGAAAATTATTCCAAAAATCTGAAATAAAAAGAGAATTGGGAAATGTTTATAGAGCGCCTTCAGGGTTGTCTTCTTCAGGTGTGAGCGTGTGACCATAAACCCACCTGAGCTGAGCAGTTCAACAGTCCAGATGAGGTTCCCTCTGATTCTGGGTAGGTGAGTTCGACTGCAAACTCAAAGCCCAGAGGCAGATATCCCGTCATGAAGAAGCTGCAGACAGACAGACACACACTTTACTTTGAGGTGACAGAGGAATATGTAACTGTTTCACACATGCAAAAAGAACAAAAGTAGGACAATAATAAATTGCAGTAGAACACATCCTGTGGGTTTCAACTATTTAAGTAACACAAAGGAATCACTATGGAAACCAGATATGGACATAATCAGCTTAACCACAAATAGGAATAATAACTGTAGGGATAAAGCTCTTACACTGGGGAGTTTGAGGACCATTAAAATGAAAAAAAAAAATACATAATGAACAGAAACATATTCCCAGAATGTTTTAAGACAAGAACAGGGTGAATTTCAAGAGGTGGAATCAATAGTGGCACAAAGGATTTATCATAATATCAAGGCTGAGTAACCATCAGACCCTCAAACCTTATCTATAGAGGCCATTTTAAAAGCGTGAAAACACCATTAACTGTAACCATGACATCAGAAAGCACTATTATGTGCTTATGTCTTAGCTTTTACTTTTCTATTACAAAATTCAGTACACTTTCATAACTTTACAGAAAAAATAGATGTATGTATGGATCATTAGCTGGTTTGAAATAAAGTAAATGATACAGAGGACCATTACATCCTGGCTCACAATCTATCTGGGTTAATATTTACCCGCATTTTGCACGTTATGATGGATTTTTCCACAGTGGCCTTTACTCTTCACTGCTCCTGTACCTACCCTAAGGCTCCAGCTGTGACGAACACCACCCATAGGTGACCCAGGTTGAGGGTGAAAGCATAGACGACCATCCCAATTAGAGACAGAAGATACACAAAGAAGGTGGTCTGTCTGCAGAATGGCAACAGAAATAACATCCATTACACTGTGAAAGCAAATGTCTTCTCAAATGTTTTACAGACAGAACAGTGTGTAATTACATGCAATTTGCTAGAATATAAAAATGTCAGTAAAAGAGTGGGAAGGGTATTGAAGCAGCAGCACCCCATCTATAAGTAATACATAAGACAAACAAACTTTTTTTTTTAATGTTTTTATATTTTACATCAATTTAGTTTTGTAGCTTATACATCCTTTTCGTCTTGTTACCTCTTTCATCTTTTTTCCCCTATGTACATCTTTGATGCTATTTTTTTCTTTTGTCATACTGTTTTGTCTTTTATGTATTCTTTTCATCTTTTCCTTCTAGTTCCATTTTCTGTCATTGTCATCTTGTGTCTTACATCGTTTTCATCTTGTTGAATCATTTGTCATTTTCATCTGGAGTTTTTATGCACTGTTATATGTTTGGGTGTCATTTTTTCTTACTTTTTATTTGGAATTTAATCTTAATGAAAAAACTAATTCCTTCGATTTCAGTAAATACACCTTCATCAAGGAATCAACATTAGTGAATTTCATATATCATATAAAGCATAGCCATATCTTTCTGTAAACCATACATAGCATCATTTTTTTCATATTTTCATGTTTTATGTCATTTTCATTTTGTGATATTATCCCATAAAGACCCAAACAAACACTGGTAACCAAAATTATCATCTGATCTAAAATGTTTAATAGCTTCTGATTAACTAACCTATCAATATGTTGAAATATCTCATGTAAAATGTAGTTCATCTTTTTGTGGTCATCAGATATAATCCATTTGGACATTCAGAGGCTCCTTAGTTACCATGGAAACATCATCTTCTTCTACAACATTGATTCATCAGGAAAACCACTGGAGTTGGATCAATGACAGTGGATGAAGACACTGGGTTTTTGTTCAGTTAGTTGTAGATTTTATTGATAAAGTCACATTTTATTAATTTTTCTCTGTTTGTGATCTAATGACAATTACCTTTAATCTGAGTTTTTATGAACATGATCTATATGATCAGTGGATTACATAGAGTAAAACTCCAGATTTTTTATTAAAGACACCCATTACACAGAAGCATAAATGGTGATAAATTGCCTAAGAAAACTTAAATGGAGAGAAAAATGTATTTGGGACCTGGCGGAGAAAGAAACACTGAGTCTTTTATGAGTTAACTTTTTTTTCCTTATTTGTATATTTTATATCATTTTCATTTTGTAATATTAGTATTGCTTTTATGTTTTTGGATTCTTTATACCATTATCTTGTGTTAAGACTGAAGCCACTCTTCTACTTTTTCCTATCACATGGATTCTAAACTGTTCCAATATTTTAATTAGGAAAACGTTATGAAACATTATTGCTATGTACTGTTCTCTGAAAACAGTTACTACAATAAAAACATCTGTGTGACCCGATTTGGAACAGCGGTGCCAGAGTAAAACAATATTTTGACTCACTGAAGACCACTTGTCAAGCCCCAAATAAACAGGCTTAACGCCAATGAAGCTGTCTGTTGTACAACCACGCGTAAGACATTGCTCCCAAACATTTTTTTGTTAATATAACTTAGTCCTTTCAGTCTCTCCCACATCTGACAATGGGAGCGTGAGGGTCAACAACATGAATCTGGTCCCGGTTGCTTTGACAGCTAAGTATCCTAATGGCATGTTAAGAATCTGAGGATCAGAATGGTTTGCAAGATAGAAAGCTGTAGTGTGTAGAAGATCAGAACTTGCAGCTACTAATGATTTACAGTAAAAAAAATAATTAAAAAAAAAAAAAAAAAAAAAAAAGGAACAGGATCAAGGCTTAGGTAGTCGTGGTATATATTCATTTTTAAGAAAGTATTATTGCTGTTTTTTTGTGTTTTAATATAGTGGCACAAGGCCTGCAATGCAACCTGGGAGGGCCAATAGAGTACACATTGTCAGTTCCGATAAGCAGAAATGGACATCAGATAGAAAACTCGACTTCCACTGGATTCTCATTCGTACCCACTTTGACCAAACGCTTTAATTCACTCAGACATCTCTCTCAGATATGAATGGATGATGTAAAAGACACTCATGCAAGGAGTCCATGTTCTAAAGCACAGCTAACATTTGAGCAAACAAGAGGAACTGGTGACCCTGAAGCATCCAAGTTACATCAGAACACATCCTATTTAAACTCACAAGTTTTGTTAAAGTTTACTCATTCATTCATTCATGTTCTTAACTGCTCAGTCCTCAAAAGGTTTACGAAGGTGCGACAGACTAAATAACACTAAAATAATAAAGAAAAAAATGAGTGCTGCTGAACAATGAACATATTCTCCATTTCCATCGACAAAAGGAGGATTTATTTTTCGAATTATTCCATTTCTATTCATCTAAATTTTGGGATTGTTTCTTGTATTTATGCATGCTGAAAATGATGGGTTGAAAGAAAGAATAATGTCAAATATGATTTGACAATCATCATGTATCATTTATAAATTTAATTAGCCTGTTATTGTGCACTTTTTATTAGGAAGAAGCAGTATAGTATAGACAATAGTATAGTATAGTATAGACACAGCAGTACAAATAGATAGGAAAATAGAATACTAAGAACATTCTACTTGTACTTCTACTTTGTTTTTACTTCATGTTGTTGATTATAAACTGACTTAGTTTTCATCTACTGTACATGGCTTTAATAGTCTCATCTTTATTGCTAATCATTAACTACTGATTTTAGCCACAGTTGCAGTTTCCATTAGTTCTAATTATTCAAAGACAGCTCTTACTTGTAGGTTTTGGTCTTGTCGAGCCAAATGCCACATATGAGGGACCCCACCATACCAGCAATGACAATGGTAAGGCCGATTCTCCCAGCATTCACCTCTTCACCCTTTGAGGAAAAATATTAACACTTCACCTCTGACGGACAATATACGGTAGCAGTAATATTTTAAATCATGCTGTTATCTAGTCTAGGATGTGGGTCATAAAAAACAGATTCCCAGATTAAGGGTATCTGTGTCAGAACCATCTCAATTTCAGTTTTATAGATGTCAGTACAACAGAAGTACTAACAAGGCTCACTTCCAAATGCTCCATAAGATATTAGTTCTATAAAAAAAAATATTATACTGAAATATGAGAAAGAGAGATAAACTTTTCAACCCTTAACCTTTGTAGATCTAGATAAACTGGGATTAGGGCCATGGGATAGACAGGGACTGGGCCTTGGTGTAGCTCACAAAAGAGGGGAAGAAGGTGTAATAATATGACAATAAAGATAAAACAGAAAGTGAAAGACAAATACTTAGATTTAGGAAGATGCATGTGTTCCAGTGGGTACCATGTGACTTACAGGATAGTGTTCAATGATCATTCGGTTTAACAGTGTAGAAACAGCATAGAAGCAGCCGACATTCAGCCCTGCAGAAAGACAAACAAACAAACAAACAAACTGTGTCTGTCCATTTCAGAAAACACCTGTAGGGAAAGAAGAAACTCCAGATGGGACATTTTGCCTCCCTCCACAAACAAACTTACACATCAAGTGCACAGTAGCCTCAAGACTTTGTCAAAACTTCAACATAATACTGGCATTTACACATAACACATTTCATATTTTAACAGTCATCATCATTTAGCAATGACCTTTGAGTCTTTAAATACTTAAGATGACTATGTCACACCACAGAGGACCTTTAGATAAATGCTACACATGTGCACTAATGACAAATCCTCATGTCTGTACTTTGTTGCCCTTCACCCCAACATTACAACACCTGTGACCAATGATAAGAGTATTTTGCTGCTGTAGAAACTGAACTGTAATGAAAACATAATTGAAATGAGTCATGACTATCTTCATGATATCATAATGTGTGACCATTCTATGAGCACATTACAATCATCTGTAAAAGGAAAAAAATCAAGCCTTAAGATTCTACTGATTCGTACTTCATGCATATAAGCTTTCAATGCAGATATTAGTTTTTGCTGCTTATACACTCAAAGAGAATCCTTAGACAAAAAGCTCAAAACCATGTAAACAAACACACCAAAAGAACAGCTAATTTTAGCCACTACAGGCAGCGATGTTCCAGCTTTGAAAGAGTCATAAACATTAAAGCTGTGAGGTTTGGTTTGCAGCATCTCATTTTGTTAACTTCTGTATTTTATTTGGCTTTTGAGAAGAGCTTTCATACTATGGATAAAAACTATTAAACATGTGCTGATGAGTAGCTTCTATGAGATAACTTGATGATTTTTGTAAAATACTTGGTGCTGAGAAAGGATTTTTTTTCCTAATATTAGGGTTCTCAACCACTCAATTGCTTATATTGAGGAAAAAATAAAATGTTTTATGCTTAATTTGATGTTCCATTTCAGAATTAGTGATTCATTACAATAGTTCTGATTTATTTATTTTTATTTCTATGCTTTTAGATGTTTTCACATTCCATATTGCTAATTTCCAACCATTTAAATTTTAACAGTGCTATCAGCAGATTAATCAGCCTCTTCCAGCTCCAATCTGTGGTCACTCTGTCAGTCATTAAAAAGGGATGGGACCCACCGTAACTGACCACCAGAAGCATGAAGTTCTTGTTCTGTAGTAGCCTTAAGATGGAGGCGGTGTAGGAGTACTCATCAGCAGAGATGCTCCGGGCCTGAGCCTGGGCCTGGCTGGGAGGGAGCTTCGGACTCTCCTGGAACACTGGCAAACACACAAGCACATACACAACATATTTCAGGCTGGGATAATTCACTGTCTGCTTTACTATCGACTAGAGCAGATTCAGACAGAGGTCGAAGGTCAGTATGAATGTAAGAGGACGTGCACCCTGACAGTGGTGTACAAATGCTGGAAGATAAACATGTATACACACATGTATGACAAATAAGGGATTGACAGTCTTTTATAGATAAGGCTCATGACTAGACATGTCCACACTGATATGGATATTTTTCTGTGAAACCAACATTAGTTATACAAAATATACCTCCTGACATCCAAAAAAAAAACCAAGTACATACCACTACAAACATACAGACACTAACCATGAATCTGCTGCACTTTAAACTGTGAACACCAGATATCTTCAGCTAATAGTGGATGCAGCAGACACAGTGACTCTAGTCTGATGTAACCTTAAGCAGCAACAAGTTACATTATAAACTGACTCCATGGTAAGTATGGATTTGGGTTATCAAAGTGTTCTTTATATCATTTAGAATTTGTCACAACGTTACACATAAGTCTGTCTTAAATCTGTCTGTGCTGACCATGAGCTACCACAGGTAATATACGGACTAATACATTTATATAACATATATTTGATGTTTCAAGTAGCCTATATATTCATTACACTGAGCACTATTGTTTTGTGCTCTCTTATCTCTCATTTTTACACACAGAGAAAAATCACTTTCTAAGACATTGTAACAAAGTGTCATTTTTGATAACCTAAAATGCTGTTTATGTGTGGATGAGAGACCCTAATCTAAAGGAAAATGTGCATATTACAAAATATTATATTACTGTATTTACTTTAACATGGTCGCTTACACCAAATACAGAACACATCTGTCAATAATCCTATAACCCATGGCAACAGAAGTAAAGAACAGCATAACATTATACAAATCAATAGCTAAGTAAATGTTTCCTTTATTGTTACTTCTATAATACTACACACATTTTGTTTGTGGTTCTTTTTTTATCAACATCCCCCACTAATTTGGACAGAAAACAAATAAAGACATACCTGTGTTATCTGTAATGTGTTATCTTGGTAGCATAATAAGGAAATTATTTTTTAACATGGTTACTCTTGCATCTAAGAGGGCAACAGATATGATGACTAGTATGTTCAGTAAATCAATATGCTTTTCAGACTAGATTTCACACCAGTTATTTGTAATCAGTGTGATCAACTTTAGAATAACTCCAATACAAAACTTCATTAGAATTTAGTTAACTATCAAATTGAATAAAAAGTGCACATTTATCTGATTAAGTAAATTAATATATATTTTATAATATAAACTAAATGAGATTGATGAGACTTTAAAAAATAACAGTTTAAAAAAAGTGGCTGTCTGTGTTATCAGTCATAGTCAATAATAGATCAAAAGCTAATATTGAAATATATTCAGTTGTGTTTGCCAAAAAAAAAGGCAAACATATGGCACCATCACACATCATTAGTGTTTGAGTGTTAGGATATGTTATGTCTCTGAGTTGCCACAAAGTAAAATGGAAACACCATCATCCTTCTTCTCTTAAAGAAAGGTGAGAAAGAGATGCAAGGAAAGGATAATTCCAAGAAACACTTGCATGGTTCCCCATGATCCCTGCTTGTATTTCACGTTGTGTCCGAGCACATCTGATCAAAAAGGTGGACCATTACAGCAATTATTACAGCTGCTCATCTAGTGGCCTACAATGCTATAGAGGTTTCTGCAAGAAGCACATCTTCACACACTCAGGAAGATTCCATTTTCCAGTAGTGCTGTTGCCTAAAGAATCAAACAACACATACAACCTACAACCTCAAAATAAGTCAGTATATGTCAAACACTGGAGCCTAATGTTTGAAACATCCTTCTAGAAAATCCTGTCCGTGAATATAATGCCTCCAAAATAAATCAGATCCCATTGGTGTTTAGTAGCTTTCTCAAAGCATGAGTCGTTCTTTTACATATTTTCACAACCATGAATGTGGGACTTCAATGACATTGAAAGGACTCATGACTGCATGAGTAAAAACCCTGCCAGGTCTTAATCACTGCATGAGCCTTTGGACAGTCATGCTGCCTTGAAGACCTACCAATGACAACGAGGATGAAAATGACTGTGGCCACTCCAGCGCTGATGTAGAACATGATTCTGATGTGGTGTGCCAACTCATCCAAGTCATCCACATTAGGCACAAGGATTGGTGGGATCAGAAAGCCGATGGCGATACCCAGCTGTTGGTGAGAGGCACACAATTAAAGAAAACAGTATTCAGCTCCAGGTAGTGGACATTAAAGAGGCAGTGAAACAAAAGTGAAACAGGGTTGAAATAAAGATTCAGGGACAAGGAGCTGAGGCTTCAAAAAAGATGGGAGTATTAATGCTGCTTGTGAAAAAAGAAAAACAGCTGAAGTGCAAACTTGAGTGACTATGAATGACTTGTTAACCCTGAATTTATTAGCAGTGCATGCTTATGTGTCATACATAGTGCCATGAGTGAATTAAATATGTTTGACGTGAAATTGTCAAATAGGGCTGTGCAATATTTCACTGTCACGGATAACTCATGACTTTATTTTTTATAGGTTACGGTTACGTAATACAAAAATTGTTGAAAACTACACCATAGGGATAAAAATACTGGGACAAATCACAATTTGAGATTATAGGACCTCATTCCTATTGATAGAAATATTATCATAGAAGATTTTCATGTAAGTTGCTCTCACCTATTTTCACAATAAATAGCAATGTCTTTTAAGGTTAAAGACTGGTTTTTAAACTGGAGTCATAGGTGAGACCAGATGGTTATTTGTTGTTTGAGATGACTGTTTCAATGTGTCCCAGTACTTCTCTCCATATAGTGTATGTTCTTATACATGCAGAATCAACAAAAAACATTTACACCCGCCCACCACATGATTCCTATCAGTAGTTTAAAAACCAGTGAGTGTTGACTGGGGAAAATTTTATGGAAAAGGTTGGATTCTGAGTTTTGTTGAGTCAGAACAGAATCATTAATGTTGATTTACAGTTCAAGCAAAAACAACCTAATTCATTAAATTCATTCAATATATTGCCCAGCCCTAGTGTGAAGTCAGATTTTTTTTTCCAAACGTGCCTTCTATGTGCAGACCTTTGCCAACCCACCCCTCTCCTCTCCTATTTTCAGTGTCCAATGACACCTCTTTTCTACATTTGGGGGGAACTAAACTTTCTAAATGTGAATACCACATGAGAAGTGCCCACTTCATCAGCTTCCTAGAACCACCAACCGAGGTTCCTCCGCTCTGAGGGAAAGGTGAGAGAAGGAAAATGGCAGAAAGTGACGAAAACCTGTTCCTACAGGAGGAACACTCCATTTGAACAGTGTCTGAAGAATATGCAGATACATCAAGCAATAAATATGGCAGACTCCTTCGATCCTTGTGTCACTACAAACGTGCAACTGATATTTTCAGCAGGATACATAAACACTGACAGCGCTACTGCATCTGAGTCAACTTCTTAAGCTGTTGTCCACTTACCTTACAGTCATTTTGCTCGAGAATCCATTTAAAAACTTAATGGAGCATAAAATAAATCCCTACACTGTACATTCAATCACACCCAGAGAACAGACACTAAACCCCTATTTTTGTTAATTAGAGCAAGCCTTGACATGCTGTCAAAAATATGCAAATTGAGTTTATTCTCAATGAGTTAGTATCAAGGATGGCATTTCTTATAGAGTTAGTTTTGGCATGCAGACTGTTGTTGAACTGTTTGATCTTCAAAGCATCCCTGGCCTTTATGGAAATCCCACCTCCTTTTTTTCTAAATTTGAACTATTTCTAAAAACCTAAAGGGATATGTAAACTACTTGAGCATGAAAAGTTGGAGGCTTCAGGTTTAGGACCAGAGCCAAAGAAATAAAGTCATGTTGAGCAAGTAAACACCACTAATGATGTCTTCTATTATGCTCAACGGCAGGGAGCAGGACAAAGGAACATAACAAAAACAGGCATAACAATGGCCGGTATGCAGTGTTTGGCTTAACAAAGGTGAGAGAACACACTTCAAATAAAGAAAAAACAGATTGACTTCAGAAGTTTTACAGTAACAGAGGAATTTGTGGATCTATATGGTTTTAAAGAACATGTATTGTAAAGATCACAAGCATCCATATATAGTTTTCCAAAATAAGCACATTGTGTTTGTTTTCTGTTAACATTGGTTCAGACAGAAAGAGTAACTAGAACTGGATTTAATAATGATATCCCTTCCCTTTGTAATTAGTGTGCATCAAAACTATGCCAACTTCTGCTAAAAAAAAATAATTTGTTTCCTCTCTTATAATTATTATTTATTTATCGTCTGTGTTGGTATTCAGAAGTTTCAGACAAAATAAGGTAATGTCTTGTGTATATCTGCACATTTAATCAAACTGCAATCACAATTTCAGTGTTAGTCTGTACTATTATATTATCACAAAAGGATGCAATGTGAAAGTACAATGCAATGTTGTGAATATTTTAGTATTTTTAGATTACTTTAAATCTGTATTTGTGATACAGAAATAAAGAAAATATCAGCAATCTGTACATTTTCCTTGATTATTAAAAACGGTCACCTCAAATCGCAATATTATCCATGATTGCCCTGTCCTGAGTCTCCCAAACTGCACAGACACAGAATTCTAAATGTAATCTAATTGTACAGTTAATTTACCCAAGCCATGGAAACTTGTTGAGAAGCAGACAGTTGAAGAAGTGGAAGTCAACGCCCCATGCCTTGCAAATTCCTCCAGCTAGGAAGAACAAACCACACACACATACATATAGTACATAAAGATATAATTCACTTTAAACATGTCTGCTAAACTGCTCTTTGTATTTCTTTTTTTTACTTTTTATTTTAGTGAGATAGCCTTGCTGGATCGTTTACTTTGTATCAGTTTGGGAAGGTCCGCCCACACCTACTGTCTGTGTAAATGGACAATTTGTTTTGAAAAGAAAAGCAAACAGAACCTAACTTTGACAATCCTGAAGTGTTTTCTAGATGATCACTATGAAGTTTTTATTTGCATAGAGTTTAGGATTAAGGTCTTATGAGCCTTCCTAACATCTGTTGATTATCCTGCCTTTTGACTTATGACGCTACAGAAAAGGAAGTGGTATAATGAAAAAATCTAAAATGTGCCATGTAGTTCTTGTTTTGTGTTTGCATAACCTGTATGTATCAGCTAATATGGCAACTTCCTATGTATCATGTGAGTGAAAACTGCCATCCTACTCACTTAATATGAAGTAGGATTTCACATAACTGAAACTGTCTAACAGGGTAAAACAAATAATTAAACTCCAGTTAAAATAGAGCACTTATCTATGATCTCTTTCACTTCTGGAAGCTGACATCACCATTAGCTTTACATTTTGCCAACAGCAAATATGTAACTCTCTTGTCAGTCAAATTGAATAATGAAAACAGTTGAAGAAATAATTTACAGAAAAGAGAGATGGAAGATAGCAGGCAGTGATGTACCTGTCTATTTACACAGTGCTATTCTATATGAAAGATAGAGCTCACACATAAATTAAGTTCTTTTACCACCTGGAAATACATACAGAACTATAGCCTATACACCCTGGCATGTGTGTTTTAAGCAGGTACAAGCACACACCTGGTTTCCCAGAACACCGATGGAACAGGCGGTGGACACCTCCTGTTGCCCAAACCACAGCGAGGCAAGTCTGGATGGTATGCCGAGGATGTATACAGTGGCTATTGAACACACAAACTGCCCAAAGAAGGTCATGGCAAACATGTTGGGGTCCGCTGTACTCGTCTTGATCCAGGCCCCAATGCAGTTGAACGCCGAGCCGACTACCACTATGTCCCTGATTCCCCGGTTGTCAAGAAGCCACATGACAGGCAGAATGAGAGGGATGTAGGTAAGGAAGTAGATCATAGAGAGCCAGTCGATGGCCAGAGTGTCAATACTGTAGAAGTGCATAAAGATGTTGCTGATGATGCTGTACTGAAGCCACATGAAGGCATTGCTCATGGAATAAATGCTAAAAATGAAGAGCATGATCCAGCGACGCTTGTACAACTTGGTCTCCATTAATGGGAACAGCTGATCATTGTCCAGAGCAGAGGGCTCTAACGTGATGCTGCCCTCTCCCAAAGGCAGGTAGTGATGGTTGTACTCTCCCAAACTGGAGATCTCTGCCTGTCGAGAGCCATCATTCACTGCAACATTGGCGTGGTTGTCCATCCCCTCCTGTGGGAATTTGTCCTTAGCACTCATACTCCTCCCACCAATTCTGTTGACTTTTCCCTTTGGCTTCTGATGCACTTAATAACTGCAGAAAAGAGCAAACAATTCTTCTTGTGTGTCCGCTTTCTTAATACAGTGGCATTTTACCTAGAAGCCCCCCCTCCCCCATGCCGCAGGTAGATCCTACAAGGGTGTACACACAACAGGCAAGTTTACCTGGTGTGCAGATTACTGACAATTTCTCCTCCCGATTTAACAGATTTGAATCTTAGCTGCAGTTTCAATGCGATGCCCAATGTTGAATAGGCTTACATACCAGACTGACTGTACCAGTTTGAAAGCTCACTGGCCTAATCAGGTAGCTCTTAGTCATGTGTTTTTTTTTCCCTCTAAACTCCTCCTTCAAGTTTATGTCATAATATGAACAGACACTTGATGACAGGCGGTGAACTTATGACGGACGAGGAAAACAACTTTATTATATTAACTGAAGCATGTGTCACATGCTGGGCATAAATGTGTTACAAGAGCTAAAGTCCACTCAGAGTGAAGACTTAAAAACTGCAAGTTCATCTAAAAAACATTAGAGACATAGTTTAACTGCAAAAGTCACAGTATGCTGTGGTAGCAGAGAGGAAGTACATTCCTGTGCTCAGTGTCTGACTGTGATTAGGTGATTAAAGTAGAGTGCATTTGGTTCCTATACTTGACTTACCAACACCCAATCACTTCATATTACATCTCTTGTTTGAAACTAGTTGATTCACGGCATTGACTACACACACTGCGCAGTCAGGAAGTATTACCACATTTATGTTTATGTTCACTTCCATCACTGTTAATCACAAATTAATGAATTGATACTGTGTGTCCACATCAGGTTATTAATTTAGAGCCATTGGTGTAAGTGGTATAAACATTAACAGTATGGCACTGCATGTAAACACATGTTTTGTCAGCGTATGACTTTCATCACAAATTTTTCTTCACATTTGTAAAACCCCAGTGATAGCCTAATTAGTACTCATCCATTAGTCTTTCCGTGCTTACACACTGAAATCACTTCCCTTACAGTGAACAATTTTGAAAATGACTCCATCACAAGTAGTCCGTTTGTTTATTTCACAAACTGATATGTCACTTTGGCATTTTCAGAAATGTTGTCATGAAGTGCATTGTGGGAATGGGAATTCCATGCAGTCACAGCAGCAACATAGAGACAACAAGCAACAGAACCGTTACCGGGTCATAAAAAACAGAAGGAATCACTGTAAATCAAGTGTGATCTTATAATACAAGGTGTGTAATCATGAAAAACAATATTTAGACATCAGTTTCATAGCTAATCACACACATACCGTAAGGAGTGTGTGAAGGCCTGTATGAGGGCCCTTTCATATCCTGTAAGATGAGACATGTGTGATAAGTATTGTTTCAACAAACATTTAAGCAACTGTTAATCCACATGTCCACAATTACCTAAAATAGGATTATTATATCCTGTGTAGATAAATGTTCTCATTTCATATATCGGTCAATATATGGGTTATCAATCAATATTGGATATCAGGTGATATATATCGGCTTTTTTTACCCTCCAATATCAGTATCGACATCGGCCCCAAAAATTCAATATCAATCAGGCTCTAGTTTTCATGATCACACACCCTATATTATTAAATTACATTTGACCTTCCACTGGTATGTTTATATACATTTTGAGAAATTTTAATGATTATTATTAGTAGTAGTAGTAGTAGTAGTAGTAGTAGTAGTAGTAGTAGTAGTAGTAGTAATAGTAGTAGTAGTGATGTTTGGTTTGTAAATAAAAGGACTGCTTGCAATGGAGTCATCTTGAAACATTGATTACTGTGAGGGAAGTAATTTAAGAGTGTAAGCACAGAAACACTTAGTGCTAAGTGAAAAGGATTAGTGCTGATTAGGCTATCACTGGGGGTCTACAAATCTGAAGAAAAATGAGCGATAAAAGTCATATGCTGCTTTAATTACAATTTTGTTCACCATTAATCATACATCTTCAACTAGTACACACTCTAACAAATATATTTAATTTAATGTCATTTGTAATTGGAAGGAACAAATGATTAACTGACTCATTTATATGAATAATTCAGAGAGGGCAATAAGTAGAAAACAAAAGGTGAACCACATTATAGCGAGGAGACACTACATTTATTTTTCACAATATTTAACCAACAAATATTTATCTTTCATGTAATTTGCTCTGCTTCTTGTGTTATCTGCACTAGTGAAATTCCATGTTTTACAAATATCTTAGTTTGCAATACTATTTTTATTATTAATGTTGTATTCTACTGTTGTTTTACAGATATTTCTTGTCTGCAAATTCTTGCACTGAAGTTTAGAGCTCTACCTCAAATTTTTTGTACCTCATACAACGACAATAAAGACATTCTGATTCCAATATGGCCAAACACATATGGGGAAACTGTAGACAAACCTCAATTGTATATGCTTTATGTGTAGTTGTTTGGGTCTTTATGAATTAAATATAAAGAACAAAGTATTATGGGACTCACACTAAAGTTAAGTTACTAGGCCAATCCACTAGAAATCATATTGGGCTGTATATGAACTGAACTAAAAAAAAATAATATTGATTGTTGATATCTTCACTGTAATTTTATCCCACAGGTCACGGTTGGTTTTAGCCCGCGGACCATATGTTTGACACCCCTGCTTTAGCCACAGTGTCTTCCCTAAAGCACAACCGCCTGTGTGTACAAACAGCAATAAAACCATGAATGGAAGGAGTGAAGGGAGGAAACGGAGAGCCAACACCAGACTGTAAACCCAAATCCGCCTAATGTCTTCGGAGCCTTTAAGGAAAAATTACTATGAAAACGATTTAACACACTGTATCTACATCTACGGTTCATAGTCGTGATTTGTTAACAACCAAATGGAATGATTTCCATTACATTAGCCCAATAAAACGTTTAGTCACAACAGATAATACAATCCCACGCCAATAGACTCAGTATTTAGACGAAACACCTTTATATACTCGTCCTTAAAGTTCCGAGAAGAGAAAAGACCGGTCGACAATACAAAAAGAGAGAAAACACCCACACCACATTATATTCAGAGGAACACTATACTCAAAAAAAAAACACGAAAGAACACAAACACCGTCAGTGTACTGTACCTGAAGCAAGGCGGCATTGACTAATGTACAGTGAAAAATAAATATTAAAAAAAAATACACTGTACCAGCAGAAGATGGCGAGCGCGTGCACTCACCCATAGATACGTCATTTCCCATCTGGGTCCCTCCTTCAAAACAAATAAGAACTGACAGTATTTTACCTGAAATATGTTACACATATTCTCATGTGAAGGTAATCTCGAACCGAATAACTGTGACAAATGTAAGGAGTCTGCGTGGCAAAATTTTAATGACAGAAACGGCCATGAAATATGTCTAAAATGACAAGTATTCCTTAAAAAGTCTGATCATATTTAAGAACTTTTCCATGTACTTAACACCTGGTTCCTGAGTTTAGCAGATCTATAATAAGTTAAACTTGTGAGTAAATAAATACATAAATATCGTTATTATTATTATTTTGTTTTATTATTATTTTTCTATTAATATTCTATTATTATTATTATTATTATTATTATTATTATTATTATTATTATTATTATTATTATTAGTAGTAGTAGTAGTAGTAGTAGTAGTAGTAGTAGTAGTAGTAGTAGTAGTAGTAGTAGTAGTAGTAGTAGTAGTAGTAGTATTATTATTAGTATTATTATTATTTGTTGTTGTTGTTGTTGCTCATATATATAATTATTCTGAACATTCAGGTTTACAGTGTAGTACTAATAGGATCATTAGTAATAGGAAAGAAATTTAAAAAAACAACAACCTTAACTCCAATAATTATAAGAACATGTGATTACATAATTTGAGTGAGTTAACCATTTGGCATATTGAATTACTATCATAACTAGAAATAGCTCATTGATAATATGACTACTACTAATAATAATAAACTGGAACATAATTTAGTAATCCTGTCCTTGATTGATAGATGGTCTTGTTTATAACAGAAAACAATTCTAAATACCAAGAATAACAGGAGTCAGTTAACACAACATATAGATATTCACACACAAAAAAATGCAGTGCTAAGAAAAATAACCCAATCTTAACCCCACTGTTTATAATTGTAGAGCACAGAACATGTGACTAACTTTAACTGAGTTTTACCATTTACCCCAGAAAGCTGAATTGCTTTTTCAAAGCACAACTGACATTAAAAGTTAAATATTACCCATATACCAGGTTATTACCTCTGCCATTACTTTTCTTTGAGTGTATTTAAAGGTATTCTTGAGTAAATAATGAAAATAAGCATAACTAGTTTGTTTGTGTTTGTTTATTTGAGACAGGTATAAACATAGACAGAGAACTGCCTACAATAAATTACTACATTTAGTAAAAGGTTAGTGATTTTTGTTACTTTTGTCAACTTTTGACAACTGGCAAATAGACTATTGTTGCTAAAAATTATGTACTTTTCCAAATTCACTCCCAATTAAGTAATATTAGTCATATCATGACAGTTGGATTGTAACCAACTTGTCATCATTATCACATTTTACAGTCAGTTTTACTTCTTTACAATCTTAAAATGAAAGCTGCACCTAACATTAGTGAGTACCCTGCTAATAGCTTCTGCAACTGACTGATTATCTTCTTCAGGTAATAAAATATCATAAAGCCATAAAAAATATGCAGATACCAAGAATACTAGCACCCATAAAACCATTATATACTGAGAATTACCATATGGTTACACATGTAAAACATCCTGCTTTTAAAATGGAAGAAATGCGTCACTTGTGGACTGTATTTATTCCCCTAATCACCATATTATCAGGGCTGGGGGTCTGGGCCCTGGGTCCTGGGCCCTGGGGCCAGGAGTTTGTAACACAGAGACGCGTGTCCCTATGTGCCACAAGACTTATTTTGTCCATTTATCATTCAGGCATATTTGAAAGAAAGAAAAAATAATAATAAATAAAAAATATTGTTGACCTTTTGACCTTCAGTCACCAAAACAATTTTGTAACACAGAGACACACAACACTTATTTTTCAGATCTATCACATTTTGATTTTGAATGTCAAATGAATGTCCAATATAAAACTAAACTTACCACAGTATCTCATTGGGCATGCAATGTCTGTGTGTGTTGTTTTTGTGCTTTTTTTGAGTGAGCTTTTTCTATTACTATTGTTATTATTATTAAATTGATTTATTTGAGAGCATGTCATATGTGTGACTGTTTAAACCTGCGTTGAACCACGATTATATTAGTGTGTTTTGCAATGTTTATCTTTCTGTGGAAAAGGCGCACTCACTATTTGCTGATGAACACTTAATATCCTTTTTTCTGGCTACGCCAGTGCAACAGAACACGAATATCCAGTACAGATAGGAAACAGAATAGTGGCGCGCGCGCACACAAGCGCGCACGCACACACACACACACGTCTTTTATTCAGCGTTGTCTCTCTTGCGTGACTGGACACATTATTCTATCTAAAAGTCATGCAAGGTAAATAAAGTACTAAGCATTAAACAGGTGGATGCACGTTTGTTCAGTCCATCACTCACACTTTTGTCATTAACATACGGAAAGGTAACTGCAGGAACAAATAGTGTTTTCATAGTGCAAATATGATAATATACTGACAATATTAACTTACTTAAATGGCTATTAGGAGTGATTGCCCTCGGTTTGGAGCAGGGGTTACCCCGAGGGCCGCTATCTTGCATGTTTGAAGGAAGGATAAGGCTGAATGCTGAATCCAAATCCTGTTCAATCCCTATGGGGCATTATATATATATATATATATATATATATATATATATATATATACATATATATATATATATATATATATATATATATATATATATATATATATATATATATATATATATATATATATATATATATAATTTTTTTTATTGTTATTTATTTTATTTTTTTATTACACAACTCGTGACAAACTAATCCTGTATTATATAGTGATGTTGTAAATGACAGTGGCCAGTGTCGGAGATAAATCACCTGATTGCCAAAAACTCCAATGGAGCAGGCGGTCGAAACCTCATCTGCGCCGAACCAGACCGAAGCCAGACGGGAGGGCATCCCGAGGATGAAGACCTGGGCCAGGGAACTTGCGAACTGTCCGAGCATGGTGACACCAAACAGGTCCGGCTTGGCGCTGGCCACCTTGATCCATGTCCCTGCACAGTTGAGTGCGTTGGCCACTAGAGCCGTGATGCGCAGCCCTTTCTTGTCCAGAAGCCAAGTGACCGGGAAGATGAAGGGGATGTATGTGAGCATGTAGACCATGGACAGCCAGTCCACGGCGAATGAGTCCACGCTGTAGAACTTGGTGAAGATGTTGCTGATGATCCCATACTGGATCCACTGGTATGCATTGCTCAAGGAGTATGTGCTGAAGAGGAACACTATGACCCAGCGCCTCCTGAAAAGATGGGTGGTCAACCTGGAGCTGTTATCTCCGTTTGGGATGCTGCTGCTCTCTATCCGATCACTTTCATCCGGGCATCGCGCCTCCATGTGTGGACCATTCTCCTCCGTATCCAGTGCGCTCTTGTCCTTGGAGTTGCGCTCACTCTCTCCCATTTCAGCTTCACTCAAAACGAAGACACTAGAAATAATTTTTAAAAATCTTCCAATTCGACTGACAGTACAGTAGAAACCAGGAAAATCAGTGCACACTGTACAGATGAAATTAGAGAAGTCAAAGTTTTACTTTCGGTCTGTCCCCACTATTAATAGCAGTGTCAAAATACCGGCCACGTGTCAAAAACACTATTTCCCTTTGCCCTGAAAGCAACACTGAGATAATTCTGACTTATCAAACGCCTTCAGTTCAGGGACTGACCTGTGCTCCACACAAGTTCATTCAATATGAGAAATCCCTTTTATTGCTGACAGACACAAGAGCAGCACCGACTTTTACTCCGCCCAGCTGTGAGATAAGGAACGACAATGACTTCCAAACAGGGGCTACATGTATAAACAATAATCACAAAGAATGAGTGTGTAAAAGTGTGTAAAAAAATCTACAACACTATGGTTGTTAATATCTTTACAGATAATTAATGTGTCACATCAGTCAGCTACAACATTATAAAGTGTGATATTACTTTAAATTGTCATAAGATCAGTATTTGTTCTTCGTCTGTGATTTTGCTATGACTTGCCCCAGTCATTTCCTAGTTAATCTCCAAGTTTAATCCTCTTTATGAATAAAGCACCTTTGTTCTGGTTATTAGTTCTATACTGAGAAGTTCTGTTCATATACTTGTATTTATGTGGTAAATGCCTGACCCATTAAAAAGATCTTAAAAATGTTCTTTTTTCTTGTGACATTAATTAACTCATAATGAACCAATTACATAAACTATCAGGGAAAATGAGTAGAGGGACCACGATAGACCTCTACTGAATCCATTATCCAGTGTTTCACTGTCAAAATATGAGTAAAATTAAGCAGTGGTTTAATTAAAATGCTTCTTCTTCTTTAATTATACCTCACTTAATAAATAATAACTTGGTCTTATGAGAATAGTTTGATTAGCTATGATTGTAATACAATAACTGAGTATACAGCATAAATAAAGTCTTTCTGTGAAAACTCAGACAAAAAGGCATTATCTACAATCAGGTTGTGCTGCTATTGGACACCAGATGGTACTGCTTATCAGACATAGGAACATAACAACATGATAAACTGTAAATAACTGTATATCTAATGGGTTCTTGTGTGTGTAGGATTACAGAAAAACATTCCAGTAAAAAAGAAACTAAACATTTATTTCTTGAGGAAATACAAAATGGGTTTTTCTGATAGCTTATATGCTTATATAACATCATATACAAAAGTATAAAAAACATAATTGATAGTAACAATATGGTAACAGAACATAAAGTACAACATAAACAGTCAATATATATATGTGCATACATGACGCCTGCGCCAAAACATAAGATAATTAACAAAGGAAGGAAAGAGAAAGAAATAATGAACTGCTCTGCTGCCAATAAAGTATAATAATGAGGGATGTTATTCAATTAAAGCACTTTTGTTGCATATGTAGGTCTGACTATAGAAAAGTAGAAAACATTTTGATTGCATGAGCAAATAACAGGAGAAAAGCAACCTGTATGAGTTGTTTTTAAATCTTCTCTTCTGGCTCTTTGTTATAAATCATGATCTTAGTCATACATTTAGAATTACTGTAAGACTTAAAATATCTATGTAGTCCAAGATGGAAGCAGTACTTGAAATGCTGTTTACATAATAGTTAAGGGTCTTAACTTCGTACCTGTCCGACATTTACTTCAGTATCATTGCTTTGTAATAAAATGCAAATAAGTCTTTTTAGACAATTGGGTGAGTTAACATTATATAATAATTTGGCTCTGGGCTGGTTCCTGAAGAAGCAAGTAAATTGGAAAGTAAGAGAGAGAGAGAGAGAGAGAGAGAGAGAGAGAGAGAGAGAGAGAGAGAGAGAGAGAGAGAGAGAGACAGAGAGAGAGAGAGAGAGAGAGTTTGCGTTAACTACCCTAGTCATGTCCAATGTTATTGAATCCACATTTTAAAGGCTTTATGACTTAAGGTAGGAGTGCATGTATAGTTCTCCTCCATCACAAAGGTCCAAAGCTAAGTGCTGGTGGTTGGCTGCTTCTCCTCATCTGTAAACTCTAGAAACTCATCACACCTTCACTTGGCCTCCAGCTGCTGTAGCAGAGGGTTCACCTCGCTCTCCGGGGTTTTCACACTGTCTGTTCTGACAATACACGTGGGACGATGGCGATTGAGCATGAGGATCAGTTGCTGTCGTTCCAGCTTCAGCTCCTCGATCTGGGCTTTAAGGTCAGAGTTTAACATCTCTAGTCTCTCTGATTCCTGTGAGAAGGATCAAGGTAAGAGACCAAAATGAAACATGATTTGTTTTTGAAGATAAAGAACTTTTAAATTAAACAAAGATGTGCCTCACTTTTTGTAGATAGTCTGTCCTCTCCTTCTTTTTGTTTCGACATCGAGCCGCAGCTACTTTGTTTTTTTCTCGCCTTCGTTTTCTTCTTTCTTCTTCTTCATCTCTCTAATGACAACAACAGGGGACAAAGTTGAGTCATGTGCAAAGGAGGTTTGATTAATCTGCTGATCATGATATCTTGCTCAAGTGTTGTTTGAAAAAACAGTGGAATGTAGTCATGCTATATAGAGGACATTAAAAATTCTGGGGGAAAAAATCCTGTTAAATTAACACAGAGAACATTATTCTGTGTGAAAGGCTTGATTATACAGATTAAATCAGTATAATTTTGTGTAAACTAGTTTATTTTAGTAGACTCTGACAGACATGAGGCTGGTTGCAATTATTATAAAATACATTTACTGAAATTATTTGAGCCACTCATTTGCATAATTGAGATGAACATCTGTACAAAAATAACTGGAAGAAATTAACAGATATATTACATTTAATATTTACACATTTTTTGGCTGGTGCTCTACTAATGATGCAATTGATACCCATCACCATTATGAATATATTTTTTTAACATTATTGTTTGTCATATCTACATTGTGAACTTAATATTTCATCATTTCAGACTGTATTTATTTTTTGGTAATGATACGTATTTAGCTCCTCATTTATAGATTTCACACCTGAGTTGCAGCATTCATTGTTTATTAGGTTTCTTTTGATAATTTTTGTACACTGTTTTGAGTACTTTCTATATAAGACTAGGTGTTTTTTTTTTCCTTTGGCTTATAAAACCCCCAACTCAACTTCAAGAGAACCCTGCACATGGATTTCTAGGCGTCAACTGGCAACTTGAATCTTAGTTTCCTTCATTGATTAACAGAGTTTGGTAAGACACAACATAAATTTAAAAAAAAACTGTCATTTTCTACATGTGTACTAGAAATAAACTGGAACAGTTGCATTAAAAACAAATTTTTGATCCAAATTATTACCATCAATAAAACTGATTTTGGTGTCAACACTTCCAACAGGACACCAGGACCTTTTTCTTTGTACCTAATCATAGTTAACTCCTGTTCAAAGCCTAAAAAGAGTCATTTGAAAGGGATGTAGTGATGCAATAAGTCGCTAGGTGTGTCTCCCTGTGCTTCCTAATAATACATCAGTACTAGACCTTCTCCACACCTGCATGTCAGACATAAAACTATGGCTGGCCTAAAATGTCCTTCATCTCAATGAAAGTAAAAGCAAATGGATGACGTCTGGCCCTTCTAATGTACACTGTAATGTACTGTCCAACCTCCTAACTGCCCCTATGAACCAGGTTATTGAGAATCTAGGAGTGATTTTAGACAGTGTTGAAGCTTGGTAGATAGATTAATACAGTTGTTGCAGGAAGCTTTTTCCATCCCTGTCTTTTGGCTACAGAGTAGACTTTTATTTCTAGCAGTGATCTGGAGAAAGAAATCCATGCTTTTATCAGTTCACATCTTGATTATTGCAATGAACTTTATTATGGCCTCACTCAATTTACAACTGGTATAGAATCCAACTGCCTGTTTCTGAACCAACTCCTTCAGACACACCACATCGCCCCAATCCTCTCTGGTTCTCAGTCTGCTATCGCACTAATTTAAAAATGTTCATGTGTGTTTTTAAAGATTTCAATTTCAACCTGCTTATGTGTCTGACATTATAAGATTCCATAGCTAGATAGATGTACTTTATTTATTCCAAACTAGTACATTACATCCACCCCAGCAGAGTTGTCCGATCATCCACCCAAATGGTTTTGGATTTCCCCAAGTCCCAATATAAACAGCGGGGTGATTGTTTCTTTGCTGTTACCACTCCAAAACTGTGGAACTCTCTGCCTCTTGACTTTCGAATCCTCATTGACCTGTCCCTGTTTAAGTCCAGGTTAAACTGTTTAGACTGGCTTTTTCATTTTTAGGACTGAGACACTCATAGGTTTTAAATCTTTGGTATTTTCTATTAATGTGTGTTGTTTTTAACAGTTTCATGCACTTTTACAGTATTTGATTTAACTGTTATCTTATAATTTGATCATGTTTTAGACCTAAAGCACTTTGGTCCTATTTGTGTTGCTGTATAATGCTATATAAATAAAGTTTAATTGATTGACGGTAAACTTTTTATCTATTGTTGCATAATTTATTTCATCCAGACCATCATAGCAGTGAACAGACTTTCTTGTTCAATTAATTACAACTTTATGCCCCAGTATGTCCACTAGATGGATCTCTAGGTTAACAAATAACACAAAAGTGCATTATACGTATATTAATAAGTCCTTTTACATTTGCTATAGTAATAAAAAAAAAACATATTGATAGATGACAGACTGAGCCTCTGCTCTTTTTATAAACTGTACATTCTACTGGATAGAAAGCATGAATGTTATTTTCTACAGTGATGAGCCAGAGAACACAAAACCAGAGCCAGACTCACTGAAATACTTAAATGAGTCTAAACAGAGCCCAGTGGTTACCAGCTGTTGAGTGTTGAGCTTTATACCTCAGTTTTGATGACTAGGGGTCTTTTCCCTAGACTGTCCAGGAAGTGCAGAGGTGACAACATCGTCCCAAACTCCTGAAGCTCACCAAATTTCAGCTTGTCAGTCAGCGTGGTGGCTGAGATCCCAGCCAGTGGGCCCAGGCTGGGCAGGGAGCCGGCTGTCACAGAGGGGTCTGGGATTTGTCCTGGCATCGTGTCAGACTCGGTCGTGACCACAGCTAAGAGGCAGCGAGAAAAATGGGAGACACATTCAGACAGCAACTAAACCAGATCAATGAAAAACACATATGACTCTGTCTGCTGTGCTTGTTATAGTACACAGTGGGGTGTATTTTATGGTATGTGGGTAAGATACAACCTTTTTATGTTAGCAAATAAGACAAAATAGATTTGCAAGTGATTTATTTGACTTTGAGCTCAGTGACAGGGATTTGCCCAAGGTGCATTACTTCGTCTTTTCTGATGAATTGCTGTTCTGTTACAGGAGCCGGATGCTGAGGCTGCCTCTCATTAGGCCATTTTATTATTTGAGCCTTTTTCTGGAATGAATATACCACCATTTACAGAAATCTTGGCAAGAACCTACTGTATTTAATCCCCACAGGCCAAATAAGAGACAAACAACTGCAGAAAACAGATACAAATTCTCCTTTATTCCAAGTAAGCTGAGGCTAACCATTGCCAAGATATACCTGTTAACTGAATGAGATGTTAAGGAGTGGCGTATGAGCTAATGCATTGACTCTTGGATAAACATTTTTGGAAATTTCTTTGGAAATTTCTCAGGAAGCCAACATGAGCGTGGTTTCTGACAATTGTAGGGACTCATTCATGGAAAAGTAATTTACTTTTATTTGGAAATACTTATTTATGTGACGCAACCCATGGTTTGGTAAAGCAATAGCCTACTGTTTTTGTGTTTTCAATGCTATCCCTTAGCACAGCAAATATCCAGTTTAATTCATAAAATACATATGGATAAATGTAAAATGTAATCTTCAACAGATTGTAGCCAGATATATTTCCCAATAGTGTCATAACATGCAGGTTTTTTTTTTTATCCCTGTTAGGCCTCTTTTTCAAATGATATCATAGTGAAAAATGATGTAGCTGTTCACATGCTACTATGATGACAGGACTGTTTCCATGAAAATATATGTGTTAATAATACACATTGACATATACCCTGCTGCTCAACTAACAGGATGAAATTAAAATACATTTTCTTATTTCTAATGAAAAAACTCATTGTCCAGGAAGTGAATGTATTTCCTCCTTGTGTATCTAAAATGTGTCTACATATGGATTACAATGTAAAATTCAGTAATGAAAATACTCCTTATTGGCATAAAACAAAAAAATATGTAAGCAGTAGTGTTTCTATTTGCTAGAAATTGTCTTAACACTTTGACACACCCTATCCCATCATATTGGCAAGTGCTTTTCAGTACTTTATGTGGTCATTGACAAATACCAAAAAAGGTGTGAGAGGAGAGCTTGAGACACAGGAAATAACTCAGCAGATCCCTGAACAACATGACAAAGCCAAATATACAGAGGTATGGTCAATTAGTCTGTGATCATAAGGCCACATTACTGAAATCTACACACTGACACATTTAAATGCAATTTTGGTCTATGTGTGTGTGTGTGTGTATGTATGTATGTATGTATGTATGTATGTATGTATGTATGTATGTATGTATGTATGTATGTATGTATGTATGTATGTATGTATGTATGTATGTATGTATGTATGTATGTATGTATGTATGTATGTATGTATGTATGTACGTACGTATTACAGCAACATTATTCTGGCCTGGAGTAATAATGAAAATTCAACAATATAAAAATGAGGTCACATGAGAATTTTTTTAACTTCCTCTTACAGTGTGAAACAGCTAAGTGGAACTCTGTAGAGCATGGGTTAGCACATGACAATTATAGTCAAATCATGTTGGATAACTTTCAGTTCAACTAAAACAGAAGAGAAAATAAGCAAAATGACAGTTACAATGTTGTAATAACATGTTGGTTGAGTGTTATTGCAGTGCATGGATGGATTCAAATAAATGATGTGATTGAGAGTTAGGTTTATTGACTGTTACTGTTGTATTCTGAGCTGGGTTTGTTTTTGTTTTTTTTACCAGAAACACCTGATGTAGGCAGTATTTCAAAGTGTCATATATGGTTTGGTTACATGTGTCCCAAGTGAAGCCACTGGTCAAGTTGAAAGCGGAAGTTTTTCTTCAGTGCAGCATTTACCTTACGTAACTTTGTCATTCCATCAGAGCTGCAGTGATAAAACCCTCCATATTTTCGTTAACACTGACTCTCGCGTCAAATGCATGGGGTTTATTTTGGAGAATGAAGGCACAACACCAGTGAAAATGCCACACTATACAAGAACATTGTGTTCTGTGCACACCGAGGGTCCATGTAAGAGCATACAAACAAAAGAAAATGGTCCTTCTGTGGCATACCCAATAAGATGCGGCTCCGCAAAAAACGTCAAAAAAAAAAAAAAAACCCGCAAAACGCGTAAAAACTGCGATTAAAAAACACACACAGTGGAGGTGAAAACATCCCACATCTGCTGTGTTCGGCGTCTGTTCTCAAACTGTGCTCGTTGTAACCTATGCGTGGCGCGTCAATAAGCTGTTTAGTATGAACAAAAATCTGCTCTCGACTTGTAAAGTTTTATACAGACCTGACTTTGATCCCAGGTGCAACAAATGTCCTTTCTTCTGGTCAGCCGAGGGTCGAGAGTAGATTTTAAAAAGTGGGAATCGTTGCATCAGCCCGATTTTAAACGTGATCCCAATCTGGGAGGATTTGGGAATGCGGAAATTAGGCTATGCCAGCCAAACGTAAGCAGGGATGTAAAAAAGTACATAGTGGGGGCAGAAGTGGGGAAGTAGCACCGCTCCTCCCATAAAGAAACACTGATGCTGCATACTGCAAAGGAATATGGTTCATGCAGGCCTGCAGAGGAGGACTTTCCAAACACATATTTACAAGGAAGACAGAGACTAACATCTACTGGATGAAACACAAAAACAGAAACCATTTCAACTAGGCTGTATGAGGGAGGAAAAAAAAATCTGAAATAAAGTCATGTTAATTGTGTAAGTTTATCTTTAGGGTTGTCTTCTTTATGAACACTATTAGAAATGAAAAACAAATAAAATAATAATGATTACAAAAATAACCTTCTTTAATTCTGGGATCTGTTTCTAAGGGACATATTGCAAACATCACCAACAATCACCACTCTGAATGTAGATTTATTGTCATTATTCTGCAGTATAGATAAGCAATCAATGCTCATTTACTTTTTTTAAAATTTAACAAATAAGTCCAAATCTGAAAGGTAAAAAAATAAACCATAAGTTACATCTTGATAGATATATAGTACTGTATATAGCACTGGATGTTTTCATGGAAAACTTTCAACATTTTAACAGTGAGGTCAAACCACAATTGATGACACTGAGGTATGCAGGTACTGAATGGATGAATATGTAAATACAACATTTACAGCAATCAATACACTTTTGACACCAAAACACAAAACCATACTGGAACATTAAATTCCACATCATATCTGAGATCTAGTAACAGATCGAATATACATGAGCTTTGAAAATTATTTGGAATTTCTCAGCATGCGTTTTAAAATCAAAATCTGACTTCAGTCCCTCCTGTAAGTGAAAGCCATGCTTTTAGCTACATCACTCTTTTGGCTATGTATCTGATGTTTATATGTTTGCTTCATTACACACAAGACATTTCATGACTGTATTTCTTGAAGTGTTACAGCATACTGTGGCATATGTTGTACATATCATTTCAAAGTCAGGAACCTGCAAAAGGAAAAACCAGAGTGTTGAGACAGGTTGTTTGCTCTGTACATTATAAGGCTAGAAGAGTTGGAGAGGTGAGGATGTCAACAGATTCAGCCTTGCCCCCACCACCACCTTTATGGCTGTCCAGTTCCTCTGTCAGAGAGTCCAGCTCAGGACAGGCAAATGTGAACACAGACAGGTAGCTGCTGCAGGTCGGGGTGGAGGTCACCACAGGAGTGCTAAGAGGCTCCAAGTCGCTGGAAACAGACTTGTACAGGGTCTCCCAGTCCGACACCCCAAGGGAGCTGCTCAGGTCTATGTCTGGCACAGATCGAGCCGTCTCCATTGGGGTTTTCTCCTCCAAACCAGGCAGCATATTGTCCAGCAGCCCCTCCTTAATGTCCAAAGAGGGTTCAAGATCGCAGATGTTGATTTCTGCACTGGCACATAGCAAGATATTGGAGTTCCCAGAGATAGCTGTAGACGGATCACTGGGGATGTCTATGTCCTGGAGTGAAGGAGCTTCCTGGGCACCATCGTCTGGTAGCCTGTCCTCATCTGGACTGGACAGAAGCTCTGGGGACCCTGTGGGCTCGTGGAAAATAGACTCCAGCTCTTCTGACATTTGGCACATTGGTTTATGTGTGGCAAGGATGAATTCAAGCCTTTCTTTCTCTTTGAGGAGGATGGCTATTTCTGTCTCCAGGGTTGCTTTTTCCTCCTCCAGCTTGTCCGTCTCCTTCAGATAGAGCGACATCCAGAATCATCCACATGGGAAACACACAACAGTAGGTGCAAATCACAGCTGAGTAAATGCATCACTGTTTACTTACAGCTTGCAGTGTATCTGTGAGTTCCCTCCGTCTGTTGCGACACTTTGCTGCAGCCATTTTATTCCTCTCCCTCCTTATCCTCTTCTTCTCTTCCTCCTCTGGAGACAGCTGGGATGCAAAGGAAGTAATTCAGTTATTACTTTGAAGAATCCAGCCATTTCATCTCCTAATCCACTACATCTGCTGCCAATTCTCCATCTGAAGAATGGCAAAAGCATGTTTCGCTGCAATGCGTCTAAAAATAGACCATTGTTGCAGACTTGCTGTGACCTGAATATAAATTGACTGCCTAAGGAAGGCACGGAGCCAACACAGAGCACCAGAGGAGCATGCACAATAGCACTGTTGCACATAAGGCATTCAGATTGGCATTATGTAAATTTACACCATTGACTGTTCTGTCCAATAGCAGGTAGACTTCATCTGAGCCAACCTACCTGCTCTGCTTTCCCCTTTCTGACAGCATTTTTTCCTTTATTCCCGCCTGTTTTGGGTGTTGCCTGTTTAGAGCTTTGCGGTTCATTGGCTTGTTTGCCACCCAGAGACGGGGAGACAGATGTAATAATTGTAGGCTGGACCATCCACTGGAAATCTGGGGTAGAGGAAATTGCAGTGACTGTTGGAACAAACCTAGTGTCTTCAACACTCACATCTTGGCACAGCTTCTGAAAAAAAAAAAGAAAAATTATAGACAATAAGGACTACAGTAGAGAGGATTAAAACATGCCTGTGTGCTCTCAACTAAATGTTACTGATGACAAATGTATTTAACAAATCACCACCTGAGTGTGTAAAGCAAAGGATATCCTACATGTGTTATATTTTTTTTCTTGAAATATTCCCGACCAAAAATAGCTTTTCTCCAAATCAATATTTGACTTTATCATTGTTTCTGACGTCAACACTGACGCAGAGATGCTGTGGAGTCTCCTGAATGGATTTATTTTTCTCAATGAACCGCTGCATCGACACGCTCACATTTGGTCCCAGGACGTCGGAATCATAACAATCCGATCTACAGTGTTATTTTGTTACATCCCATCCTGCATTACAGACTAATCTGATCATATGGCAAAACATGTCAAATAAATGACAAAATACAAATGAAAAGCGCACATCCAGTTAATTAAAATCTTATCAATCAACTCCCCCTCCCCCACAGTAGAGATGGAAGCCAGTGGGGGGGGGTGGTGCTGGGCCTGTGGATCACATAACAGGGCTGCTTAATTTGCTTACATGTTGAATGCATAATAAACAAAGCCATTCCTACCTTTGCACTGCTCTCTGAGGAGGAGGCAGGAGAGCTCGCCTCCTCTGGCGTCTTCTGGCAGAGTGTCCCGACAGGAGTCTCTGTCCGGCAGGTGGGAGACACTGAATCCATGTCAGGCGTCAGGTTGTTCTGATACACCACCAAAAAAAAAAAGCACTAATCCTGATTAATGCCAAATATGACTTTGGCCTTTCCGCTGGACAGAACGGCTGGGGTCTTTTCTCCAGGTATATACCTGGTAACTGGACGACTAGAATGCAAGCCCCTCCTTTTATGCACTGCTAGAATTTTATGAATGAACCAAGACTGTACCATCCACCAAGGGGGAGGGGGGTTAGACTGACAACCACACAGCCCTGCATTATGAAATAAAAGATCATTTTCTGATATTTATCCTCTAATATATCTGTACTAATGAGAACAAAGTGTCTACACCTTTGTTCCCTGAAGCAACACAACTGTTTCCCCTCATTCTTATTCATATAGGTATCAGCCTCATATGAAATTTGATGGGGTTAGAAACGTGAGTCTATTTATAACCTACATATAGCTATGTAACCATTTACCGAACACTGTAAACTTGATTTTCCATTTATCCTATTTGCTTCACAAAACGGTTGGTGACAAACAAGTGTAAAAAGAGATGAGTGATTTGATTCATCTAATAATATAAAAGCCTGTTTAGCAAGGTCAACGCAACGCACTTAGCGCTACCATTTCATACAGGGGATATGCTTCTAGTTTTAGTCACATTACAACCAAAGACACAAAATTATATCCTCACTTCCCCTTTGTTTCATTTCATAACAAATCATCTACATTTACAATTCGATATGCTTAATTTCTGAATAATCTTAGGACAGTGGAGTCGCTTGTGCAGAAGATAAGAATCGAGAACTGTGGACAGGTATAATGAAATGATGTTGAATTGTTTACTCGGAAGGTGGTGAGAAGATGCTGAATATGTGGGGGCGGAGTCACGTGACATGACCCGGAACTGGGGTCGAGTGCCGCCTGTGACAGAAGCTTCTCCATTATTTATCAATGACTGGTCGCGCATTCATACTTTTTTTTTGTACCGGAAATATATCAGTATTGTCTATTCTATCCGTTCAATAAATGTAAAATGTGTACAAAATGAGTTGGCCACAGACAGCTAAAAAAATGTTTTATAACAACTAAAGAACAAAATAAAATGTCATCGTCACAAAGACTCACTGTAAAGTGTTAATTCAAGATACGTACATTTACAAGTACAGCGTTTGTTTTACATGACATATCTTTTAAGTCATAATTTCATATTTTTTTCAATTCACTGACAAATAAAACTTTGATTACCAAGAAAAAAACAGGCGATTGTTCACCACTAGGACATAACAACAGTGATCTACCAGCTTCACAGACTTGAACTGATAGAAATTATTAATGTAGCTAATGCATGTTCTTTTATGCTCTCTGATGTAAGAAATTAAGTTTTCCCCATTACATGTAATATCTACTTACTAAGATGGTTATTAAAGTCTAAGGTTATAGTGAACCCATAAATTAAAAAACTAAGGACATATTTACATTCAACATATTGCATTCAGTTAATGGCATTTTATTTTAGAAATTACTGTGCTTCCATCTGCAATGATGTTCATACTTGAGAGCAATAATGATTTACACATTAATGTAATCAATGTTGTAAATTTCTATGTTTTTTTTTTACAGCAGAAAAAGACAATATGTAACATTAACATTTAAAATAAGATGAACTAATTGGATTTCTTTTTCTGACTTTCAGTTCATTTTTCTAACCATCTATCAAAATACATTAAAACAAAATGGACATCCATTTATCCATTTCCAAATAGTTTCCATGCTTTATACATTCTTCTTAGGTTTGTTAAGTTGGGTCTCTGACGTTCCTGTGGGGACAAAACATTTCAGTCATCATTCAATGTTACTACATTTACTCCAAACGTCTTTAGTGTACTCTGAAACTCCTCCATTTGTTACCTCCTGTTCGTTGTTCAAATGGAGGATGTCTACAAGGGGAGCAATGGACGGCCGACCATGGGCACACTGGAAGGGTAGTTTGCAGGCAGAAAGGGATGCTACCAAACTCTGGCACTCATTTTTGCTGAGTCTGTCATTGAATTTGATTGCACCTGTTTAATGCGTGCACATTAACGATAGATTTCAGTCTCATATGCGGTCAATGTACAAATTGTATAAAGTACAGAAAAGTTATGTTACCATACCATGGCATGCTAGAGAAGCTAGCACTTTCAGCACAGTGAGAGGTAGTGATCCTCTCACTCTACCAGCTGAACGGAGCACCTGTGGAAGAACAACAAACATTACCATTTATTAAATAAATTATACTGCACATTTTCTTTATAAAAAAGAAAAAGGTGGAAAAATGCATGCACACTTACCTCAATCTGTTCTTGAAGATATTCCTAATATGCAATCAAAAAGATAAAGAAATAAGCAAAAGGGAATAAAGTTTAAAGGAACAAAACTATGAAAAATACATCAAATTACTCATGCAACTTTTGGTAGTAATTTATCACAAGTCAAACCTCAACAATAGGCTTGATAACAGAGGGTCTTCCCCGCCTTCGTTCATTACTTTCCTTTTCCATGAAACACAGCGGTACTTTTCCTATAAGAACTTGTGGATCGGCTGCCAGTGAAAACTTGACTTCCAGGCCCAAACTTCGCAAATGTGACTGACAAGACCTGTAGATGGAAAACACTGTTAAGATCCATGTCAGCACTGTTGTGCATTGTGGCAAATGTAAAATTATTATTATTACTACTACTACTAATAATAATAATTTCTATAGCACTTTTTGGACACTTAAAGATGTGAAAATTGTATAAAATATAATAGAAATAAAATGCAATAATTAGGTTACAAAAATCCAAGGTTAAGCAGAATTAATTACTTGTTATGGCTGGCAGCTAACATCAGCTGTAGTGCCTGGAAAATTAATTTGGAGGTACAATGTCTCCACAAATGTGTCTGAATAAAACAGTTTATAATCAGTGTTACACAAACCATAAATATCTTACAAATTAATGTGTAAATAAAGAGTAAGTGTCTAGTGTATACCTACCATAATCTCTCCAGTCAGTTTACTGATATGCACATGTATTGTCCTCTTGACATAGTCTGGCTCACTGGAAATACTGTGCTAAAACAAGAGTGTATACTTCCATTGTGCACTGGCAGGATTGTCATTCTCATTCCTACTGCTATGTATATAATTTAGCAAGGCCCCCTTGCTAAATGAGAGAAATTACAATCTCTGAGCTGCAAATGCATCCTGTTTCACAGACGCTTGTTTTCATGTGCCATTTTGCAAACATGTAGTCATAGCCATATCACTTAACTGCCCCTCATAAAATTCCACCAAAAGAACTTCTCTCTCAGCATTACTTTGTAAATGCACTGTTTCAATATCTTGCCATCAGCACTCCTCAAAAATAACCCAGATATTTTTTTTTTTATCCCTATTCTACAGTGAGAATGGAGAGTGGCAGACCCATCTACAGCACTAGCACTCTGCTAATGATGTGTAAAAGTGTGGTTTTAGGAGACGATTGCTCACAAGGAAATACGCACCGTAACAGCCTTAGCTCTTCCTCCGTTGCACTGATTTCAAGAGGTGGTGAAATGGTTGATGAAGACAGACGTCTCTCTCCTGGTGCATCTGGGTCATCCTCATATGAATCTATAATAGAGATCTAATTATCACAGCTGTATCTGGTCCTTATCTTAAAGATAGCACTCACATTAAAAATGAAAGGATTTGTGTACTGTTTTTTTTTTTTTTACCTGCAATAAGACTTTCAAGTCGGACTCTTTCGTGTGCAGCATGTTGATCCACTAACACAAGAAGATTTTCTACATTTTTAATGAAAAAGATAAAAATGTAAAACAGGCTTGCAGGATAATCACAAATGATAAGACTGTGCCATCTCATACTTTCAGCGTTACTGTGTCCTGCAGGCTCTTCTTTAGTATTGATGAGACATGCCAGAAATTTGCTATCCACTTGATCGATTACCTAAGGAAGCAGTTAAGCTAATGCTTTATAACAAGGAGTTTTGTGGAAAAGAACCTTATAAATATACAATTTTGTCAGTCCTATTAAATATAAGAGAAAAAGTGCCTTCATTGAGTGAATCATGGATTTAGAAAAGCGGTATGGAAACAGGATGTTGTGGATCTTAACCACCAGTCCATCAGGTTGTCCACTTGATATGTCCACACCAACCTGCAGAGGAACCCATAATGCAGAATTAAAACTACACCAAAATGTGGATGTGTATCACAATTATTATGGATAAGTGGTCACAAGGACACAGTCGGTTTTATTTACCGAGGGGGGTTGGACAAACACAGGATTATTCCATTTTGAGTACATCGAGAAAAGTGAGTTGGAGCTCTCACTGCAGTTACCTGTGTGGATAAAACATCATACATGAAGACCAAGAAGGCAATTGACAGAATAAACTTTGGTCATTACATGTCTGTGTTTTGGTCTCGTAGTCTATTTGGTCTACCCCGTTATGTACCTCTGTTATCGGACCCTGTGCTACACACTCTGTCAGACCTGGATTTAGGCAAGAAGGGCAACACTAGATCCACCTGAAAAGGGTAACACCTGTATTCCATGCCTACAACTCAGGGAACAAGGAAAGTATAAAAATGACTATTTTGGACAGTTCCATGTGGTGCACTCACATTTCATCAGCTCCCCACCTGTTTCTGAGATGACGCTGACTGCCATAGTAGTGATATCAGATGTACAGGGTGCTTGTGTTTCCTCTAAAGCTGGGTCCTCATATCTGCTGAGCCCGGTCACTTTGTTGATGTAAACTATCTTCCCCACAGTTGAATCATAGTGGTGAAGCCAGTCATCAGGTGTGTCCTGTTCTTTCTCATTTAACTTTAGATTTGTGCTGTGAGCTGAGGCTGGTTCACAGTGCATTGGCTGGTTGCATGTGTTGTCATTACAGTCTTGGATGGCACCATGACCACTACTGAAGCTGTTACTGGCTTCTGAGGAAGTTTCAGCCGTTGGTATGTGTGTTATATGTGGTGCTCCTTTCCTGTGTTTTAAATGGCATAGTTTTGCTGCCAAAGATTTTTTTTCTTTATTTAGACTGGAGACTGGCTTTAACTTAGTGAAATCTGATAGAGGTGGTAGACTTTGGAGGTTGCTCTGCTTCTTGCCTTCAAAGGGATTATGGGGATTTAAAAAAACACTGTTTCTCTGAGGGAGCCTGGTACTGTTTTGTGAATGAGTTTCCAGCAAGGGTGATTTTAGTTTATCACATTTACCATACATTCTTCTAAAGCGGTCAAGAGATCCAGGCTCCTTATACTGAGATACAATTCTAGGAATCTTTGGGGGGATTATAAGGGCAAGTCCATTAAAATCACTTTGACTAGTTCCACTCTTGCTTGTAACCACTGAAATTTTATGCTTCAATGAAGAAGATATTTGTTTATCTATCTGTGAGAAATCTTGCTGCTGACATGCAGACTTGTTGGTATTGCACTGTTCTTGAATTTGCAGGCTTTCATGAATGAATGGATCCGATATGCTGACTTTTCTAGTACATGAAGTCTGTTGAGGTCCTTCTGTGTGGTGGTAACTGGGAATTAGCTCAATGCATTTTGGATCGGGTTGGGTTACTTTTGTGATGCCTTCAGATGAACTCTGGTGATTAACAGAGTTAGTTATTGTCATATTCAAATCTCTTTGTTTTGGAGTTTCTAGTTGCGTATTTTCTATTTTCTTAACTAAAGTTAATTGACGTGAAATGGGAGAAAGTTCTTCATCTGTACTTGAAGTTAGTTCTTCAACTTTACTGTTGTCATCCATTGCAGGTTCAGTAGCGGCAGTTCCAAGGTTACATCGTAATTCATTTTTATTATATTCTTTGTTGAGGCATTCTTGACTTGAAAGTTGACTTTCATCAAAGTCATTTGTAGGCATCACTTTCTGCTGGAGCGGTTTGTCATCTTTACATTCCAGCTGATCAGAGTGCTTGCCACATACCGATGTACTATAACTGCATTTCCGATGCACAGCTTCAGATGCTAATGTCACTCCAATACAACAGTCTAGGTTTGAACTACTACTGACTGTGTGGACACCTTTGTCAGTCATGTAAGATTCTTGGTTTGTACTGTCAGTACCAAATGAGTGAGAAGATAAGTAATCTTCAAAGTTATCTTGACAGATCACAGACACCAAGTTCTCTCTCTTCAAGAAAGCTTTTACTGCCTCTTCTATGCAGACCAGAACACCATCCCAGTCTTTAAACTCAATTAGAGTTTTGGCAGGCTCAAGACAAATGTCATACTCCGAGTAAGAGCATTTTATGTTCACAATATAAATCCCATACTGCTCTTGGCTGCGTTTGTGCTTTGGACTCTTAGTGGCAGACTGACCATCTGGATTGTCATTTCTTTGGTTTGAACTGCTCAATCTGCGTAGGAGAAAATTCAGAAGCTTATGAATGCGTGTTTTTAGCAGCAGTCGGTCATTCACATACAGGAACTGTAGGCTGTTGTTGTAGTGACCTTCTCGGCCAATGTATCCAATCACCTCAAACTGCCTGTGGGCGTTGCTGATTTGTCCAAGTTTCTGTGCTCGCCCGAGGCTGTGGATTTGAACAAACCGGTGGTAGGTGTTCCTGGCTTTAGGAAGCTGCACCATCATGGCTGCTGTACAGTCATTCTTAAGGGTAAAAGAGACAGAAGGATGCATCAGAGAAATAGCCTCCAATCTGTGTCTGATCCTCTCACTTTCCAAGACGGCATCTATCCTCTTCCTTCGGACTGGCATATTATGGAAGAAGTTACAAATGACAACAGTTGTCCCTGCAGATGGTCGAGATGTCTCTGCTTCAAAGACAGCTAAACCTTTGCCATCCTTGAACATTTTGACATGTGTTTTCACAGATGATTTGGTCCTGGATGAGATCTCAACAAGTGTAGCTAAAGAGACAATACTTGCCAGGGCTTCACCTCTGAATCCATAAAATCTGAGATGTTCCAGATCCTCTTCAGAATGACATTTGCTTGTATGATATCTGTTTCCCACGCACTCCATATCCTCGTAGCTCAGTCCAGCACCGTTGTCTATTACCTGAACTTTGAACGCATCCATGTCCATCCTGACTCCCACACATGTCGACCCAGCATCGATGCTGTTCAGAATGAGCTCCTCCACACATTGCTGAAGGGATGGGATAGCGACACCAGAGCGAAGTTTCCCCTGTACCTCTTTTGGTAAACATTTAATCATAGTATATGTTAAATGTTGAGCTAATTTGTCATATCCGAGTAATTAGAACCATAGTCAGCTGTGTGTTGACAGGCGGCTGTTAACTAACGTTCAAAAGGCTAACAGATGTTAGCTTGATTTACAACGCTAACAATCAGCTAGCATAACACCTACAATAAGCTCCGGAAAGTAAAAATACATAAAATCGTCAAAAAAATAATTTAACTACACCAAATAGACCGCAATAACGAACTGTTTACAGTCAACGAAATGCCACTCGTATCTAAACTCACTACTGCCAACTTCTGGAGCGGCGGACCGAAACACCACTGTCCTCTTTTCATTCACACTTATGGCGCTGTGTAGCTTTTGATATAAGCTCCACAGCGCCATCTACTGGATTGAATATGCAATGTAAGACATTTATATCTGTGTCTAAAATGCAATCTAAACTCACACAGGCTATTTGTTTACCCTAGACACAAACATTTAAATATTTACAATTTGTTTATTGTCTGTTTTTTTTTATTACATATAAATAATAAAGTTAGGGAGATACTGAAGTTAAAATATATGACAATGAATGCATTATTTTTATAGGGAAAATATAATTTGAAAATAAAGAATTAGTATTCACAAAGCAAATCATAATATTAAGAGAAGTCGTTTTTTCTTTCTTTTTTAGAGAGAAAACTGAAAATACGACATAAATATCTAATATATCTATATCTAATATAAGTGCAAGAAAAAATGTGCATGTATACCATATAACCTTATTTACTTACTTTAATTACATTATTTTTTATCTTTTAATTGCATGGAGTGTATTACTAATGTGGGACAAAACATATAAATTTTCTATGCATTTAGTAAATTGACACAAAATACCTTTTAATTTTAATTAAAAGGAGCCTTCTGATTACCCTGATGAATACAACATGCCAAAAAATGCTGGTCTAACTTTAGAATTAAATAATCCTCTACATGTTGTGTATGCTATGATAATAAATCCTATAAAGCAGGTGAAATTGAGATATTTTGTAACCATAACACATGTGAACTACCTTTTCCAAAATTTCACTATCTAAATGCAAACTGCCTGTTTTTACCATCATCAGCACCCAGGTTTCTATGAGCTGTTAAATTGTCCTAAAATTCTGCTTTATCTTCTCAAAGATGCTGATGCAAACAACCTTGTTCCTCGTCCAAGTTCCTGAGAACTACTTGTGTCTTGTGTCAGTAAAGTCTTTCTAAATTATGAGAAAACACAATGTGAGGACCATTGAAAGGAAATTTACATTTATTAATGTAACTTCAAGTTTTATATTTAGTCAATAAAAATAAATAAATAAACCTATGGTTTTCAAGATCTGTAACAGAACAGAGGGTCTATGGATTATTTTATTTAACAATGTCAAAAGAAGAGTAGCCTAAGCAGTCAAGTATTTTCTCATTCTTAAACTCTGCTTTTTCAATGTGCGACTTGGGACTCCCAGTTGTTTTCAGCCAGTCTTGCATTTCTTCCACCTTGCCCCGTGGACCTTGTAGCTGCCCTTGAACAGTTCCTGCACTTGTGTTCTGGACCCAGCCAACTAAACCCAGCTTCTTTGCTTCTGCCTGAAAAATCAAATAGAGTTGAACATCACAAACACAGTTATGGATATTCAATGTGTTGCTGGTAAATACATATAAACCAAGTCTGTTAGGTCCTATATACTGTTTTTAACACACCAACATATTTTTTTCATCTTAGCAACGACAATTTTAACCCACCTACTAACAGGTCTTCAGTCATATCTCACAAATATTTTCTCACTTTTTTAATTAATACTTTTTAAGCCACTGTTACTGCTAAAATATCTGACGGGCCCCCCAAAATGAGCTGATGTCATGTCCAGCTAGCTTATGGATTTTGACTCACTTGAGTGTATTTCCGAAAAAATACACCTTGAACTCTGCCAAAAATTTCATAATCCACTGAAATTAGGTCTTCACTTGACATAGTAGATCTAAAAAAAAAAAAAAAAAAAAGGAACAATAACACAGTATTTGATGCTCAGTCCATCCCACGTGCTACATGCATTACATTCACTAAGCTATGCTAACACATTGTTTTGTTTTAATTAAAATAATTTACACAAATAACAACAGACAAGCTTTGCACAAAGTATATGATGTAAGACTACGTGCTAGCTCGCGGTGTTAATATAATTCACCTGAATAGTTTAACAAAACCGTAAGAGAACCATCCAACTCTACAATTCTCGGTGAATGAAACATCCGGGGTATCAATGCAGGAAGTGATGTCCAAAGGACCAATCAGACCACGGTGGAGTTATTCGGTTTCTAGGCAACGAGTAAAAACTTTGGGAAAATGAGTCGCAGTATCAGTTAACATGGCTTTGAGCCTAAAGTTTCCTCTACACTGAAGCCAGACATTAGTCCATCCAGAAGTCAGAAGGTTGTTTTAATTCTAGACCCAAACATCTGGGAGCATAAGGACTATTAACATTTGTAAGTACCTACGTTTCTGGCTCTAAAATTTGGCATTCAGTGTCACACATTCATTAATGTATTTGTACTGCAGTTTGTGGTATGGGCTTTTCTGAAGTTTGACAATTTTAATAGTAATTATGAACCATTGACTGCTCCATCTGTGAGCAACAAATTTGACAAATATGTTTTGTGTGTGTAAGTGAAAGCTCACTTTGAGCATCTTTGAAATTAATTCTGCATGTTCAACACATCCTTTCATCCTATAATTCTTGTATTTACAGTTATTTGCTTAACTTTTGACTGACCTTTTTTTTTAAGCTCCCATCCTAATTTTAGCCCTGTTTTGTTTAGGGGAATACTGCTGAAGGTGAGGAGCTTTGGTGCCATAAAGAACAGCTCAATCAAAAAGACATCAAACATCTTAATCAACTGATGAAGTCATGAACACAACCTCAAGAGGAAGCTCTCAAGAGAAGAAGATTGCAGAACAAAGGCATGGACATGTTCATTCTGAAGAAAAACATGGTACAACACCTGGTAGGAGAGCAGATAATGTAAACAAACCATTTCCAAATAAGCCTATGAGTCATAAAAGACCTCATAATCCCACATCCCGTGACTCTCTTGGACATAATAATCTTGAAAACGTTTGTATTTCAAAGAATTTCAGTTCCCCTTCTCATTCCCATGAGTATACTTCTAACAGTATTAGAAGAGAGACAACAGGACCTAGGCTCCCAGGGAAAGAATTCCACAGACAGATCCATGGTGAGAGGCAGATGGCCAGAGCAATTCATGAAAAACAGCTTGTACTACAGGAGAAGCTGTGGAAGGTTGAAGAAAAAATAAGACTTAAGATCCAACTGGAGAGTAGTGCTGCTGCTGGTAATGGCCAAAAAAGTAAGCAGGAGGGGAAGGATTACAAAGAAACTGAAACCAGGCAGAGGAGAGAACCAGAGAAACAAAAAGAAGTGTTGATGCCAGAAAAAGAACAAGATAAGAGGAAACAAGATCAGAAGAAAGAAGACAGAATGATAAAGACATGTGAAGAACAGGAGGCCAAATGGGACAGAAGGGAAATAAAAGATGGAGATGATCTTTATTCAGAAATAAAAGGAAATAAAGGAACCAGAGAGGGAACTGTTCATGAGGAAGATACCAGAAAAGAGCTGAAAGTAGGCAAAGAAGAAACTGAAATGGATAACAGACTTTGGGAGCACACAAATGTGAGGTCAAAGCAAGGAAAAGCAGAAGATAGAGAACAAAATAAGAAATCTGAAGTGGATGAAACTTTGTCAAGAGAAAATAATTTCAATGAACACAACAATATGAATGAAATACCTCAAATAAGTCAACAGAAATCTGCTCCAGAGAACCACAGAATAGCAGAAAGAAAACTAACTGAGGAACCAACAGCCCCACAGGCTTCTAGTCCATCTCGGTCGAGCAGACATCAGGAGGAGTCTGAAGTCACTGGCAACACAGATGGAGTCCTCCAGCTTGTTGCCTGCAGAATCTGCAACAGAAATTTCACAAATCAAAGAGTAGAGAAACATATCATAATTTGTGAAAAGGTCAAACAATCCCAACGTCCAGTCTTCAACTCCTACAACAATAGAACAAAAGGGTCTGCCCTGGAGGATTACTTAAAAACCCACAGCCGGAGCAAAACTCCTGAGGTAACACTATCATCATCCTAAGTAAGTAATGATATCTGGAGTTAGTGAGGAGTTACTAATAGGTATCTGTTTTTATTGCAGGTTTTACTAAAAAAGACAAAAAGACAAAACATGAAGAAGCAGCCTCAGGGTCAACCACCAGCCGGGGATTCAAAGCTGAAATGGTCCAAGTAAATCCATGTGGATGCTTTTGTACTAACCAGGTTTTGGGGTCAGTTGTTGAAAAAGTTTAATATTTTTTTCATGCTTTGTGGTCCAGAAACTTACTTTCATCTTACTTTTGTAGTGGATTTTCAAATCCAGGTTACTAGTGCTATAAATGTAACTGTAGGCTTCCAGCCATGTAAAGACTAACAATAGGGCGTCACTGTAAAGAGATGGAAAACAACACAATCCATTGTAAATAGATTTATTAGATTAGAATAGCTTTATTGTCATTTGGCATGTCACAGCGAATGAAATTATGCACAGTCCTCCAAAAACCAGTGCAGCCACTGTTACATTCCAGGCACGGCCATCATCAGAGAATTCAGATGTTACATTACATACAATGCAAGCACATACATAAGATGTAATTAGACTTCATACATTATAGACACAATATACGTGGTCACATAATGGAACTTTTTCAATGGATTCGGTGGGAGGGGGTTGACATAGAAGAAGAGGGGGAAAAAAAAGGATTTGAGGCAGACAAGGTGGGATGGGAGGATTTGGGAGAGAAAATGATTGTGTTGTGCTGGTTCTGGAGAAGTCCATTGTATTAGGAGTAGGAGACACAGGAACTTCAGTTCAATACCCTCTTCTATTTTATTTTTTCCACATTGGGTGCATCACCAATTCTAATATAGTATTCGTACATAAATACAGGTTTCCATTTTTCAATGTACATCAGTTAACAAAAAAAAAGATATATCAGTATCTCCTTTAGGTCTGGCTTTGTTTTTTGTTTTTTTGTCAGGTTAAAAAAAAAAACCCATAAAACCCTCCAACATGACACGAACACTTAAAATGAAATACTTTGTTAGTTTGATAGACAACTCTGTGTAGGATTATTTTGCATAGTCACTGAGAACTTAAGGAATGTAGAATTTTAACAGTTCTACACTATTTTTGTCCCAAAAGCACTGAATGTACTGGTTTGATACAAATCAAGATTAGACTACATAACAGTTTGATGTCAAAATCATTTCATATTTCAACCCCTTTTTGAATAGGGTTGAAACCTGATGTTTAATTCTAAACACTGTTCCCCAGTATCAACAAATAATTCACACCTATGGACCAGCTCAGCTTTATATTAATCTCTATTTTGTTACTTGCTTTTGGTTGATTACAAAATATTCAGATGTACTGTACACAGCCAACAAAACGGCCATTTCTATGAATAGTGTACAGTGCAAATACCCATACAATAAGGTACATTTTGGGCTGTGTGGTGCAAAAAAAAAACCTCAATATACATAAACAACAGATATAAGATTTATTTTTGTCTTTTACACACAGCATAAACAGTGTGTTCTTAATAATTATACAACTGTTATAGCTCCACATTATGTGATAAAGTGGTGATTAAAAAACAAAACAAAAACATATTTAAATGTTTTTAACATCACCTAAGGCACAATAATAGTATGCATTCACTGGTTTTTGTATCAATAGCTTTCTAATGGAACATATACAATGGCTGTATTTTACTGCATTAACAACTTTACTGTTGGCAAAGTTCAAGTCAACAGCTAATAAGCTATTGAAAAAAAGGTCTGTTTGTTTAACATACATATATATTTTTGGTTATAATACACACTGTAAACAAAGCAGCCAACAAACAAAACCATACAAGTCAATTAGGTATTTCCTTTTACAAGTTATGCAAAAAATATGGCTAAATAAACATTTTACAGAGTACCAAAGAAAGATAAAATGGCTTAAAAATTGCAATATGAAAACATTATAGCTACAAGGTTAGCTATACAATAAATGTTTTAAAAACCACATTCTTCTACATTTTGAGAAAACTGTTCAAGTGTTTGCAGAGAACACATAGACGTACTGTACAAATTCTGCAGTAGCAAGAGGGAAAAAGGCACTAAGGGGAAAGTAACCAACCTGTAAAAAACAAATCAGTAGTTTCGTGTTTCACACAAATGCTTTTTATAGAACAGAAAATATTATTGAAAAAAAGTCATGATATAATTATATCTGCAATATTTTCTGTTTGATAAATATGAAAAAGATTGTATAGGCTGTATTATATATGGCACTTTAAGTGTCAGATAGAGAGGGGGTCACATTAAAATACAAACAAATTAGCATTCCATATTACCAAATATAATAGCTGAGCTAAAATCGGACATACAAGGTTTTATGTATCTTTAACTCATTCCTATGTGATTAACAGTATGATCTGACCAAAGCCTTAATGCTCACATCACTGTAAGGCAACACTTGCCCCACAAAATAAATGTAACATTCACATTGCTGTTTAATACTATGATCAGATTGTCTTTCGCAGGTGTAAAGGTCTGATGCTTCATGTTGAATCCAGCCAACATTTCAGTCTGTAAAGACACTATATAATGCTCAATCACTGCATATATGTGAAGAACGGTGTCCATGTGAGAGCATGCAAGGTTTTGTGCAATTTAACTCACAAAATAAAATGTAATCAAGCAACACACCCTGTGAAACACCTGGGGCTGCCTCTGGTTTTAGCTGAGTGCCAGACTGCACCTGCAACTCGCATTAACCGGCTTGTTTATTTCATGTACTGAAACACTTCTCCCGTAACTTGTATATTTGAATACAGAGGCTCACAGACTAGCCCCTGCAGATCTGCCACCATGGTTTGTCAATCCGCCTCCTCTTCCTCCTCCATCTACTGGGATATGATCTGAGCGGTGATTGCCATTATTGTCACTTCCTGTTTCTCGTAGTGATAAACGATTGAGTGCTGCCCAAAGTCTCTCATTCTCCTTCATCTGCTCATTGACCTAGAGAGAGAAAACATGTAATCACTAATTCATGCTCATTGGCTTTGGCTCTAAATCTGATGGCTTCAGGAAAAGATGTTTAACCTGCTTCTCCAGTGTTTGGATCCTTATGTCTTGAAGAGCCACTGTGTCACGCAGCTGCAAAACAAGCTCTTTAGTCAAACACCATGTTAAAACAATAACCTCATTCTTCTTTATATGTTACATTGGCGATTGTGGAGATGCATTACCTGTGCAACCTCACCACTTGCTTTGCAGCATTCTCCTTTTTTGCACAATTCAACTGTCTCCAGTCCATTGACTTTATCACAGCCCATTCGTTTAGTCTGCAGAGATCATAGTAGCCATCAGGGCATGGATTTTACATTGGCATGAGTTATACTTTTGCTTTTATAAATATATCTAGTGTATTGAGGTAGACTGAAAAATTCACGGATTGGCACTGTAGTTACTGCAGTATGTTTGAAGTATTTATAGTCTGCTCTGAAGTTCAGCACAGACACCACCCAAAGCTGCAGCCTTACCCGAATCCTGTTCCAACAAAGCTTTTATATTAAAGGCCAAAAAATCCTCAGTGGCTGATAATGTAGTGTGTTACAATCACAAACTGGCACAACATAACTTCTAGTTTCAGGATGTTTTAAAAGAGTTCACTTATCTGAAGTCAAAATGTGAATTTGACCTGTATGAGCAGAGATTACAGATTCACACTGCAGCAACAATGCATGTTACAACAAGCTCCAACTGATAGAATTTCAGGCCCAGCAAGGTCAGGTAATGCTGAACTGTAGCCCCGTGAACAGGACTAAATATGTGTTGATCTGACATAGTCATTGAGAATTATTAGCTAAATTTGTACATCAAGAAATCAACTCTGTTGAGGAACTGTTGCTTGTATTAACAGTGTAGATGTAGAGTGCAAATAGTGTATTTTCCAGTGCCATTTCATTACACCTCAAGTTAAATGTAGGAAAATCTAAGGGATCCCACGCAGTCAATAAACATACCATTTTATGAAGATTAACACTGGTGATGGATTATTCTCCTTGCACACATTAATGAAAACAATACTCTGTTCATCTTTGGCACACAGGGTAATTAATTTTTAAATGGAAGTGACGCGCCAATGACTCAGTTTATCCTCCACAGCCAAGCTATGAACTTTTCAGCTCACACTGTGGATGACTTCAGGGTCTGAGTATAAAACAAAAGTGATGTCAAGAGCATTTACCGATAAGTCTTTCTTACTGCCAACTGCTGCTGCTGCAGCCTTTAACTCTTTCAGCTCCTCATAAGGTAGAGTCACACTCTCAGAGAAAGAAGACAGCTGGTTCGGAGTTGACTTCATTGAGTCCTCTGGCATTGGGATGAACTCCGCGTCCTCCAGCTCCTGTTGGACAATGACCAAGAATTAATCAGACACCATGTCAGCTAGCCGAGTCTGATCATTGAGCTGTGATCCTGACTTTCTAGATTGAATTTCAACCAGTCAATCAATGCTGTATGTAAAGAGAATAAATCCAGTGAGCTGTTTCTACGACTGGTGGAAGGTACATCCTGTTTATAAATGTTTAAATGTGTATGTCACAAACCAACAGTGTGTATCTTCTAAATTGGAGAACAGTTAGACTCCAATCTAATATTTCCATATGACTCGTACTCAAGTTTACTTATTCTTTTGTGCTTTTATTTTGACAAACCTTTCTAAGCCAAAGAGGACATGAGCTATCCCCAGTCTGGTTGGTCATTGACATCATTGGGGTCTCCAAGAGAGACTCATCAGTGTCAACCTCAAGTGTACCCCCAAGCCCTCTGTCACGACACTCTGTCTCTGAGCCAGGCTCCATGTCCAGGTCCACTGTGGATGTGGACGCCTCCTGACTGAGCCCTAGACAGACACACAAACACATTACAATGCACACAGAACAACTAAGAAACATACGGCATACATCAGTGATAAAAACATGTACTCACCACTGCCAACTGACAACCCACTGCTGTTCGAGCGAATTGTCTTAGAATTCAACACTTTCTCTGAAAAGAAAAAACAAGATTTATTAAACAGCTGGCTTAGTGCAAAATTGTAAAGACCATAGAATGCCAGCTTGTGATTACAAACCCATTATGATAATGGTGTGCCAGCCCTGGCAAGAAAGATCTGGCACATGATGAAGGGAACCAAAGATGGGCCGAGGCATAGCGGGACAAACCTCCGAACCGAATCCTTTGTCTGCAGGCATTCCAAGTCGCCCATTTCCTGCATTTCCCCATGCAAAGATCTGATTGTCTGAAAAAACACACACATGAAAATGCAGCAGATCCAAAACCAGCATACAACCACACACCCTTTTCTGGTCCAGAAATAAAACTGCTGCAAAGTTTTTCATGTTGGCAGGAAAAAGGCAATAGTCTCACTAAGCTGTTTACATGGGTACTGTTCCACAAATAATAATCTTTATATGCAGCCATGCATACTCTGAACAGACATTCTTGACTAATTATATCAGGAATACAACATTTAAAAAATTTAGTTCACTCCAGCTGTATTCTATGTAAGTGTACCAATTGCAGGGTTTTAGTCTGATTTCCCTCATTCACCAGGATACCTGTGCCCTGTCCACACTAACACTGATATTTTTCTAAACAGAACGTCCATTAAAAAAAGAAAAGAAAATACGACCATATAATCTTTGTTTTGTTTTTTTAAAATATCCACATGACTTTGAAAGAAATCACTACCAAATTGGCGTAAACATTCAGACAAACCATTGTTTTTAATGGAGTCATAATCATAAGGACTCGCCCAAAGCACTGTTTATGTGCAGCTGAGAGGCCCAAACATCAAGAAAAATATCAGTTTGAAAAATCTCCACATAAATGACATTAAATTGAACAGATCCATCATTACAGTTAAGATGACTTGTGTTTTTCCAGCTGAGACATTCTTAAAAGCCCGCTGTGAAAAATGGCTTTGATATCACACAACAACATTGTTGTGAAAAGTGACAGGAGTTGTTTGTTTCAAAATGGGACTTCTTCAATTTTCCATTACTGGTTAATGTGTTCAATGGTGTAATCATACCCTTCCTGTTTTATTTCATCATCTACCATCTTAAAAAGGTGGTTATAATATTTGCTCATATCCTAAATGTTCCACGTGTCTTCCTTCTATGCATGTCTCTTTTACCTCAGCCTGACAAACTGTGTGGAGGTTGGGTTGTGTACAACAGAGGTGATCATAAATAATATTTGCCACTAATAACACATTACTGCCATTAACAACACATTGCCAGTTGTCAATGTGGGCAATATACTGTTAATGGTAGTATAAATTTCTGACATACTTAAGAGTAATATCACATACGTAAACAAGTCCTAGTTCTGAACACATACATTCAACTAACAGGAATATTGTCACATTTGTTTCATGATTGAATATTAGTGCCTTGGATACATCAACAAACTGTCTGTACACAAGCTCACCCTCAGTGGCTGCAATGGTGAAGCCATCCCCACAGGACACTTTGGTCACTATCTTCCCTCCAAATGGCCCAACAAGCACTTGAACACCCTGGTGTTTCTTAAAATCCTTCACACCCAGCTGTCCATACTTGTTGCAACCAAATGTCATCAATCGCCCACGCGCTGAAAGAAAGTAATCCAAAGAAATGGAAATTTATGTTAAGCAGTGATAATTATCATTTTCAAAGGTGCATCACTGATTTAGTACCATCAATGGCAGCTGTGTGGGTTTTCCCTGGAGCCAGGACCTGTATCTTGAATCGCGACAACTGCTTTACCAAGGTAAGGGTGGTTATGTATGGGATCCCCTGGTAACCCTGAGTTAGAGGAGTAAATTAAAAAGACTTAGAAACCTTGCTGCATCTCAGTAAGTCTCATAATATAGTCCTTTTATGACTCAGTACCTCTCCAGGGTGGTTTTTAAGACCTGAGATGCCCTGATTGAGCCCCAGTTTGTTGAATTCATTATTTCCGCATGCAAGGACTTTGCCCGTTTCTGTCAAAAAGAAGGTTCCATCGCTCCCACATGACACAGACGAGATAGCAGCACCTTTAGGATTCTCCACCTAGAAAAATTGCAAATTATATTTGAAAGAAATAAATATACTAAATTACATTTAGTATCAGGACTGTTTCACAACATTTGGATTCTACAGGGTCTATTAAAGCCTTACTTGCATTGGAGAACAGAAATCATCCTCACATTCTAAGCCAAGACGTCCTGCAGCATGAAAATAGAAATGACTGACAAAATATTGAGAAGCAAGAAAACTTTTTGACACTCTATTAAAAGGATCACTGTCTCCATCTGCTGGCTACAATACAACATAGTATTTACCTTATGGCATTTAGTGTAAAACATCAGTACATACAGCAAACCTACGTACCATACTCGCCACAGCCCCATGAAAAAATGTCCCCATTCTGAGTCAGAACCACCACATGGTTGTCTCCACATGACACCTGGCGAACAGGACGCTCCTCAAAAAACTCCAAAAGCACTGGCTCCAAAATTTCTGAACCCAGGACATTCTCTACTCCAATACAGCCATAGTAGTCTGAGCCAAACATGTACATCTGATCCTCATCTGCAAAGCAACAGAGTTTATTACAAAAGGAGATATGACATATGAAGTTTTGTTTCAGGTTCCAGGTTTCTTTTAGTCACTTACCGGTGACACAGGCAGTGAAGTCAGCCCCACATGCTACCTGTCTGATGGCTTTTCCCTGGAGTTTATCCACCTTCTTTGGCTGCCGGTACGAGGCCTGGTCTCCGTGCCCCAGCTGGCCCACCATCTTGGCCCCACCTTGGACATTCTGAACAAAAATGTGAAAAGTTTCTTGCAGTGAAGCTGAAGAACAAGTGGGTTTGAAAGTAACAGATTCATACTCACAGCCCAGGTGTACAGCTCTTTTTCCACCGTCACAACTGCAAAGTGACTCTCTCCTGCACACACATGTTGGGAACTGCTACCACCTTTAAATGTGTCCAGCTTCTGAGGGGTGAACTTCCCTCCACCCCAGAAGTACACATCCCTTGAACGTGTCGTCACCACGGCAACAGGGGTCTCACTCACTGTGCTCAGCCTGTATCACAAACGGGACAACAAATCAGTGTTACATACCATACAGGGGTAGCTGAGGAATGACCTAACAGCTTTTACAGTAGAGTACAAAAACATGTCAGTAACTTACTTTGGTTTCTTCATAGCTGAATTCAGAAGGACAACACGCTCTTCAAGTTCCCTATCAGAGAATTCAGTTATTTTAGTGGTCTGTCACTGGTATCAAAGTATACCAAACACAATGGAAAACATTTACATGTAGCACTCAAAAAATAAAAAAGAAACAAGGATTTTTATTTTAAACTTACTGTCTGCAGCTGGAGATGAATGTCTGGTCCAGAATCTGATCAGCTGTAGGCCTCTTTACAGGATCCTACAACACAAAGTGTTTTCAGAGGCTACATTTCTACACTGCATAAGCTTTAATTTTAATAACCTGAAGAGACATTCACTCAGTGTTCTTGGATCATTTTAAAAATATATACCAATGCTTTTTCAGACATCAGAATAAATAAACAATGCCCAGTGTATGGCAGCCAACTCTACTTTAATTTCCTTTTCTCTTTATGCCATTAATTATTATATTATTTATTCTGCTGTTGTTGTCACCACATCTTAAACACTTTGTCCTGCAACTTCTCATTAAATTTGCACTTCCCAACCAAGACTGATTAACACATTAGCTCTAGTATTGACATCCAAATTTTAACTTAACGAGGACTTATTAGCCCCTTATTAACTTCTTAACGAGAGTGGTTAAGAAGATGGATGGCACTTATTCCTGTTTGCACACACACACATATATATATATATATATATATATATATATATATATATATATATATATATGTGTGTGTGTTTTTAACATTTATGGTTAAATGTAGCAAAGTGATAACAATCTTGTGCTAGTTAAAATACAACAACTTTATATAACTATTTAAAGTAAAAACTCAACTTACTTGGCTTTAAAAGCACTCAAATGTCACATTAAAAGTAGAAATATATATACATTTTAAAAGCTAATTATTCTTTATTTTAACTTTAGAGAAGGGAAAAGAACCCCGTCACCTTTCAATATTCCTACTCACTCACTTGATCAAGACACTCGTACACCAGTTTGATCAACGCAGATGAATATATATCCGAGTTGACTTCCATAGTCCAGTTACCCTGAACTATTTTCACACATAAGTTCAGAGGGTTCTGTATGGGTGCAAAATGAAGAATTAATTTAGGGGAAGATTTCTGAGTAATGTAAATTATCACTTAAGCAAGTATCATTCGCATTGTACGTTTCAAAAAGTTACAGAGCTTTACAATATAAAACAATACACTGCATAACAATTCATCTACTATATGAATACAGCATGAAACAAAAAGCAATTGTTATATTTAACAGTTTGAGAAATTCAAAACACATGATTGTTTTTTGGGTATGTAATTAAAAAGAACATCCTACCGTTGCATCAAATGTTCTTGTAAGAGTTAAGACTTCAAAAATTACACAACCCATGGCCCAGATGTCTGATTTAAAGTTGTATTTCGCTCCTTGACACAATTCAGGTGACATGTAATAAGGAGTTCCCACACACTGTATTTACAAGCACAACAAAGGAGCAAAGGAAGAATTAGTCAAACAAGGAGTATGTTAAGGTTTTTTCTGCTACAATATACCTTTTATCTATATAGTAACATATGTTGAAAATAAATGATTCATAGTGACACAGTTTTCACATAGATTCTCATCAAAAACCCTTGACCAATGAGAAATAAGAGCAATAGCACTAAAGAACATGTGGTGCCAAGCACAACAAACCCCGACCCCTCACAAACATTTGACCTGATTTACCCTATCTCTTATCATGGTGAAAACACATTTTTGGTTACTGTAACCTTGACCTTTGACCTACATTCACCAAATGTAATGGGATCTATTCTGGACCACTTCGCTCATTTCCTGAAAATTTCATGGAAATTCATCCAGTAGTTTTTACGTAAAGTTATGACAGAAACAAACAAATAAACAAACCAATTCAAAAACAATACCCCCCCATTATTAAAATGAGTTTTCATCTCACTGACTATTTTTCAATAGTATATTCTGCTATGCAATACATTTTTGTGTCAAGAATATAAACATAAACATAGAAAAGGAAAAAAAATCAAAACTCACAGTCTCTGCCATTGAAAACTCAGAGTCTAGTTTTTTTGCAAGTCCATAGTCACCCAGCTTGATGAGGTCAGTCTTGGTCAAGAAAATGTTCAAGGTTTTGATATCTCTGTCAGAAAAGAAAGTGGCTCCTGTTTATTAATGTGGTTTCCATGATAATCTCAATGATTACAGTTATAAAGGATAAAGGAAAAAAAATTACCTGTGTAAGATTCCTGCCTTGTGAATATGAGCGACTGCTGAAGCAATTTGGTACAGGTACCAAATAACCACCTAAAGAACACATCACATTTCAATAACAACAGTGCAATTTGCTCTACATAAAATAGCTGGCCTGTATTGTGGCACTCGTACCTCCTCACTGAAAAGTTTCCCCTTTCTTTGGATGATTTTATCATATAGATTTCCTCCTGTAATGACAAATATATCATTAGATTACAAATAAACAGCACAATACTCATTTTAAATCAAGATGTTTCTTTACCATTACAATATTCCAATTCAATGAGTAGAGTGTTTTTATCCATGAAGTGATTGAAGTAGGCGATGATGTTCTTATGCTCCAAAATTGATAGGATGCTTATTTCATTCATAACATCTCTGCGTTCCTTTTCTGACAGGGAGTTCAAGTCCACCTCCTTCCATACCACCAGAGAGTTATCCTGGAGAGACCACAGCAAACATCTTTCTCAACCATTTATGTCCAGAAGTCATCAAAGGAAAAAAGTTCATGACATCTAATTGGCTCCAAAGGCAAGGAAAGGACATTTATCTTACTCTCACTCAAAAATTTCTCACAAGGGTATGGAAACACAGGGACAAATCAAGTAAACAATTCAGTTACACACACACATATAAATCCGAGATCAGTGTTAACATTGTGTACTTTATATTTTGGGGGAGCGGTTGAATGTAAAACACAATGTTAGCCCAACTAACAAAGTTACAGAAACTATTTCTGTTAATATGACCTGTTGTTATTATTGAAAAGGTGGCAAAATAGCTGTACAAACTGAGCTGCTGCAGGACATGAAGTGTAATCTCAGCCTTATAAACAGAGACAGATGAGTTATGGTCTCTTATAAGGGTAAATTATGCTAGGACTGGGACCCATCTTACCTCTGTTCTTCTGTACAGAGTTGCTTCTCCAAACGCCCCCCTTCCGAGGATCCGGATAGGAATGTAATGCAACTTCTCCTCTTCGCCATTAAATGTGCTTGTAGACGATCGTTCACTCACCACTGACCCGCTGCTCAAATCAGAATTCAGAGAGTCAAAGTGTCTTTCATAGTCCTCTAGTGACATTTCTGTTTTGGGGACTTGTAAACCAGTGGCAGTGATGGAAATAACACGAACGGGCCTAACGACAACTCTTTCCGAACGAGTCCTACAACTAAACCATACACACGTTTAGCATGTTACCTGCGTTGGGCTAACAAAACAGACCCATCAAACAAAACCAACCGCCACGCGTATTAAAGTCACTTAAAACACACTAATAAAATACAACCAAGACGAATACGTGCAACAATTGTAGTTGCACTAGAATCAAGCAGAACTCGAGGAAAAGTAGGATGTAAAGTAAAGTTTTGAATATTTTCAGAATAAAACATCTCCTTATCAAATGTAGTTCCATGTATTTTACTTTGAAAGGAAAAAAAACAAGTGCTTCCTGTGACTTGACTTGATTCGGCGATTTGGCTAACAGTGAAAGAAAGAAGATAACAAGCCCTCACTATCAAACTCTTCACTGCCACAAACATCTTGGCAGACGAAAATACTACATAACAAATAATTACACACATTTTCTTAAAAAGGCCCAGACTCGGCCAAAAATACACCGGAAACTCCCACATCCTTTATGTGCGCGCAAACCCGGAAACTGTCAAATTAGTGGTTGGAGTTTTTTGAACGGGAGAAAAGGGTTATATGTTTTATTATGGGTCAGTTACAGGAGAAAAGCGAGACCTGCAAAAAGTAGCAGAGATCAGGAAACAGACTCATTAAGGGGAATATTTAATGGGATGTTCTGATTGATATTAGATAAATATTTGACAAGGCAAGGCAGAATCAGTTGTATAACACAATTCACACATAGGTCAATTCACATTGCTTTAAAACAAATGGAAAAGATAGTTAAAACACAATTACAACCTGAACATAATCAGAAAAGCACAAGAGTAGAGATATATTTATATTTAACCCATAAAGACCCAGTTTCAGTTAACATGCCATTTAACATTCTATTTAACCCTTTTAAAGCAATTTATTAACCATTTTTACAACATTATCCACTGTATTTTGTCAATAAAAAGCCTCTGAACATCCAAATAGGTCATATGAAAATAAAAATGACACACTGCATTTTGCATCTATTATTTACATAGATTGATACAATTAATGTATCACAAGTTATGAAACATCTTATAATGGCAGGTGATTTTGTTCACCAGTGGTTGTTCAGGTCTTTATGGGTTAAAGGGACTATGCATATTAATAAACATACACATACAAATATGGAAGATTACAGCTCAGGCTAATTTCCATAATTTCAGTTTCTTGGCAGGCCAAACCCAGCCACGTCACAAATACAACACGACAATATAACACAACATACAATATAAAAATTACAGAAATAGTCAATATATGCTAAATATAAAATATAAAATGACAAATAAAAATCAGGCTATAGTGTACACACACACACACACACACACACACACACACACACACACACACTAAAGATCAACAAATTAATTTATGTTTAGTGCATGAGTTTGGGTAAAAGGATGACATATTTTACATAATTTCTTGCCACTTCATCAGCAACAATTGCCAAAACCCATGAATTGAAATGTAAAAAAAAATGTCTAGATTTCTAATTGCTTTCAGAAATCCTCACAGCATTCTATATGTTGCAAGTATTAGAAAGGTTAAATCACACAAAGAAAAACAGACATATTTATCCCAAATCCTTTCATAGTTCTTGATGTGATATAACTAACAGATAATGACAATTCCCAAATGCATGGAGCTCCTATTAATTTGTGCTTGTATTGTAAAATATTATATAAACTTAGGGAAACACACGTGACTGTGAATGGTAGACACAGTTTGCACACATTCAGCTTCTGATAACTACTCAGGTCTCAGTGTCTTCCTCGACAGCAGGGGGATGAAATTGTCAACATTTGGTTTGGATCATCCATTCTATGTCCTACTGTAAGTTAAAAAATTTTTTTTAAGAATGTATCTGAAAAAAGTCTATAAAAGTAAGAGGAAACGTAACCATATGATTACCCCCCTTTTTCAATAAAGCTATACAGAAACAAATAGATACTTCCATATTTTTTTATTTGCGAAATCTACATTATTAGTGGACATCATTATACATCTTTTCTCCACTAGAGAGCACTAGAGTAATTTTTGTCAATCACCTTTGTTTTTTGGGTTTATTTTTTATTGTTAATTTGAAGTTCATTTCCACATTTAAAATCTTCCCATTGTTTGATTAATTATTTATGTATGTGTTTCATACTGTGTACATTGTTTTTAATGAAATGAAAAACTAAAAGACACATTTTCAGACATGCATTATGTGTTTTCAGTGGTAGTGATTAATCAGTTTTTAGCTTTCTCCTGCTCCAAATTATCACTATTATACTGGACTTTAAAATCTACTATCAGTTGACATTAAAACATTATATAGAAGCAGTTCTAGAGACAACAATTTTATGTTTCATCTTCTTCTATCATGGCCTTTAATTATTAGGATTAAATGATCACTTATTAAAAAACAAAAACAAAAACTCCAGTATATACAGTATAGTATGTTCTTTGACACTCTTTGAGTATTACTTTTTGACAGGACAGGTAGATTAATGAAGATGCTGCAAATTCTGAGACACATGTTTTGTAACATTGACAGTCCAGCCACTTCAAATAAAAGAGCTGGTAAACCACTTTGGTGTGTAAACAAGTTTCCTTCATTGAATAATTCTGGGAATTAAAAATCAGCTGTGAACACACAGCTCCAATGGAGGATTATTAAGACTCACTGATGTGAAATAAACTATTTTAGCAAAGAAAAAATACTCCTTTTTTATACATGTCATCCACTTTGAGCTCATATCAAAGTTTCTATTTGTTTAGGGTCTGTGTGCACAGTTACAGTTGGTTCCAGGACATCCCCGGTTTATCAATTGGTTACTGTGTGTCTGAGGCTGCTGAACAATATTCTGCTGTTTGGTGCAGTTGTCATTGCAATTAACTGAATATACAATTCATTTTTGGAAGATGTGATAAATACAACCCCAAATCAGAAAGTGTTGTAGCAGTTTGAACTTTCCTCACATGCAGACATCAACACATAAAGGAAAAAAGGTGAGATAGGTCAATTTAGTGCTAGCAATGTATTAAAATTATGAAATGCTAAATATAAAAGTGTTATCCTTGTTGTGGATGATTATAATGCAAACACTATGGACACATTATATTGTAATGGCAGTAGGAGAACACAGACTTGCATACAGTCCCTCTGGAGAATAAGGTTTTTATTGGAGATCTGTGAATATATTTCTGCCCATGTCTTGCTGTGTAATATAACTTCCATTGAACAGAAGCCAAGCATGTCTTTAGTTGCCAGATAGATTAAGCTATTTACTTTACATTCCATATGCATTTCTCTTACAGTACACATCAAATCTGTCACAGCGCTATACAGTAACAGTCTGAGGACAACTGCTGTATGAAGATAAAACTGCAGTGGATGGAGACACTGGATTTGTGTTCAGTTAATGATATATTTTGTTGTAAAATGTTTTGTTTTTTGTCTTCAATTTTCTCAGTTTTTGATCTAATAATCTTCAACTTTAGTCTGACCCTTGATGAAAATCCACATGAACAATAAAATAAATATAGGAAATGATTTTGACTGAAATAATGCAAAATGCAGAATATTACAATAAAATAGTGATAAATCATTTGGGCAAGGTGTGAGAGAGAAAGAATTATTTGGGAACTGACACAATGGTCACACTGGGTCTTTATGGGTTAAATAATATGCATATGTGAATAAATGTAAAATCAGGATTCCCTTACTGGAATATATATTATGTTTCCTTCTGTACCAGAGACGTGTCTTGTCTCGCACATTCCATACATAGGGCAATTTACAGTACTTTACAAAAATAGAAAAATAGACAAGTTAAAACTATCAATAAAACACAAATATCAATCAATTAAAATAAAGTAAAAGAGAAGAGCGCAGATAGAACAGTTACATGCACAAACAAATGCAGAAATTTTTTTTCATCTTATTCACCACCGTGTGCTGCTAAAGCAAACAAAGCTTATTTAAATATCACCTTTCACAGACAAGAAAAGTCACAAAATGCTTCACAAAAGAGAATAAAATACATGACGAAGTTCAGATCATATTATCTGCACCAGCAAAAATGACTACATTGAAAGTATTTTTTAAGGTATTGGATTATAGTGGAGCCCAACCATGTAGGAAATTCAGAGTACTGTGGAGTGATAATGAATGTGCTATGTGCCAGAAAAATATGGTATGATGTAAGCTGCCGATCAAAGCAAGAATGGTTATATTAAATTCAACTCAGTTAGTGGTGAGGTGCATGCTGACTATCCAGACATATAAGGGAATGCATGCAATCACTCTTTCGAGTCTCTGTAACAATAATATATCAGAGTAAAAAGAACCACGCCAAAAAATGTTCGGAAAATGTAAAACATAATGTGTTTCTCCTGTGGCTATATAGTAATCGCAACCACAAAAAAGACATGGTAAATTATTAATGTGGAACAAGCATGTGGAATAACACGTAGATAAAGAACCCATCAAAAAAAAGTTAATGGGAGGTGGGGGTCAAATGTTGGACATCAGTATAAACATTCCACTTCCACCATGAAGTTTTACATTGTCAGTATTTAGGAAAGTTTGTGTGATGTGGATGTAGGCAAAAAAGGCAAAAACAAAAGCCAAAACAACCCAGTTTTAGGATTTAGTATGAGAGAAATCTAAAACACAAACACAAAAAGTCACAGAAATAACCAAAAAAATTATAAGAAATAATGTTTTTTAATACATTAATTCTCATTGATGTCATAAATGACTGTTTGTCACCATGAAGTTTTGGCCAAGTTGCTGTAGCTTGATACAATAAACCTATATATGTTAGTAAAAATGGTCAGTAAAAATGTTAATATGTTTTATATCAGACTAGATACTGTTCTTACAATGAGCCTGATCAAATACATTGATCTGAATTAACATTTGTACAATCAAGCTCAATGTAACAATTTAATACAGCAATTAATCAGCTACATATAAACTAATAGATGAAGACAGTGTGAATTTTATGTTTTTTTACCTGATTCACCTTTCACTAAACATGTGTACTTAGGCATTCAGTCATCAGGCATTACATATAATTTTTACAAACAAGTACATTAAATTGTCAGATAATGGCAGAAAGTTAAAGGGCTATTAATTTCACAGTTATTGTATATTTAATATTCAGAAATTTTGTGATATATTTTTGACATCTACATGACATGTGTGCCTTCAACTGCAAGTGACAGCTTCCTTGCAGTAAAACAGCTTTAAGCAAACCCACGAATGCACAAGGAGGTGTTAATGTTCACTCTCATTCTGCATATTGTGAATATAAAAGAGGTAGTAAAAATCAGTGAACAGAGCCTGTAACACTTCAATAATGGGGAGTACACAGCGATGGACAAACAGCACCAGAGACTCGACTATCAGTGAGCATTTCCTCTTCATATTCAGTTGAAGAAAGATACTAGTAATACCATATTTATACACCCCATATTCATTTAGAGCCAGTTACTCTGTAAAAATAGGTCTACAGTGATCTTTTATGTGAATTGGATGAATTGAATTTATAATTTTTCCAAATGAATGACATCATACATATTAGTAATGTAGTTTTCATGTGGATATACACTAAAATAAGCTGTGTATATACAATACCTATGCTTTTTCATGTCACTGTTTATTATCACAGGTGAGTCAAACTATCGTCGTCTTGTAGTGTTCCTGGGGCTGCTCAATGATAGCTGCTGTTGTACTGGGGATAAAATGTGAGTATCTGAAAAAACAACAACAAAAAGATCCACTCGATTGAATCCACATCCAGATTCTCAACGGACCACATGACTAAAAATCAAAGCTTAACAAGATATTTCCAGATGTCTATGATAAATGTTGAAAAGTTCAAACTCCTCCATTGTGTTGCTGTTTGCTTTGATAAAAGAAATTGAATATTTTTCCATGGACATCTCTGAACACATTGAACCTGACCATGTCTTTATTGGAACATCAGAAATATATGCAGCAGCAATTTCTTTTTTTTTTTTTTTTTACTGTTTTATTTCAGTCAAAAATAATCTAGATCATCCAGAAAAACATGGAAGTTCTACTTTTAGACACTGGTTGGAGGAATAAGCTGATATACTACATTTGGTCTGTTATTGAAAACACAACTAATAATGGCTTCCTTTTGTGTCAATTTCATTATTTTTCATCACACCCTTTGTCATATATTATTTTTTGTTGTTGTTTTGTTTTGTGATTGCAAATTTTTTGGTGTAATAGCTTTTCAATTTTTTCAATCATCCTTATTTGAAACAATAGAAAAAACAGTTCAATATCATTCTCAGCATTTAATGACTTAATTCCACTAAGTTGTACCTCATCTGTTTTTTTAAGTTATGTTCACTTACCTGTATATGCACAATAGTTCCCCTTAATAAAAAATATTAGTTGGAAGTACTTAAAAAGAACATGTTACAGCAACTTAATATATTTGAGTGAGTAGTACTATTCCTGAAATTTTGAGTATTCACAACTTAATGTATTTAATTATTCTGAAAATTCAGGTTTACAGTGTGGGTGAAGGTATAGGGTACACCCTGGATATGTCACCAGTTCATCACAGGGCTGATCTCATAGGTCCAGATGGGTCAATAGACTCCTTTTTAATTATTTGTCTTCTTTTCTTTCATTCAGGTGCCACAGTCAACCAGGGATCTGACCAGGTTTCTCATACTGCTGCCTCAGAGCTCATCAGCAAGCTGGAATATCTCCGTAGCAGCCACAGCGACATGATTGAAGCTGAACAGGAGGCAAAACATATAACACATACATAGAAAGCAGCATTTAAAAAAAAGAAATAAAATACATGATTATGTCAGAATCATGTATTTTTACATGACTTTGTACATTTCAGGCACAAAGGGATTATGATAAATGCAATAAACAATATATATCTAATAAGAGCAAAAAAACACTTCCATCTTTTATAAAAATTACTTGAAACAAATATGGGCAAAAATAAGTGTTGTGACATTGCATCTGAATTGTGGGATAAATGCCACCAAACAAAATCTGGTGTGAGTCAATTTGGGATTTTTTTGCTGAGGAAGTTATTTAAGAGACAAATGCAGAGTGGGCACAAATTGAAAGAAATATATGAAAGAAAAAAGATATTAAAGAAAAAACATGTCAAAGAAAAATAAGTGTTCAGATGCAAATTTTTGGATCTTCTTTTTTCTTCATTCAAATACTGTTTTTCTGAAAATGTTTTTTTTTTCCATTGAAATCAAGATTTGTTTGTTTTTTACAAAAAATATTTTTTTAATTGATTTGTGTGTGTGTGGGGGGGGGGGTTAAAGCAATAAACAAACAAATCTACCTTCATAAAGGGCAAAGGGTGCAACGCTAAGATGAACACTGATCATTCATCTGTACCTGTTTGAGCGACAATGGTTGGAAAATAGGTTTTAGACATCCCATGCATTTGTAATAATAATCATTCTGAAGACATTGAACTCTGCCAAGTCCAAGTATTGTGCTGTTCTCTAAACCCACATGCTCTCTTCTGCATCTTCACTGTTCCATCAAAGTCAAAACAAGATAATCAATAAAATAATGAAATACATCCATCCAAGAATTAAAAAAAAAAAAATTACATTTGCAAGCACACCTTTTGAAATGCAAAAAAAATGTTTCCATACATTGCATGATAATATTTGAGAATGTATAAAATTGTAAAAGTGAAGAACTATTTTCCACCCCTCTTTATGAGTTCTTTCCTATGACAAGTCAGTCATTAAAATGCACAATTAATGTCTTATATACCAGTTTAACATTCACAGAGGGAAATTTATTTATTTATTTTTGAAGTTTTTACATTGAATTAGTTAAATATTTGAATCACCTTATTACTAGTATTGGTGCACTTTCACTCCAGGTACTCCAGCTTCCTTTCACAGTCCAAAAACCTGAATCATCGTGAATCCTATGGTTACCTCTAAATTGTAAATAGGTATGAATGTGAAGTTAAAATTGTTTGTCTACAACCTTGCCATGAACTGGTGACACATCCAAGGTGTACAGGTCTCCAGTCCTGTGTGACAGTTCAGAGGTTTATACAGTTTTGGAAAAAATAATTAATAAAAATATTTTTGTCATCTATTCTATTGAAGTAATTTTATTTGTATTTGTAAATTAATTATATAATCAACCAGTGTCACCTTTTCCACTTTTATGGTGTAAATGGTGTAAGTGGGTTATTTAACCTCCTAACGTTAGGGAAAAGCATTTGTGTCCAGACCAGGGTCCAAAAACACACAGACATTGGGTGACTGGTCTAAGTAGTGGACAAACAGATCAATAGGAATCCCTGCAACCGGGAAATGGAGATCTCAGATTCGCAGTCAGAACATGAAGACGAGATGCCTGTTAACCAAATGACTTCGCAGGATTTTAACATAGGTGGACATTCACGCTCTCACCGTCAGATATTTGGACAAGGTATAAGTCAATTAAAAAAACTATTCTGATTATTTTAACCTTTGTCCTTTGTGTGTAGCAATATGTAACTTCCCACCCTGAACTTTTTCTGGAGTTTTGATTTTATCACTGCATGTATTTGAAATACACAATGAAATTTACCTTCATATTGAAACAATCTGAATATGGAGAATTTATTTCAAGTAATCGGGGTGTGTTTACAGGAGGAGGTGGACCTGCATTTCCAAACCAACAGCTGGTTTTACTGAGTCTGGGCCTCCTCAATGCTGCTCTGCTCATTGCAGCTCTTGTCATTGGGATTTATTGTAAGTATTAAAGGGAAACAAACAGCTGAATTCTTGCAGTTTTTGATGTACAGCATCAGGTGTGTGGAAACCAATAGTGAAGTCTGAAGAAATTATATACTTTTCAGTTAGCTCTATTTTTTTTCATAAGTGAGAGTTGAATCACTCCCTCAAAATCAACAATAATCAGTCAAATTATATTAATGCTATTTGTACTGACATATGATAAAAAATACATTGCCTCAATATACCATAATATATAAACAAATTTTTGATTTGAAGAAAAAAAAATCGACGTGGAAGCAGGGTAATATTTGAATAAAAATCCTTCACATTTTTAACATTAAAATTAGGAAATTCTTCAAAGACTTCAAGATTATCTTACAATAAAAAGTAGTTACAAGAAAAAATACACAAGCTTAGATGAATAAAGTCACAGAATCACAAGAAAAAGAGTCATAAATATATTTTGTATATCCTCCATGCATATAAGACCCAACCTTATTCTTTTTCTTTTATATAAATTTGTATTTTTTCCCCTTGGAAATCAGAATAACAAATTTGTTTTTAACCTGAAAAAAAAGTATATGCTGTTAGTTATTGAGTTATATAACTTTTTTGTGATGGCTATGGACTGATATGTCCGTTTTAATCACAGTGATGATGTTGCTCATGGTCCAGCTCTTAATTAATATCATAATTTTATAGCTATATCTAAACCAAAACACCATAAAAAAAACTAGTGGTAAAACCCTCACTGGTTGATTTTTTTTTATTTATATTTTTTTATCAAGGTTCCAAAGCACCAGATTATGTCCAGATGACTCATTCTGCTATTGCACCGCTCATCATTGAGAGGAATTTTCTCCGCAACCAAACGGATCTGATCAGAACCAAAGTGATGGATAAGGCTGCGTTAGTGCGAGAACGCACTAACACTGCACAACTACAGTTACAGGTGAAGCAGGAGATAACCATATGTGACAGGCGTCAGGATCAAATTGAGGTGCTACGAAACGAGAGGTCAAATCTGCAGGGTAACAAAACTTCTTTAGGTGAGGAAGACTTTCACTGTCTCCTACAAAAATCTCCACAGAAAAAAACCTGTGACACGAAATTTTCATTTTCCATCAATCTCCTATTGCAACACAGAGAAAACTTGTGGTAGATGCCAACCGAATTGGATTCTCTCCACTTCGTCCTGCTACTTTTATTCTTACTCCGAGTCCAGCCAAAAGAAGAACTGGCAGGAGAGCAGAGCAGACTGTATCAGCCGAGGCGGTGACCTGCTCACCATCAACAGCACACAACAGCACGTGAGCCGACACATGCACTCATACCTGTTTTTATCCATTAAGGCCACATGTGACCTGACAGCCAGTTAGCCTTGTTCACTTGGCGGCCATTTTAACACTTGTTAAACAGAAGTACACAGTTCCATACGTTGTCAATCAACTAGCTTCAATGAACGTTTGGGTTGCCAACATGCTAGCAGCTTAGACCACCAATCTCTCTGTCATTGTTGGAAAGGCCACGGACAGAATCAGGACTTCCTTGCGCATGCGCAGCTGAACATGCGTAAGGCCCGAGTGCCGTGAGTGAAGTAGTTCCAGAGTGATGGGGCGTTTGAATGCCAGTCTACTTTCGTAGTTGTTAAATTCCTTTCCTGTTCGTTTGAAGACCTTTTGTGCGGTCGTGACAAATATACCACACACATACCTACAGGTTATTCTACAAACAGAAAGTTTATGTTCATTACTACAAGTACAAAGAGACATTTGAAGATACTGAGTGCCTTACTCCAAGATAACACTGCGGTAAAGTGAGCCGCCATTCGTTCAGCCGCTATTAAGCCAGCCGCCACTCAAACTGTGCTGCTTTAAGAAGTAAAAGGTTAACTGCATTTTGGAGTCTGAGTGTTCTTACATACACACCACGGTGACACTACGGCATCCGAACCCCAATATACAGTCCACCCAGCTATCACTAAGTCCGTATTAACAGTCATGCTGGAGTTAACGATCGATATTGTTGAAAAATGGGCGTGTAAGGACAGCAATATTCCCTGGGCCTTCTTGCTGAAAGGCTACAGTAACTGGGTTGAAGTCAACATAAAGTTTAAGAAGGCTAATGACACCGGTAGTATATCATAAGTACTGATAGCCATTAGCACGCTAACCACAAAATGGAGAACATAATCTTGAAATGGCCTATAGAATGTAGTTTTATGTAATTACACATTCATATTTTCTTATTTCATCGTGACATTAGGTTGTTAACATGGCTGTTAGCGCCATTTATTATTGACACAAGTCTGGTAAGCTAAGCTCAATGTGTTAGCTAATGCATTTCGGTGGACATAAATATCCTTATCTTGCTGTGAAATATGGACCAGGATCCCTCTTTATGTTTTTGATCCATTCACGCCGAAGTGCCTTATCTTTGGGGAAACGATGGAATGTCTTTCGACGTCTGTCCATTTTTTTCCTCTTTGAGGACGGACATTTCGGGACGCAGCAGTGAGGTACTATTGCTGTCAGGAAAGTGTTGTGTACTAACTACCCCTCAACGCCTTTTGAACATTACAGGTGAATAAGGCCCATGAAGACCATTCTTTATGATCTAGACACCTTTATACGTATTATACAAGAATAAGAAATGAGAGAAAAAAGGGAATTATACACTGTTATCCATTAAGTTTTAATAAATATATTCGCCTCTTCTCATGATTGAGAGGGTGAAGATATGTATAAAAAGGAAGAGGAATGAGCCTAAAAGCCAAAATTATTCCAATTTAATGATTAATAAAAGATGTCTCTACTTTTACTCACTACATGTTTTTCATTGTATGATGAAGGTTGTATAGTATTTGTAAAATTATTCTGTGTCATGCTTTTAATGATCAGATTAGTTTTGCATTTCTAAATGTGGTAATGTTTCCAAATTTACCATTAGGCAAAAATGCTGTGAATTTAGTCAAATAACAGCAATAAAAAAAAAAAAAACTAAACTCAAAGCCAACATCAGAAAACCCTTCTAATAAACAATAATCCTTTTTTTATTTTCATTTTTACAGCAGGAAGTTATTCTGAACTATCCAAGAGTTCCCAGCTTTGGTATATGGTGGCAGAATGGATTCTGGGTCGGCCTCACTGATACAGCAACACCAAATGTTTGGGCCTGGATCAACAATGCCACTGAAGTGAGAAAATTGTAAGTATGTCACACTTTGTCATGGCAACAACATTCACACTGTATGTGCCATACACTTTCATCATGAGTGAAAAATAAGGTACAAATAAATTATATTTTGATTGACCCAAGGTACTGGAAGTTTGGACAGCCGAGCAGTACTCCACCTCAGACTGGACACTGTGGTGCTATTCATCCTGTTTCCTATAGTTTAAACATGTTGTATAATGCAGACTGTGAAAACCAATACCTGTACTGGATTTGTGAGAAGCAGGCTAGTTAAGACAAGGACAGCAGCTGGAGAAATAAAATGTCTCACATCTACGCATGTGCTTTCAAATAATCATTTTACATTAAACTGTATCTGTATGCACACATGTACAGTTTCTGTTGATATGTGTTATAAATAAGTAATTTGTCTAATAAATAAATAAATAGGGGGCAGTATGGTGGTGCAGTGGTTAGCACTCATGCCTCACAGCAAAAAGGACCCTGGTTCAATTCCCACACCAGACCTTTCTGTGTGGAGTTTGCATGTTCTAACCCGTGTCTGCGTGGGTTTTCTCTGTGTACTCTGGTTTCCTTCTATCGTCCAAAGACATGCACTGATAAAATAATTGGTTAATCAAAATTGCCCATAGGTGTGAATGTGAGAGTGATTGTTTGTCTATATATGTTCAGCCCTGAGATGAACTGGAGACTCATACAGGGTATACCCCGCCTTCACCCATTGTAGCTGGATTAGGCCCCCAGTGACCCTAGTGAGGATAAAGTGGGTTTAGTCAACGAGACGAAATAAATAATAAATAAACAAATCTAATAATGGATTAGATTTCTACAACACTTTTCAAGGTACCCAAAGGGCTTTACATTATTTCCAGGGTAGCATGTTCATGTGAACCCCAGAAGGGTTATAGTTGGGCTGAATATAAGGGGTCCATGCAGGTTTGTCTGCGGTTTCCATGGTGACCTCACATGTGTTTACCCATATGAAAATCTCTTTATTGTCAAAGTACAATGAAACTGAGGTAGAGCTCTAAGTTTCAGTGCAAGAACTTTCAGACAGACAACAAACATCAGTAAACAATAACATTAAAATAAAACATAAAAAATAAAAAGTATTGCAAACTATGATACTTGTAAAAATAATTTAAGTAGTGCAAATAACACAAAAAGTAGAACAAATGACATGAAAGATAAATAGTGCAGGATAAATAGTATGTAACAATAAATAATATGAGATACATTGGTGAATCTGATATGGGCAAAGACATATGGGGTCACTATGGAAATGTCAGTCAAACCCAGATGGGACCCTTATATGCAGCCCAAATGTGACCCTTCTGGGGCCAACATGGACATGCTAGCTAGATCATACACTCTTACATTTACACTGTGGTGGTGGTAAAGTATATTTGTAGCCCTAGCTGTCTTGGGGCAGACTGATGGAAGTATGGCTGCAAATTTACACAAAATGGCTCCTCCAACCACCACCTAATATTCATACACATTCATAAGGCAGTGTGAAGGTTAGGTGGTGGTTAGATTAGGTGACACTGGAGATAAGGTTGTGAAGTATCTTGCCCAAGGACACAATGGACTACCTAGAGGGAATCATCTGCCAGTCCTTTCGTTCTACCTCCTGAGGCATTTTTAATAATATGTGCTGATTTTCTATGTATATGTTTGATGCAAAATAAATATTTCTGTTACAACACCTCTAATCTCTGCTGAGGTAATGCTACCAAACAAATTCTCCGAACAACACTGGACAGTTTTACAGGTATATTCTTGTCAGTCTACAACTATAAATATAAATCTGGTTAAAGTGATGATTTATGTTTGATCAATGAATGTCTAATGTATCATTATATATGCTGCTAAATATAGAGAATGTGTTGGTATTGTATTTCATTTGGAACAGAAAACAGTTTGCTTGGGTTTAGAAAGTTATGCTTTACTTCAGAAAATGTCTGTGAATATTTAACAAGTGAACTTTTCTGTTTGTAATGTCACACACACACACACACACACACACACACACACAAACTTGGGTCAATGTCCTCACCAATAGTTTCTCCCAACGATGCCACTGTCATTCCAATATTCAAAATGGAGGATGCAGGAAACTTACGCAGCACCTTTGAGCGAACATATAACAAATTGGTTTCTCAGGATGACTTAAATGCGGATGATCACCGTCTGTACTCAACCCAAGATGAAAAACAAGGTAAAAACTGATTTAATGGAGTTTATGAAATTTCTTTCATCATGATACAGGTTTTTAAACATTCTGACATGTAGCAGCCACGCTGATTATATTTATTTAACACAACACACATGAACAAAGTTAGTCAGTCATTTTGTATTTAATGGTGAATATATTAAATATGTTAAAATTGTCAATTACACTGTAAAAAAAACAGGGCGGTAATTACTTAACAAATATCATGGTAACAGTAAAATATAATTTATTTGAAGCTGTGAAACATTAGTCTTTTCAAAAGTTGATCAAATGTACATAATAAGAATTAAACACTTAATATAACCCATTATATAAGAAAATCTTAACATTTTAAATCTAGTAAGATTTTTTGTGTTCTAAGTTTTATAAATAAATATCAGTTAATATCATTTTAGTATAATTTAATCAATTTTTTTTATCAGATGTAAATCTATTTAATTATACTAATTGACATTTTGCTGCATTTCCTATACATACAAAATACATAATTCACTCATCGTTCACAAGATTTAGATAAATAGCAATTATCGTTATTGAAGAAAAAATAGGTGGATTCTCAATAAAATAAAACCAATTCTTTACTTGTATGAAAAAATACTGAGTGTTGCTTGTTTTGTTTGTTTGTTTGTTTGTTTTTTACACTGAAATTGTTTAAAATTTAACCAACATATGATTTAAATTCAGTTCCATTCAACATTCACCAAAATAACGAGTAAGTCAGACGTATTTAACCCTCATTCATTAACTAATAGTACATCATAATCTTATAAGTGTGACACCAGAATGGAAAGAACACACTCTTTCTGTTAGAACTACTTTATTTTATCATTTTGTTCTGCCTATTGTGACTTATTCCGGCTCTGATGTTGTTTGTGCAGTGTCCCTGTCCATGGTTAGGCCTGATTCCTGGCTGAATCATTACAGACTTATTACAGTGTGTCTGTCGGTCCTGGCTGTTATTCTACTTGCTGTTGACATAGGCCTGGGAGTCTACTGTAAGTATCTTAAACATTACAGCAACCAAAACTGCATTCATCTGTTAATTTAGCTCCCACAAATGTAATAACCTGCAAACAGAATTAAAATTTGCTGATTTTAATGTAACAATCCCACAAATGTATTAACCTTTCCACAGATGTAATAGCAGTTGCCTAACAATTTATTACATTTGTAGGATGGCAAATATCATTACCTTCCAAAATTGTAATAACTTCCCACAAATATAATTCATTGGTAAGTGACTGCTGTTATGTTTGTGGGAAATATATTACATTTGTGGGATTATTATGTTAAAAGCTGTAAATTCTTATTATGTTTGGGGGTTATTACATTTGTGGGGAGTTATTGCGTTTGTGGAGTTAACAATCATCACTTATATTTAAAACAAATCCTTAGATATAGATCTTTGAAATCAAGGGTGAAGACAATGAAAATATTTAAATGGACTACATGACATATATTTAGAAAGGAATTATTCACAGTGTTGAAGCCATTAACTCTGCTTTTGCCAAAGGTTGAGTCACCAAAATGTCTGATGGTTGATATATAAATCATGTAAACTCTGTACTTATGTTGGTAAAGCCCCATTACTATTAAAATATTTGAGAATATTAGTATATCCTAATTAAAATAGGACTTAGGAAAAGGAAATTCATTGTTATGCAGATATGTAAATATTTAAAAATACTACATGTTTGTGTAGTTATTTAGAACATTTGATGCCTGAAATAATATAATATAAATGTGCCTCTTTATTGTATATTTAGGGACCCCCATATGTAAGATGAGTTCTGCATCTAGGATATTCTATTACAAAATGTGTTTTGTTGATCAATTTGTTGGTTTTGCAATAATTTCGTAAGAGTAAATAAATAAATAATCATTGAATTGAATGTCACATTAAACTACACATTAATATGATTCACATAATACATTTTTTCTGATTAAAATATTTGATTGTTCTGTGTCAGAGTTAATTAACTTTAAACACATGAAGGGCAGGCATCAACTGAAAAACAAATAATGAATAAATAATTCAACATATATCAAGATTAGACCAAGCAACCTAAATTGACATAACAATCACAAAATAAAAGATGTAACAAGATGAAAACAATACAAAAAATTTAAAAGGTGCAAAAAGAAGAAGAAGAGGATTCATTGGTTTTCCCTGAACTGTTGACATAAAGATCTTGTAAAATTTTGACTCACCACTGAATGATTCAGAAAGTTATTCACTAGTCACTTTTGTAACAACTAAAGAAAGTTAGTGGGCATTCTGATGCCCAGTGGACAACATAATATATAGCCAGGTACTTCCACCTTCAGCTGGTGGGAAGCAAAAGAGGAAGAAGAGAAGAGTAAAGGTTGGACTTCATTGATCAGCACGACATATAAATATTAACTTTATTATATTAGTACAGGTAGTTTATGAAGATTATACTGCCCCTGTGTGGTCAAAATGAGTAAATGCAGGTTTAAATGTAAAATTATATGTATTATTAAACCTATGTGTGTATACAGTAGCCGGGGAAAAAAATATTAGACCACCCTTGTTTTCTTCAGTTTCTTGTTCACTTTAATGCCTGGTAGAACTGAAGGTATATTTGTGGGACAGATATAATGATAATGACAAAAATAGCTCATAATAGTTGAATTTCAGAGCTAATATATATATATATATATATATATATATATATATATATATATATATATATATACATATACACACATTTTCCATATTTCCTTGATAATAACTAAAGTCACTTATTTTTTTTTATCAATGGCTATGGTATTGTACTGACAAAAACACAGCTTTTATTAATTCCATGTGTTCTTTTCTGTTTGTTTTAGTCACATGATACAGACAGGAGTTGACACTTGATTGCATAACCAATGATTTTGATGACTTTCGATGGTCTAATAAATGTTTCTGTGATTATATAGAAGAATGACAGAAACTATACATAATACATGTCTTGCAGATAATAGACTTACTGATGGTGAGCGTACAGTAAGGGACATCAGTGCTGAGGTGGCAAAACTACAGGATACATACAACACTGCAATTAAAAACAGAGATGAAGTCAAAGAACAGTTAGCGAAAGAGCTCAGTCTACAGAAGCTTGCCAAGTGGGAGCTCGAACACCAGAAGAGAAGGAGCAAAGACTATGAAACAAGGATTAACCAAGTTCAGATGGAAATTACAGTCTTGAAATCCCACATGCCAATGTTAGGTGAGCACTTTGTAAAGTCTTATCAGATTTTTATCAGTCTCATGATGTGCATGATGACATAATATCTCTTCTTTCTGTGGTGACAGAGGAAGGCTGCAGACACTGTTTGCCAGGATGGACTTTTATAAACTCACTGTGTTACTACTTCCCTTTCTCTGACACTATAACGCGCAAATCATGGAGTGAAAGCAGAAATATTTGCAAGAAGTTTGGTGGTGACTTGGCAGTGATAAACAACAAAGAGAAACAAGTAAGTCTCAGTATTGTAGTCAATACAAACTGCATTTTGGGAAAACGTACATTAAGTTTAAAAAAAAAAAAGTCATGAATTGTAAAAATTAATTCTGAAGCCTGTGCATTTCTAATATTCCAGGTGGCTATAAGTGACATAGTAAATCTTTATCAATCCCCATCAAGACCCATGATCTATAGTGGCTTCTGGATTGGAGCAAGCGATGCGGAAGTAGAAGGGATTTGGAGATGGCTGGATGGAACAAGGGTGAATGAAGGGTAAACGATATAGCACACATGAAAAACCACAGGCTCAAACAAAGCAATTGCAACATAATTTTGTTGTTAAATGACCCACTTTTGTTTGTTTCAGATTCTGGAATGATGGAGAGCCCAATAATGCGGGAGATGAGGATTGTGCAGCCACATATCCCAGAACCAACCCCTTTAAGGGTTGGAATGATGCCCCATGCAATCATGAGTTGAAATGGATCTGTGAAATGGCACCAACATCTATGTGAAAGAAGAATTAACTCCACCTTAGAGACCTTTTATACATCTTGTGAATTGGCCATTTTATTGTATTTGTTGAAATTACAAAATGGCAAGAAACACTGCCATATGAAAAATACATCTATAAAAATTTCTGTTACTCAGATTACTGTAATAAAGAAAATGTTCATCTTTGCTATATACAGAAGTAGTTGTATTATACAAAACTATACAGTACAATAAGCTACTTGTACATTAGAGAAACCTCCACCTTTACAAATTGTTTATCTCCACAATGTTATATAAGATGTGTGAAGCACGATTCATACATGCACAACTGATGACACAGAACATATGGTGATCAATTTGCAGTTCTAAAAATCATTGATATAATTTGTCTAACTGCTTACATTTGTGTTGCTTCTCAGATGTATATGTATAAATGATGGATGAAGCAGCCTGTGCATCAGAGGGGTTAAAGCTGTCACAGACATCCTGTAAACTAAATGAAAATACTATTACAAGGCCATTTCAACAGTAGTGTTTGTAGAATTAATTGAAATATAAGGACATTTACACAAGTTAACACATAAAAGCAAACAAAAACTAATGGCTGTACCTATAAATAATGTCAAGCTGCAATGTCTAAACATTTAAGCTTGTTCTTTGTGTCACATTATAAATATTTATGTACATACATGTATATATTTTTAACCATGCTGCAGTTTAACTTATTATTTAGATGGTATATAAAGACTATCACAGTGCTGCAAAATGCTCCCGCAGTAGTTTGAGAAGCTGTTGCGTGTCGACATGTTCTGGAAAGGCATCCTCAGACTTCTGGGCTGCAGTGTAGCTGCTCTGCAGATCTCCAATCTGGACATACACACAGACATGACATCAGTAGACTGTACAATGAAGCGATACACCATCCGAAAGGGTTTCACTTTTTAGAAGTTCACATTATTGAAGCAGTTCTCATTACCTTGTCGGAAAGAATGGAGAGATTGAAGTGTGGCTCATACATGTGGGGAGCCAGTGATGCAGCGGTCTGCAGGAAGGCTTTAGACTGCATCAAGCACAACATAAACATAAATAGTGTTCACAGTGTAATGTAGTGTTATCTGAAAAAGCTTTGTAAATTATTTCAACTAAAATATTGTCTTACAGTGAGTAATACATGAAAATCTGACATGAAAATCACTCTGTCACTTATGTTTGGGATAGCTCGCCTCCACCACCTCTACACCAGATGACACATTTACATCATCATATGGCAGATATCTCACTGCAATGACAGCCTGTGAACTCATTTACAGTAGGTTGCCTGAGTCTGTGAAATCAGAAAACCAAGATGTGACTCATGGTTTCTAAGGTTTTATCTATTAGTGATTTACTGTTGTCATGCTTTCATAGGTGTATTACACTATTAAAATCAGACTTTTGGGGCATTCTCTCTGTGGTTTAACATCTAGCCATACATAGAGTGCAGTAGGGTTCCCCCTTTTATTGAAAGATGCAGAGCAACTGAGTCAATTTGGCAACCACCTAAGCCATAGTAATGTAAAATTAATTAAATTACTTTTAATAGTTGGAGTTGGTCCAAGTGCATTTTGTTGTTTTTTACAGATCAAATCTTTTGTAGCTTTTCCACATTTTTATGCACAGATAAGGTAATCAGGGTAATGTCATTAATCAATAACAAGAAAAAAAAACACCTGAATAAGTTGATTGGACCCATGGTGTGGAGCATTGGCAGTTGCATCAGCTTAGAGATCTCATATTTCATATAAAGAGCATAAATAAATATAACTCACCTGTTCAACGCGGCCTTTGCGCAGCTCCAACACAGCAAGATTGTTGTAGGCCTCAGCATGGTCATTATTGAAAGCCAGCGCTAATTTAAAACACTGGTAGGCCAATGTCAAATCCCCTATACCCTGTAAACAATGATGTATGTTTGTTATATCTATATACTATTCAATGTCGTTTACCAAAACGTTAGGCTAAACACTATACTATAAATAAAGTGGTGTCTAGGTAGTAGTTCTTAAGTTGTGCTGGAACTCTGATATTTTGTAGAATTTTTAACTCACCACAGCCACATGCCCTATGTTATACCAGACATCCGCCTGCTCCTCATCATTGGCTACCAGAGCCAGAGCCCTCTCAAATGAGGACAGAGTCATGTCATACTGTTGGGCATAGAAACAGCACAAACCTAGGTTGTTGTATAGCTGGCAGTTATACACCCCCATCTGGAGAAGGCGCCTAGAGAGGAAAATCGATACTGGGTTATAGATGGGCTAAAATAATACAGTGACAATACTTTAAATATACTTTATTACACCATGGTTTGTCTGACCTATAAAAACGCAGAGCGATCTCAGGCTGATCAGTATAGAAGTGATTGCTACCAATACAGGCAATTGCCTCCACATGTGTGTTGTCCTGCTTCAGGACATCTTTGTAGTACTCTGTGGCTGATGCAATATTGTTCATTTCCTGGAAGAATACCACAGTAAAAACAGTTAATAGTTTCATGCTGCACTTTGGCAGTTGTGGTGTTAAAAATATATATTAATGATAACATACCTCATGTATCCGCGCAATTCCTGTTAGTAGGGTGACTTCACCGGGAAAGTGGTCCAAACCTTGCTTGAACAGGTTAAGAGCTGTTATAGGTTGATCCAGACGTTGATACACCTTTCAAGAAGGAAACACATATACAGTAAGTATTTGGGTTTGTAGAGATAGTATTTTCTATTATGACCATAATTTTGCAATGAGAAGTTCAGAACTCTTACAACATTTTTACCTTTGCAAGGTATAGATATGTGTCCACCATCTCCTGGTGATTGAGAGCTGATCGAAACTGTTTTTCTGCTTCACGATATAAACCAAGCCTATGAATATAAAATATATTGATATTTAAAATAATTTCAAAATGCAGCTGATTTTTGAGTTGTGAATTCGTAATTCATGAGTTACTTACCTGTAGTAACATTTTCCCAGCTGAACTTTCCACCACCAGTCTTTGAACTGAGCATGCTCAGTAGCTTGAGCTGCCAAATCTAAAGCCTATAAGAGAAAGAACATATATACATTTTTCAATTATATGTAACTAATAATTCTGCACTATAATATATTTTATGATATTTCTGACCCCTTACGTTTTTTATGTCATTTTCATGATGGAAGATGTACTCAAACAGTGTCTGAGGAGGGAAATGTTGGTTACTTCATGTGTCTGAAACACAACGGAGAATGTGTGATTTCTGCCAGACATATCTCAGTCTTACCCTAGATAAATGAGGCTTTTGGGAATACTTGGCCAGGTTTAATCTTGACAAGTTTATAAATGGCCCATCTGGATTGGTCAACATTGAAGCCTGGGGATATGAAGAAACAAGACATAGAGGAAGATGATAAATATAGCTCTAATTTCCAGTGTTAAAAAATAGCATTGTGTGAAAAGCTGTCACATCAAAGAAGTTTGGAAAGAATTTGGAGAATACATACATTTCTTCACTCTTGAATTCACTCTTTCTGAGATTTTGAGTGCAGACACTCAACATTCACTTACTGTTCCCTGGCGGATAAATCTACCAGAAGCACCAGTGACTGGACGAGCTGTGCTTGCAGTACGAGGAGTCTTGATTGCCTGCTCCATTGTTCCAGGACGCCCTGACTGTGTGCTGGGCCTCACAAATCCTGTGATAGGGCGTCCTGACTGCGTCATAGGCCTAACATTCATTTTCATGAAAAATTAAATCATATAATTTATGTCACACAAATATCCTCAAGATAAAGACAAATATTCTACAAGCATCTGTCAAAGGTTACCTGACAGCCTGCGTGGGACCTCCACCATGACTTGTTCCAGGGAGTCTCAATGATGTGCCTGGGCCTACAGGAGAGAATATTTTATACCTAATCCAAATTAAACAGAGACTAAAGCAGTGAGAAAGAGGCAAAACTTACGTGCCACTTGAGCAATTGAACTCTCATCCAGCATCATCTCAGCAATTCCCTCCTGGTCAACCTCAGTTTCGTCAATGTATACCATCTCTGTGAAAGCACGGGTCTTCAGACTCCACGCAGCCTATTAAACAGGGGTCACGTTAAACTATAACATAAATTAGCACCTTTAACAACCATATTATCCTTAAAATTTATGAAAAAGAATAACAGAAACGAGCAGTCGAAGTTACCTCTGAGGTAGTAAGCAATGAGGAGTCCTTAACATAGCGTGCAGTAAGTTATTGAAAGAATAAAGCAGTTGAAGAGAAACGTGAGAAATGAAACAGAAAATGGATGAAGTGGTTCGGATGAAAATGTAAAATACAAGAAAACACCAAAAACCAGGGAGAAGACGTTAATGCTACATTAGAATTTAATTGAATTAAATAACATGGTATAATATATATAACCATATAAAACTAAGAGGGCTCTGCTAATCAGGATTATGTACCAGTTGCTATAGCTTGTCTGCTTTAACACTCTACTGTACGAGGCTTTCATTATACATAATCGCTAGCATGCTATGCTATCCTGGCTAAGTACCTGGTCGTATGGTCCGTCTTGTAATACTTTTGAACAAATATCCGCACACTGTTGGAATTTTCGCCTCCTAAAATAGCTCCAGGCCAGGAACAAAGGATCCATTGTTACCTCCATTGCTGCACTCGTTAAAAAATGAGTCTGTTAGCTTGATGTTAAGCGAAGATACAATGATGGCAAGAGCAAAGCTTCCTCTGTCACCAAGCAACGAAAAAAGGGGGCGGTTCATCCCTGGCGTGACTTCCTGTCATAAAATAAAATAAAATAAAAGCTAACCTTTTCTGGAAATGCACATTTATAACAACACATATAAAATGATATGTGAAATAAAATAAAATAAAATAAAATAAAATAAAATAAAATAAAATAAAATAAAATAAAATAAAATAAAATAAAATAAAATAAAATTCAATTCAATTCAATTCAATTCAATTCAATTAAGCACACACAGAGAGAACGTTAGAAATCAAACAATAAAATATCCTGGTTAAATGTGAAAGTGTAGGATTTAAACAAATCAAAAACTGAAGAAAGACAGACTACAATTACTTTAAAAGAATGAAAAATAGTTATTGTACTTACAAATTATATTTCAGGAATATATAATATTATTATTATTATTATTATTATTATTATTATTATTATTATTATTATTATTATTATTATTATTATTATTATTATTATTATTATTATTATTATTATTATTATACGGCTTTTAATCGTTATATATTTTGAGTACTCAATAATTATGAAATGTAACAGTGTAAAGAAATTTAAATTATCTGGCTTGAGCATTTTTGTAATGACGGTATTTGCCCCTCCTTATTTTTTAACTGGAGGTTGAATTAACTGAGATGATTGGAGAAGAAGGTCTATCCGTCATTGTTGTGGGCGGTGCATGCGGAACAACAGCACAGCTCCATCTTTGTAGGATTTGACAGGAGCTTTGACCTGTGTCGAAGAGACCGCAAGCCCGGTGCTAAAGAAGTAGAAGTATATTTTCACAATGAAAACAAAGGTATAGATATCTGGTTCTGACGTAGAGACAGAGAGCTTTTACCAGACCAGACAGGAAGTCTATTAGTGCATATGAAACTCAAAAATGCCTAATTTCAACGCTCTTAGTGGACTGGTGGACATGCAACGGAACTAATGGGACACACGGGCTTAAAATAAATCCTTTTTGGTGAATGACACTTTATCGGAAAGCCTACGTGATAGTGACAGAGAGACACACACGGAAGTGCGGACATGGCTGACAGAACTGCTCCCAACTGCCACCTGAGACTGGAATGGGTGTACGGATACCGGGGACATCAGTGCCGTAACAACCTGTACTACACCGCCGCCAAGGAAATAGTCTATTTTGTCGCCGGTGTGGGAGTTGTGTATAACACCCGGGAGCACAAGCAGAAATTTTACCTGGGACACAACGACGACATAATCAGGTAACCCCCCCCCCAAAAAAAGCAACACGAGCACATACACGACACTTGGTTTCAGCACCTCGGACAGCACCAGGCTGGGAGTCAAAATGAATTGACACTGTTGTCATTGTGGCTGCTGGTGTCACCTTGTGTCATGTAATATGATATATATTTTATTTTATTTTATTTTTTCATAGCTCTATTGGGACTTAAAAGGTGCCAACTACTACACAGCAGCATGCCAAGGGTCTGTGAAGGGTCTCAGGGGTGTCTTGCTCAAGGACACTCCAGCACTCCCACTATACTAAACATTACAGCTGCCACTCCTCTCCAGTGTTGTCACTATGCAGAAACACACACAATCATGTATATGCTTCTTGTACTTTGGTTTTGTTTTAAAAAAAAACACCAACAAAAAATATAATCTAATATATAATATACAACAAAAAGCAGTAACAAAATGAGAAAAGTCTTGTATATTGGCATATTATAAAGAAAATTTAAATAGTAATGTTTCCAGGCTGTGTCCACGCCTGGCTCATGGCCACACAACTACTGTTGTGTCACACATCCAACTATCTAGCTTTTCATACTCTTTCTTTGCATGTGACAGCACAATGACCTGTGTCCAACGCTCCAGCGCTTGTGTTGACATGTGTGTGTGCTGTGGGTTGGCCTGGAGATGACAAGCATTATATACGGTGTCGTTCGTCAGCTGGGCTCCTGCTCCATTATTAATTGGACAATACTAACCCTCAGAACTCAGGTGAAGTGCACTCACAGAGTTCAAACACTTGGCTTGTGGAGTTATTAAATTTCACAGTGGCAGTTATTAATTCAATCTATAGTCACTCACTGGGATGTCAGGTGCATTTTTTTGCTTGGCACATTTGCTAAAGTACTTCAGTAATGTGAATATATTGATAGTACACACTGTACAGATGTCTGGTGCTGTCTCTCCATGTTGATCTAATGATTTTAATCTCAGAGAGGTGTTTACTCAAATACTTAAAAGGCAGAGGGACAATTGATAGAAATCCTCAGCAGTCATCAGTGTTGAATGACTGTGGGACCATTGCACTCACTCATGTGGAATAGATCTAGACCCCTCAGATAATGCTCCAATGCAAACCTTTCTTTTGTTCATATCCTTTTGCCTGTCTGTGTTACACTCTTTTGTTTCTTCACCTGGTCTATTTTAGATGTTATAACACACTTACTTAATCAGTTAACTGTATTCTTTGCCTTTTTTTAATCTTTCTTTGCCCTGCAGTAACATTAAACTGATCTGATGTTAGAGAGATGATATGTAGGTTTCTACAAAAAGCTGATGTTGTCCAGGATGGCGGATACTTTGTCTTCATTATTGCCTTGCTCTATAATAATAGGTACACTAGTGAGAGAAACATGCTACTATATGTATTTTCATGAGTAATTATTTCTTCCTGTCTTTTCTTGTCTTGTCTATGTATCCCAGGCTAAAAGTATAATAACTCAAAACTGCTGGAGGTCGTTAATACAAAAAAAAGGGATTATTTTGGCAGGAAAATGTATGTCATCACATTATTTAGAGAAACACTCAAGCAGGAGGGAGTGGTCACTTCTCAAATGATGATGTTTTAATGCTATGGTGTTATATGGTGTTACATTAAGGCAACATAATGAAAATAATGTTGCAAAATAAAAATGTAAAAAAGCATTGTGTAAAAATATGGCTTTCAGGTTGTTAAAAAAGGAACATATCTCTTATTAATATTATTATATGTTGTTAAGTTTATGAGGGGTCACAGCAACAGCAGAGGATGATAAAATCCCCAGTCAAAGCAGAACTAATATGTCTTATTTCTTATGCAGATAAGTGCATGAAATAAATGTGTGGTATTTTCAGAAAATAATCTTGCAGCTGTAACCTGTGAACAGAAAGAGCTAATGGTGTAAATTGACGCTGCATGTTAATGAGAAAGTTGAAGAAGTATAAAATTCATAAGCAGGCTCTACATTGGGCTTCTTAGTCTCTCTTTCTTGTTTCTGAAACTCTGAAATTTTCTTTAGAAGACTTTGCCCACAATTCATAGATCATTGCATCTGCATTAATCTTCTTTTTGCTGCTCAATATATAGTCTATATAATACATCATCATGGTTCGTGAGAATGACATCTTTCCATTAGCTAACATTTCTTCTGAGTAAAACAGTGGTCTTTAGTTTACTCAGTCATGACTATATTGCAAAACATGTATGTTGTTTTAATTGATCATCACACATTTTAACTTACAGCACCACAAGGCAGTGGAAATATCCAGTTGAAAGAATCCTAATAGAAGAAGACACAATGTAAATATAGTGAATATGTGCCAGGGTACTCCTTTAAAGACAGAATAGTCTCTAAAGAGCAGATCTGTCTTTCCTAATTAGGAGCCTCCGGATTTCAGTACAGTTACTTTCCACTGTGGCATGATTCAGCATTGTTGTCACCAGGATTAAAATAAATAAATAAAATGAGACAGATGTTGAGTGTAAGTGGTGTTATGAATGTTTAACACAGATGAGGGGGAGTATCCACATGTGTTCATATCCTTAATTCCCCCCCGACTAAGACGAAGTATGGATAGTACAAAGAAAACATTATTATTCAAATGTTTTTTTTTAAGTCAGGTGATAGAAAGAAAAAATTACATTACATTTCTTTTATACTTCCTGTTTTGGTTTCTTTGTCCTGGTCCATCAGGAGGATTTTGTTGTCGCTGATAGTCGTTTGATGGGATGGCAAAATAATGAGGCCTTGGTGGAGGTATGCTCTCTGTTCTTCTAGTTTTCATCATTGATTTGTTATTTTCTCATTCGACATCAAAACATAGTGAAAAACCTCCTATATATATTTGTAGTGTTATTGATAGGCATTATAGGATCTAGTATCTCAAATTCAGAGAGAGCTATTAATTATACTCTTTTGAGTATTTGATGACAAATATAGTTGTGATATACAATAGATGTTGTGTTCCTCCACCTTAGCTTTTTGTTGCCTAATAAGAATGCTACTATATTCATCCACTGCTTCCTTTCATTCCAGCTGTTCTATTTTTAGTTTTAAGCCACTGGTGTATGGGCAGGTGTTTTACATGAAGTTTGATGGGCATCTGGATTAAAAACAGTGGGAAATATCCTGTACTGTACTGTATAGACCCCCAGAAATGTGCTAATCCTCTTCTTTTTAATCCATTCTAGGGTGGAAAATCAGATAAAGGCATATCCTGCTGAAAAATGTGAATAAGAATTGCCTGTCAGTTGTGTCTGTATGTTACTATTTCTATCCATGAGTCAAATATGTATTGTTTTACCCATTTATTGTGTAACCTAGTCAAGGACAAGTATTGTAGTGGAGGTTAATGGCTTGAATGACCTTAACTAGAGTGTTGTGGCTGTTTATTTCCTTCCTATCTATAATGAATGCACTATGTGCTTAATTGCTGCAGTATTTTGTTAGATATGTGCTACAGAAAAGAGCTTAGCAGATGGAAGACAGTGACATCAACCAGCCGTCGTCTGTATCTAACAGAAGATTCATGGCACTGCACTGCAGGCTAAGTCATTACTGATCACATTTAGTGACAAAAATGTAATAGACACAGTGATCTTATTGTAGCTGTCTCAGCAACTGCTTTTCCAGTATGCAACATGGACCTCCATAAATGCAATAAGGTGTGAGGTGGAACTGTTCAGCTGAGTGTCAATTCATCGTGTAGATGCTGTGAAAAAAAAGAAGGTGCTTAATTGACCCTACTATGAGTAACTCCATCGCACTTGGATATTTTATTCCTCAGTTTGATTTTATCCTGCTCCGGTGCCAAACCAAACAGATTTACTGTGCAGTACCTGTTTTTGTCGATGCAGTTTTCTTTGCTGTGTCTGTCTACATCTCAAAGTGTTGCAATCATTCTCTCTTCCTCTGAATGCTATTTTTAGCTGCTGTGCTCTGATTATATAATTCATAAAAAGTAAGATGAGAAATTGTGCCAGGTTGGTGAGAAGTTCAGCATGCAGCATGCTGAAGCAAAGGAGCGATGGTTGAAAGATCAGGTTTGTCATCCCACGTCAGACTTGTCAGGGCTGTCGCAGCAGCAAGTTTCAAGGGGAGATAAAGGACCAAGGAAGATTCATGTTAGGAACTTGGATGAGGAAAGTCAGTGAGAGAGAGAGAGAGAGAGAGAGAGAGAGAGTGAGGTTGAAGTAGAAGAGCGTGAGCTGATTTGAGTCAGCAGGTTGATGCTGCCTGGCCTGCAGAGCCACTCTGGCCGGCTGTCTGAATAAAGGCCAGGATTAGAAATTCTGGAGAGCAGTTGGCAAAAAAGGCAGCCTGATTATAATGGAGGGAGCTCCGTCGCAGCATGAAATATATAGGGCAGGACAAGGCAAGAGGAAGAATTGCCCAGTGAATCACTCAGGCCTGCCTGGAATGTGACTGGCGGCTGCTGAAATGATGGGCGGAGCATGGGGAGGTGGGGGTGAGCGAGTGACAGCTTTATACAGCAGGCTGTTGCTCAGCTGTAGAGTGGTAATGCTTGTAGGTGGGGGATGTATGAGTAGAGGAAGGGGTTGGTTGGGGTGGGGCGGGGGGATTATGTAACACGTAAGCAGTGTTACAAACATATGCCTGGTGATGCGAGGAAACCCCAGATGAATTAGAAAAGGTGAAAGGGCCAAATAAGGAACGCTGGAAAAATGGACATAAAGAAGAAAAATGAATCCACAGACTTACCAGCATTACTTTTTCATGCTCCGTGAACACCCCGTGGGCACGGATGAAGCCATTCTGGGTGCGTTGTGAGCATGAGAGAGTTAATTGAACCGTGTCGGCTCATCACGCTGCCCCTCTGCTTCCCAGTTGAAACCACAGCAAGCTAAATGTGTTCATCCCAGTGGTTTCCATTGGGAGGGTGAATCCCTGTTCCACACAAGCATGTATGTACAATGGCAAACGTGATCAGATGTTTTCTCTCCCCACTTCTTGTCTTTCTCTGTGCAGTTTAGCTCTGCATCCGGAGCGTGTGTTAGTGGCCACAGGACAGGTGGGCAAGGAGCCTTACATCTGTGTATGGGACTCCTACACCGTGCAGACTGTGTCCATCCTCAAAGACGTGCACACACATGGCATCGCATGTCTGGCCTTCGACCTCGAGGGACAGGTAGAGTTAAATGACATTAATATTCCATGACAACAAGACTAAGTGCTTTTTCTTTTTTAATGGTTTATTTACAAGAATAATGCTGAAGGGCCAAAGACAATGAGCAGGGTCTCATATTATTGGCTTGACACAATGTAAAGTAGAAAATGAAAAGAAGCTACATTTCAGCATTAGGGTTTATGGATCCATTATGAGATCTTGACTTTGACTCATGTAAAGCCAGCAGAGCAAAAAGAAATACAATGAAGTTGTCTTAGTGACATGAACCTTTAGTAAAGAAATCCCTTCATAGTCAAATAGCTTTGTAGAAGTGTTCGCCTTGTTTATTTATTTATTTATTTGTTTATTTATTTATTTATTCAGCCAATTACCAGTTTTAAAGAATGTAGATATAAAAAGTATCCCCAGTAAAGTGTCAGTTTGTGCAGCACAACCGGGAATTATATATAATGGTATGGATTGGTCTCTTGAGCTCACCTACTTGGCTGAATTTCTGAATGACGTGTGATTATTCCAGGCTTAAATCAACAGAAGGGCTTTAAAAGAAAACAGTCATTTGCAGAGTTTGTCAGCTATATTAACAGGACCTTAGAAAAGTGATCTATTTTAAGAAAGCATGTATAACATTGTACATATTACTGAGATAGTAAAAGTTTAAACAATGGTTTCCATAATACCTGAGTAGAGAAACAGTTGTTTTCCTTATTTTAAGAGTGAGACAAGATGCTAAATTTTTTATTTTACAAATATTAAATCTATAATCATGAATAACTGTGTTTACAGAGCTTGCCACAAGCATATATTTCAGCGATCAGATTTTTATTCCAATTTTAATAAATCTGGTCATGTAAAATATTCATATCCCTGTTTTTGTTTACACAATATGATTTAGGTTGCATCAGAATGGAATCTATACAGGGATATGTGCAGGAATTCAGCATGCTTGCATTTTCTGACAACCACGGGGATTCTCAAATAACCTAGTATTTAGCCTTGCGTTATCTTTCTGTCCAGATCTCTACAGACTTCCCACAAGTTAATGTTTTCACACTACAACCCCCACCTTATGTGCTTTTGGACTATAAAAATCAATATCATGCGGAACCATCTCTAGGTTTTATCTATGTGTGTCTCTCTCATCCTCCCATAGGGGCTTCCAGTGCAGTTTTACCTACTGTATTTTGCAGTAAGAGACAGGAAGATGACCCCTGTGCCATTTCCCCTGCTTGAGTTGAGGGCCGGAGATTTAGATGGGATGTGACAGTGTTTAAAGCCGGAAGAGGCTGCACCACTATTCAGTTTAGTGGCACTATTTACTCTCTATTGCTCCCCTTCCTGGATCAGAGAAAGTCAGAGTTGAACTCAGCCCAGAACTTCCTGTCTATCAATTAAAGGAATATCAAAAGATGCTGTACTCTGATGCTTGAGTCAGTTCTTAATATAAGACACGGTTTTGATACCTAATTGTGGTGGAGCTATAATGATTTATTGTTTTAGAAAATGTCCAAGCATTACCAAACTTTTCACAAGTTGCAGCTTCTTAAATGCAAGACCTTAAACATGTGCCTTATCTACTTGCTTTCCCTGAGTTTCATCACACAGGTTTTCGTTGCTCATCATTAAAACACACACTTCAGAAATAAAGTACAGTTAAAACAGAGAAAAGACATCTCTAGGGACATCTATCCTTGATCAAATACTGATTCAGCAGTGTATCAAAGAGGGCATCCTCTACCATGTAAAGCACAATGAAGTAGGATTTTCATAAGAGTTGCTCTCTTCTCTTCTGCTTCGCTGCTGCTGCCTACTCACTCAATCAGCTATAGGAGGCTCCTCCAGCAAAAGCACTCAAATCTGCTCAGTGGAAGTGCCAGGGGCTGGACAACTGTTCTGTTTTGTTCTGTAGCTGTTATTAGCCTTTTCATTGTGGCCTACCCATGCTACAGTGAAGGTATCTAACTTAGCTTGCAGTGATTAGTGCAATAGAGCGGTAGCTGTTCAATCTGTGATGCCTTTTATGCAATGTGTTCTTTTTTTTCTCTCTTTACAGTGTTTGGTGTCTGTGGGCTTGGACTCTAAAAACACAATCTGTGTGTGGGATTGGAGGAGAGGGAAGGTTCTGGCAGCCGCTCCTGGTCATACAGACAGGGTAAACACTTGCTTCCTCTCCTGTCTCTGTCATAAGCTCAGTATCGACCGCCTCAATTAGCTATAAACGCAGGATGGAGCGCTCGCCCAAAGGGGACATAAACAAGTTAGGCCTGATTGATTGTGAGCCTTCCAGAGCCCATCTTAGAGGGTGCACTGCTAATGAAAAGGAATTTTAAAAAGATGAAATGCAGACAGCTGTTATTTGCTAATTCAGCCTACACATTAGAGTACAGCTGGTGTAAACACACTTTTTGCTTTTTTCATTTCCTTCATTAATTTTGTATTTTCATCCTCTATCTTCTTCAAGTCACTAGCTGTCCAGACATCCAATTTCCATTTAATAAGATGTAATCAGATGAGCAGTCGGCATTCAATATGTGTTGCTTTAAATGCTAGTTTTATGCAGTGTTGTTTAACAGATTTTTTTTTTTTCACAGATATTTGACATATCGTGGGATTTGTACCAGCCGAGCAAGCTTGTAAGCTGTGGTGTCAAACATATCAAGGTACAGCTGCTTCCTGGTCATTTCACATGTAGTAGATTACTACCGGCTCTAGAGAAGTGAAGAAAGGAACTGTTGTGCTTCATTTGCATAATATTTGAAAAAAGATTCTTTTTTTTCTTGAAATGTTGAAAATTGTAGTGGCTCCGTGCCCCTCTCCTTCCTCCCTGCCTTCTCTGTTTTATCACCATGACCATATCAGAGCCTTAAAATAGATGTATGCAAATTCACTTTATTCCACAGTTCATGGTTATTAGGCACTTAACATAAGTAGGACAGGCAATGACTCACAGTCTCTCAAATTTGAAGTAATCTGCACTGCAGAGGAACATTTTTTTCTTTTTTTCTTATGCAGGGGACTGTGACTCGGCTACTCAGCTCTCCTTTTCAGCCTTCCTCATTCAGCCTTTTTTTTTTTTTTTTTTTTTTTACAAACTACAGCTGGGCTCACTCCCGATCCAGCCCTATCTCTATCAGTTCTTTTTCACAGAAGAGTAGTGTTCATAAATCTTCAATGAGTTTAAGCAGGGTGTGTTCCCTGCCCCTGCCCATGGGACATGTAGTAGTGTTCCTTGAGTGGCACAACCATTAGGAAATAACAAGGAGTCCAGAACCACAGAGGAAGCTTATTTCTAAACATTGGGAAGTGAATGAATCATTTTCAGATAGGGACTATGCCCACAGGCCATGCATGGCTAAACACTGTGATATGCTTAAGTGGCTTTGATGCAGTCAGGAGGTTTAGCCTACTGTACTTATTTCCCAGAGGCGACGTCTCACTGATGACTCCCTCATCTCAATCCAGCTTGACCTGCCTCCTCTATCCAAATAATTCACCCTGAACTCTTCCCCCATAGTCATGACACAGATCTCACTCTAGTTGCAGCCCCTAATTGTCCCATCCCTGTTGAATCCTTCCACCTTTCTTCCCTCCTCCTTCTCTTCTCGTGCCCTCCCCTCTGGTTTCCCAATGCCAAGGCAATCCAGCAATTGTCCCACATAATTCCCCCAGCCCTCACCCTGCGGACCATGTGACATCTGCTCCCCAGCCCTGTGCTCGCTCAGCGATTATAGCACTCAGAGCATCCCAGAGATTTAGCTCCAGTAATCCACTCACTAGTAGGCTGAGGAAAACACAACCTCTGTGACAAGGACCAAGACTCCTGGCAATGTTCTCCTTCTCATGTAGTGTTTCTTAGCCAAACATATAGCCAATTGCATTTTTATTTATTCAGGATGACTTGGCGTGCCTGCCCCTTTTTCAGTTGGTTTAAGTGGTACTACCATCCAAAGTAAACACAGATTTTTGCTCTGGAAGTCTTGACCAATGATCTAAAAGATTCCTTCAAACTTGGCAAATTAGCTCCTTGACCACAGAACTATGAACATGCAGCCCACATAAGAGCTCCTGATCTATTAAAAGGTAACAGTTCCAGAGCAGGGAGGGTTTTTTTGTGATTTACTTTTTATTGAAAAGTTTTAACAACACCAACACAATAATCATGTAAAGAACACATCATCTAATCAAGAACCCAGGTCAAAACCAAGTGAAAATAGCTACATATTATGTTTGACAGACAAAAGGAAAAAAAATTAGGACTAGAAAACACACACACAGATATTAAAAAAAGGAAAGGAAAAACGCATTACTGTCCTTTCAACACCTATATTCACTATATCCAGCAATATCCACCACAAAAATCAACCAACTAGTCACAGTTTGAGGCTTTGGTCTGGCAAGTCTGGCTGTTGAACACTCTAAATGAGCCATGAGGTATACATCCAATAACCACTGCTTAATGGGGTTAACGACTTTATTAAACCATAGCTCTAAGATTGTCCTTTTCAAATCAGTAAAACCACAAAATGAAATTCTCTGATAAACGTGTTTGAAGTTCAAAGCAATGTCATCATTCAAAAGGCATAACCCTGGGTCTGGGATTATTGTAAACATGAGTATTTTACTCATAACATTGGAAACATAAGTCCTGAGCAGGGAGTTTTTAAGAAGGATAAGTAAACGTGCAAATAATTTCCATGCTTAACTGAATTTGTAATTATCCAGTGGTTCATAATGTTTCTGACACCACAAAACATCTTGTAGCATTTGCTTTCATAAAATAACATAGACACAAAGTGCAATGTCTTATATGTAGATTGTGCAACTCAAGCTAATTTAATGAGCATATGTCCATACATTAAGGGAATGAATGATATTCTGTTATGACGATACATGGGTTGAAAATAACCATAAATTCTTATGTCTGTGGATCATCAAACCATAAATTTCCACTGAGCAGAGGTGACCTTAAGTTTGAGACTATGCATATGAGTAGGTCACAGCTCATCAAACATGTTTCTGTCCTTGCATTCAGCTGCCATGGAGATGACCTCCTCTAAGTGTTGCACTTAGCACATGTTTTAGCACCATTTGAGGTCGCTGCTTTGTGACAGGGAGGATTAAGCACAAAATGAAGTTAGTGAAGAGGTGTAAAATAACTAATGACCCTGTGTGTATTAATTAAGTTTTTAAAGCTTTTCTTCAAGGTGTTAGTGAATGTAACTGAGCTAATAACATCCCACTAATCCAGAGTTAAGCAGCACTACATCTATACTGAATGTTGTTCAAAGGAAAGTACTGTTTTAAAGATTTTAACTCAAAGCTTTCTCATTTTACTCCATTTTACACCTATACCCTCCTCTCCTTCTGTGCTTTCCTTTGCTGCTCCTGGCCTCATCATAAAACCCTCTAGCATCCCGTCTCCTTGCAGTAATTCAGCAGCGAGAGGATTAGCTGGTTCCTGTGTCTTGCTGCCTTATCAGTTGTGGGCAGGGAGGGCTGTGCAGTCATGCTGCATCTATCCATACTTCTCCTGCAACAGGCTAGGCCACAAAACACTCCCCCACCCCCTATTACAACCTACCTCACACTTGACACAATTCAGTCCAGATATGTACGATGTACACTGCACTGTATGCCCTCTCAGATTACTCACACACCTATGAGCTTCCTACTTAACCTTGAGCATCGACCCCACACATTGGATCAGGCACATGCAAATGCTCAGTCAAACCTTAGTCTAGAGCTGAGGATTACAAAAGACCTGTCCTGTTGAGGTTTATTCGAGCCTCAGATGTTTGATGGCAGGGCTATCTGAGCCTGTGATGCCTGTCTCTGATAATCGATCCTTTCTGTTAACAGGCTGTAGCCCTATCAGTCTGAAGGATAGGTGTTAGTGAGGGTGTGACAGGCAGGCGTTGTTGAAGAGCTCATTTGTTCATTCTTTGACTGTCTTCCCAGATTACTTTTTTTCTCACCACCTTCTCCCACCTAAGGTTCCTGTTGGCTGCCTACTATTTTTGAAGTCAATTTTTTTTGCAAAGAATCACAATGTAGGAACACCTACTTGAGGCAGAAAAATGGTTGGCATTATTCTTCCTCTGGTGATGAGTGTATCTCAGTTTCACATGTGTCGATCGCCGCGTCTCAGCATTTGAGACGCCCTCCGTGTGCTTTCTCTCTGTGATCTCATCTCCATGCAGACGGAGCGTCTCTCTTTTCTCTCTCCCCTCCTCTGTTTGATGGATTTAGCCCTCAGACGAGACCGTGCCGGTGCATCCCAATGACCTTGTTCATAAATAATGAGCCTGCGTGTATGCATGTGTGTATGTGTGTCTGTGTCTGTGTCTGTGCATGCTGATCAGGTGGTTACAGAAATGACCCCCCAGCAAGAATTCCCAGTATCACAAACACAGAAGGGGGTATAGGGGGCTTGAATTTGACTTTGTGTTCTTTCAAGGAGGCATATCTATATTTGTTGTGCTCCAGACAAACTGTGAATGAAACATTTTCACTCTAAATACTCCATAATTGTCTATTTGCTTTTACAGGACAGGATTACACAGGGGATTATTAGCTGACATACTCTTTCACTCTTCTGTTTGTGTTTTCAGTTTTGGAGCTTATGCGGTAATGCTCTCACACCAAAACGTGGTGTTTTTGGCAAAACGGGGGATCTCCAAACCATCCTCTGTCTTGCTTGTGCAAAGGACGAAGTCACATATTCTGGTGCCTTGAATGGTGACATCTATGTGTGGAAAGGGATCAATCTAATGAGGACGGTGCAGGGGGCTCACGGGGTAAGTTCATATCATCAGAGCATGCTCAGCTTCAAGGCTCATTTTGCATTTCTTTCTTGCTATAATCATTGTAGCTTCTTCCACTGACCTTACTGCGTTGTGTACAGAAAAAAAGACAGTGAAAGCATCCAATAAACTCAAAACATGCTTGAACCCATGCACACAGGCTTCGTTTGATTCCCTTCAGTAGAAAAGGATCAGCCTTTTGCTACACAGGATTAAATGATATCTATGAGATCAACAGCTGGGTGAAGGGATGGGTGGATGGGGGAGGGGATAATAACTACAGTACATGCTTATTCCTGCTTTTCTACTACAAAATGTGTCCCTCATGTTTCACAAGAGAGCTGTTCTGTGTTTATAATAACTAAGCCAAAAATGGGGTGTTCCAGTAACAATCATAAAAATTATACCTCTTGTTAGTGCTGTGTTGTCTTGAGGGCATTGTAGCAGGTTTGCAATAGTGAAAGCCTTGTTAAACAAAATGCTTGGCTGAGTAGCAGTCGCACTGCACGGTCTGTACTGTGGCTGGTTCTGTCGTTGCTCATTTTATTGTGCAGATCCTTACTGACAGCCTGTCATTTCCTCCAGTCAGGGATTTTCAGCATGAATGCCTGTGAAGAGGGCTTTGCCACCGGGGGCCGAGATGGCTGTGTCCGGCTGTGGGATCTCAACTTCAAACCAATTACTGTCATTGATCTCAGGGAAACAGACCAAGGGTATAAAGGTGATTGCAGACTGCCTACTTTCTCATTTTATATCAGTCGAACATGCTTGCAGATGAAACTGTGCTTATGTGAAAAAAGAAAACAGAAATTTCATGTTAGATGAAAAATAACTGTACGTCTAACATTTTCTTTCTTGCTCTATTTTCTCCATGTCTTTTATTTGTAATCTCGGACCTAACAGTAGCTAGAGGTGAAAATAGCCGAGGTGGGTGATGTCATTTAGGGCAGAGTTTAAACCGTGTCAGTCTGTTTGTAGAAGTCTCCACATTGTTCTGCTTCTCCTCTTGTTGTTAATAAGTCCAAGGTCTGTTGCAATTTGAAGCCGTATACAGATGTTGTGTTCACATATGTATACAGCACATGCTTTTTCCATCCTTCTCTTGTATTACCCACTGTCAGTTTCAGACTGGCTTGACACAATGTGCTGTCTTTGTACTTCCTGTTAAAATTGCCTGCAGTTGGCTGTTTATATCACTTACAATGACTGAGAAAGCTTTGGTAAATGTCTGCCTGCATCTGTTTGCTGTTATACTGCACGTATTTATTTATTTTTTTAATTTTAGTTGATTTTTAGTGTGTGTGTGTGTGTGTGTGTGTTCACAGGGCTGTCTGTGCGCAGTGTGTGCTGGCGAGGAGATCACATCCTTGTTGGTACACAGGACAGTGAGATCTTCGAGGTCGTGGTTCATGATCGAAACAAGCCCTTCCTCATCATGCAGGGTCACTGTGAGGGTGAGCTCTGGGCTCTGGCTGTGCACCCAACCAAGCCCTTAGCCATGACAGGAAGTGATGACCGCTCAGTCAGGTGATGCTTCAATACCATTATGATATTTTCATCAGAGTGTGAACCATGTAGGGTCTGCGGGAGCCATAAGCCCCCCTGGTGAAATATGAGCTCCCCTTGAAAAGCGATCTTAGAAATTTTGGGGGGTCTCTTTAATAATGACAACAAAGTTTATATTTGCTGTATATGTATATGTATATGTATATGTATATATATATATATATATATATATATATATATATATATATAGGGTATGTTTCGCACACTAATTATCATATCACCTTTGTTATAAGAGATGAGAGCAAAGTCTGTTATACCCACAGATGTCCTTCATTTAGCTCATTGCTGTGTTGCCTCTTATTTTTTGTCTTTTTATCTAAAGGATATGGAGTCTTATAGATCATGCCCTAATAGCTCGCTGTAACATGGAGGAACCTATCCGATGTGCAGCTGTGAGCACTGACGGCATTCATTTGGCACTGGGAATGAAAGATGGCTCCTTCACCGTTCTAAGAGTTAGGTGGGTAGATAATTTTCTGGCCTAATGGGGTATCTTTGTGGAAGAAGACCAAGACAAAGAGTTCAATTATATTTTTTATGTTTATCTATGTAAGAGTTTAATTAAAGTGAGATCCCTCCATTTTCCTTCAGAGATATGACAGAAGTGGTGCACATCAAGGACAGGAAGGAGGCCATCCATGAGCTGAAGTACTCCCCTGATGGAGCCCACTTGGCTGTCGGCTCCAACGATAACTCAGTGGATATCTACGGTGTGGTGCAGAGGTATAAGAAGGTGGGCGAGTGTATTGGTTCTAGCAGTTTCATTACGCACATGGACTGGTCCACAGACAGTAAATATCTGCAGACGAATGATGGCAGCGGCAGGAGGCTTTTCTACAGGATGCCAAGTAAGTAGCTGAATGCTTTTTATACCATAATCAATCACATCCAGGGCCTTTAGTTTTTCTGGTATTACTGAGGTAATATGTCTGTCTTCTGTTGAGGTGGGAAGGAGGTCACCAACAGGGAGGAGCTGAAACTGGTGCAGTGGGCATCATGGACGTGTGTGTTGGGCCCTGAGGTCAATGGAATATGGCCCAAGTATTCAGATATCAATGACATCAACTCTGTGGATGCCAACTTTAGCAACCAAGTCTTAGTAACAGCTGACGACTATGGATTAGTCAAACTTTTACGATATCCATGTGTAAAAAAAGGTAATTATTGCATTTGTGAAATATTGAGTTAAGCAAAGAGTTACACAGCAAAGATATAACTGTTACCAAGTCTATTTTTGTCATTTCTATTCAAAATATCTTATCACAATTAAAAAAGGCATAATCATCTGAAGAGTAATTTTTCAGTGAGATATGGAGAAATTATTTTTAGACAATAGGTCTTTAAAATCTTATTTCAAGAAATCTTATCAGGATGATTTCACTTTTCTTTTTTTTTTTTTTTGCTTAATTCAAATTTTTATTTTTTTATTTATTTTTGCTTCATTCAAGCATAAAGAAAAAAATATATCTGCTAGTGGAACAAATAAAAATGTTCTTAGTAAGATTTCTCAAAATAAGAATTTCAAAATCTAATGCCTGAAAATGAATTCTTTATATTTCACAAGTTACTATTTAGGTGATTATATCGTGGTTTAAGTGTGATGAGAAATTTTACTAGAGATAAGAACAATTTTGATTTGCTAAACTCATGTAACATATTGTTAATATGTTGTCTTTTTTATTTCAGGTGCAAAATTTAAAAAGTATTTAGGTCATTCAGCTCATATAACCAATGCCAGATGGTCACATGATTACCAGTGGGTCATCACTATTGGTGGAGCAGATCACTCAGTGTTCCAGTGGAAATTTGTCCCTGAGAGAAAGTCTAAAGAGGCTCTGCATATAGCGCCACAAGGTGAGAGGAGCTATGCCAGATGTGTGATAAGATATCACATTTGCATATTTGCATGACAATTTTGCCATGTGTGTGATGAATAATACAAAACACAGCAAAATATGCAGCAAACTGTTCACATTGATGACAAATAGACTCAGCTGTGACAAACAGTTTAGACAAGAGTAAACTCTTAGTTACAAGAAGATTACTCCAAATGTAATAAAAGTAATCCTTTAGTGTAATACTATTACACTGTAGTTCCCAGGGTTTTTTTTTTTTTATTTGAGAACCAAAACATCCATTGTATGTCTCTGTGGAACCCATATTTACAAAAATATATCTTGAACTGCCATATTTTCTTGAATGTCAAAACAATATTGAGGTAAAAAAAATATTTATTTTTGTCATCTTATTGTGTCCTTTACATTATTTTGTTGTCACCAGCTTTTTCACCAGCTTTTTATGTCTTTTACTTTCATCTGTGTTTTAATTTGGAAAGTTGATTGACATATCACATTACTGTTATGAATTGGTGAGCCAGTAAAAACATGTGTCCTATCCATGTTAGTTTCTGAGACAAAGTTTGAGACAGTTTCAACATTTTCCATCTGGTACTTCTGCTAAGATAAGAAGAAAATAAAAATGCTCTGCCTGTCTGACTTTGTCTATTTATATCAGCCTTTTCTGCTAATAACACAATATCATATTAGGCTAAGTGGTGAACTATAAAATGAAGTTATGAATTATGGCAGAAATAATGCATGTATTGGTGCTTTAAAATAGTGACAGTGTAAGAAATGCTCTTATTTACTTTTATGCCAGTTGTTTGATAAATGGCTTTATAGCACTACAATTTATCTGAATTACAGAAGTATACCTGAGTTATTTTGGCAGTAGAGGGAAACTGGCTCTTTCAGAAATGAGAAAATATACCCTCAAAGACTGCGAAAGGTACACATTAGAATACTTTAATTTGTTGCTGTTAAAGTAAATTAATTTGTACAATATCTAAAAAATGGACAAATTCTCTCAACTGACTGCCACTATTAGTCATTTATTAATTTGTTAGTTTTAACACAAATGTGGCCCAGGCACTGCCAAAAATTGCATTAGTGCTGTTACTTAAAGCTCCAGAAGCTGAAATTTGTTGATGGAAAAAGACCAGATTTTGAAAAGAAAAAAAAATTATATATATATATATATATATATATATATATATATATATATATATATATATATATATATATATATATATATATATATATAATTTTTTTTTCCTATATATATATATATATATATATATATATATATATATATATATATAATTTTTTTTTTCTTTTCAAAATCTGGTCTTTTTTATATCTGGTCTTATATATATATATATATATATATATATATATATATATATATATATAGTTTTTGTTCATACATTTACACCTCCTTAGGTGCCTGTAAATGCCTGTGATTAGTGTTATGACTTTTGTGCAGTTGAAATACAATATGCTGAAAGGTAATTTTTGCTCAATTATGCAAAACATTATCAGACATAAAACTATAAACCTTATAATGAAAGGGAAACCCCTGAGTTGATTGCCTTACATGCTTGTATGTCTCTTTATGTCATTGCAGAAGGGATTTCAGTAATGACACATATTACAGTACACTTGTAGTTACCTCTTAAGGGTTTTACGAATGTTCATGTGCATCCACTCTGCTCCCAGTAGCCTCATGAACTTAATGTGCCAAACCACCAGGGAGCAATGTGCTAGATTGGTTCCTTCCCGTACTTCTTTTCATTAACTATCATTTCTATAAAGTGCTGCAATGGAACGACCATTGCATTAATTAAGACAAATCCAATAAAAATGAATGAAGCTTGGAAAGTATAATTGCATTGTCATTCCCTAGTCATATTTTTCCAGAGACAGAGTGCAGCTGTGCTTTCTGAAATGAAAGCACACACTAACTGCCTTTCTTTTTCATTTTCCTAATGGATCTTGTGAGTAGACGCCCTTGGCTTCAGTTCTGCTTATTGCCTTGTCTTGGCACAGCTTTACTTTGCTTCATCAGCATTTTTATACATTTGTCTTGAGCAGTGTCACTGTAAAGCACGACTGGCTGATAAATAGGAGGTGTCACCACATAATTACATGACCAACCATAACTTCTGCTAGTGCAAGATACAGTATTGTTTCCCCCGAGGTGTGTGCTGGGGTATTGTGTGATTTAGAGGACAGTGGGTGTGATGTAACCTTGTTTCTTCTCGCATTCAGAGACCTTGGCAGACTCTAACAGTGAGGAGTCAGACTCTGATCAGTCAGACGTACCTGAGATGGACTCAGAAATCGAGCAGGAGACACAGCTCACATATTGCAGACAGGTTTGTGATGATATCAGAGATGTTAGTCGCCTTCAAAATGTCTCCCTGAAAATCATCATGTGTATTTAATAGAGAAAACACACACTCCTAGGTTTATAAAGAAGATCTACCTCAGCTCAAAGAGCAGTCCAAAGAAAAGCATCGAGCGTTGGCCATGAAAAAAAGAGAGAGAGCACCAGGGAGTGGGGTGAAGCTGCACTTTATTCACGGGTAGGCTGACTTTGAAACATTACATAAAAGAAGCTGCTGAATGACAAGGCTGCAATAAAAGATTCATTTTCTTTAGCAAACCTCTTTGAAAAAAAATGAAGAACTCTCACTTAGATTTCACCATGTGTTGTTTTGTCCACAGCTACAGAGGCTATGATTGCAGAAGTAACCTGTTTTACACTCAGACTGGGGAGATAGTTTACCATGTGGCTGCAGTTGGAGTCGTCTACAACAGACAACAGAATACCCAACGCTTCTACATGGGCCATAATGATGACATCCTGTGTCTGGCTATTCACCCCCTTAAAGACTTTGTAGCAACAGGACAGGTAATGACCCACACTTCAATCACAAAATATTCACAGATTTGAAGTGCATTTTCATTTAGGGCAGTCAAAATTAATGCATTAATCGGGATAAACCCATTAACATGATTAATCTGGTTAAAATTATTAACACAGTTAAATGGAACAGTTGTTTACAGTTGTTTTGTATGAAATTGTTTTCTTAAAACTGCTGAAGGTGTATAAACATGTTAAATGTATGTATATTCATATTTTTGTATATATTTCAGATATTTTTGGTGGGGTTTTTTTGTATTTTAGAAGAGCTTTTTTGAAAATGTTTTGGATTTTTCATTGCTTCTTTTGTAGGTTTTTTTTGGGGGGGGGTTGTGGATTTTATTATGTTTTGTATATTTTTTTCTGCATTTTTTGTGTTTCTTTGTGTATTTTATGGGAATTTTGAGAATTTTATTTTGGGAATTTTATTATTCTATGTACTTTGACCATTTTTTAAAATTATATTCTCAAGATTTTAATTTTTTCTGATTAAAGCTATTTTTTGTATTTTCCTCTTGGAGTTTTTGGTGTAAATCAGCATTTCTCAGGCTCTAAAAAAATAACAATAGCAAACTATTATCACAGGAGTCATGCATAAATCATAAGAAGAATTATGTTTGTCTATAAATTACCATTTTCACTGCTCTTTCATTGCATCATCTTCTTACCAAATCAAATTGCCTTGAACTACCCATTTTAAATAGATATAAGTCATCACAGTTACAAAAATGTATACATGTTAAATACCTATAAATGAGAATACTAAGGTCCATTTAGGCTGAAGTTACAGAATTTGTACCATTATTAAAAATGTAGTAGTCTACTATCAGTAACATCCTACTTGCAGAAGGTCTTTTGTAGAAAGCTTGAAATGTCATTTGTTCAGCTACAAATAATCTCCTGTTTCATACCTGTGGGCCATGAGCCAGTGTTTGGGAATGGATGATTGAATTACATTCTTCTATACTATGTGCTTTGTAAAGGAACATGGCTTTTCCTTATATAGAAATAGGGTATTTTCCTCTTTACATTTTAGAACACTGGTTGTAAATGGATTTAATTTAGCTTAAATTCCATGTACTTACAATGGTCTTTGTCATTATAGGTTGGCAGAGATTCCTCAATCCACATATGGGACACAGAAACATTAAAACCTATGTCAGTGTTAAGAGGTTTCCATCAGCTCGGAGTTTGTGCTTTGGATTTTTCAGGTAAAAGCAAATGATGTATTTCCATATGGCCTTCACACCGCCACATTCTTGTTCAACAAATGCCTCCAGACACGGTGCTTTCACAGATGAATACAAATTCTCTTTCACACATAAAAGAAACAGTGAAATTCACTAGACACCTCATTTATCGGCAACACCAAAAATGTATTCCTGCTGTCTTTTAGCTTTTGATAACATGAAGGTTGAACTGTTCTTCTCACCTTTCTTAATTGGCTGCAGTCAGAGCAGCTTGGTGATCTATGTCAGTGTCAGTGAATCACCTGCCATAGATCAAAACCACCAGACTACTTTCATGTTCTTAACAAGGGCCAAACTTCACTGAACCAAAGCCAGAGCTGGCACTGTCTACACTCCACTGAATAGACCCGTTTTGGTTTTCCCTCCACAGCGGATGGCAAACGACTGGCCTCGGTGGGGCTGGATGACAATCACACTATTGTGCTGTGGGACTGGAGAAAAGGGGAGAAGCTGTCTGCCATGAGGTTAGTACAGTGATATTGCAATGTTTGCATGCTCTCAGGTCGACCTTTCGGTACATAGCAGCTGCTGTTCCCACATCCGGAGACAAAGAAAAGCAAGAGCTCAAACTAAAACCTGGCAATATATCACATTAATTCAATTTATTTATCATTTCCTGATGAAAATGAGAAAACCACAATGAGTTAGTTCTCTGAAGACTTTTTTCTGAGCAAATGTACAAAAAGCAATATGTTGTATGTGTTGTTGAATTGTTGTACATTCTTTGTAAAAAAAAAATAAAAAATTCTTTAGTCATTGGCAATGATAATTTACTTAATTTTTTTGCACATGGCACATTGCAACTACTGCATTTTATTCATCCTTAGTAGTTTTTGAAGGTCAACTGGACTTATTTAGTTTTTTGTTGGTAGTGATTTATTATATTTAACATATGATTTTGGCAAAAAAACAACAACAACCATAAAACAGTTTTTAAGTCATGTTTTGTCTTTACTTCTTTAACACAGAAAAAACAACAACATTGTTAATCATCCATCTCATCGAAGAAAATATAGATTATGTATTTTGATCATAATATCCATCCCTATAGATCATGTATTGACAATTCAAAAGGGGGTGGGGGGTTATTAGACCATCAAAAGTTATCAAAAACAATCTTTATGCAATAAAGTACTAACTCCTGTGTGTATCATGTGATTAAACAGACAGAAAAGAAAACATGGAATGATTAAAAGCACTGTATTTGTCAATACAATACTATAGCAATTGACGTAAGAACTTAAGTGATTTTGGTTATTATCAAGAAAAGTATGGAAAATGGATAGATGTAAGCTCTGAAATTAAACTCATCTTGTCATCTGAACCCGCTTTATGATCACTAGGGTCACTGTCACATTCACATCTATGGGCAATTTAGATTAACCAATTAATTTATCAGTGCATGTCTTTGGATGGTGGGAGGAAACCGGAGTACCTGGAGAAAAAACTCCACACAGAAAGGTCTGGTCCTTGAAATTAAACTCTTCTGAGTTATTTTTGCTATAATATCTGTCTAAATAAATGTACCTTTAGTTGTACTAGATATTAAAAGGAACAAGAAATTGATGTAAGCAAGGGAGGTCTACTGCTTTTTTCCACGACTGTATTTTTGTTAATTATAAAAACCATTTATGCCTTCGCTTTAAATATGGACAGTAACAGATTAAGGTTAAATTGAAGCCACTTGGCTGCTCAGGTCTCTGCTCAGGAAAGTGTGATTAATGAAGGAGAAGAAAGAAGGAGAATTACCATTTAGATCACAAAACTGCTTCTCTATAACATTTGCCAAAGTCTGAACAGTTAAAGTTTGACTCCAGCTGTGAATAAATAATTAATGAGAATTTAATTTACATCCACCCAGAGCCAATCCCTGTGGTTTAATATAAAAGAGACTCTTACCGTAGTGCTGTTTGATCTAATCCATGGACACTCTGAGGCGACATAATTCTGAGCTCGTGTGACGAACTGACGACCTGTACCTCCAGAGACAATGATGCAAAAGACCGCTGTGTACATAGGATGTAAACGATACACGAGACCAGATATGGGGCTCACACACACAAGCCTTGTATATTTGATGCAAGAGGGTTACATTACCAGATCTGCATTATGAATTGCTGCATACATAAATCCTGGGACTCTATGGAAATTTGTCATTTTTGCAGCAGGTAAAATTATATAACCTGGAAAATAGAAGTATCTATCTCTTAATTTTCATGTACTCATTGATATTCATATTTAATTTATGCAGAAGAGAACTGTAGATGTGCTCCTGCAGGTTGTGTGGTAGGGTGGTGCTGCAGCTCAGGAACGATGTGAGACTGTGCTAATCTTCTTTGCAGACCCTGGTGGGCAGTGTGGTGAGGTGGGCTGAGGGAAATAGGCTTTGACACAGAATAACTGCCAAGACTTTAGCTGGCAGAGGTGAAAATAAGGTGTGTAGTGGGAAGATGGAGAGATGGGAAACTTGGCAAGGAGAGGAGAGTTTGCACTAAGGTGAACTAGTTTACAGCTGCTTATATTGATCCCATTTATTTGGGTCATAATGGTCACTAGTACATTATTGTTATGACTCCCATCCCCAAATGTAATTTATTTTACCTTTATTTGAACAGAGGTGTCCAAATGTGATTAATTCTCTCTTCTTTACATGAGTTCACTGTGCAAGACATAAGGTAGCAATACATAGATAATCATAGGGTCAGTCTGTCCAACCTCAGGTGTGTGTGTGTGTGTGTGTGTGTGTGTATTTCTTGATTTTTATTACCTCCACCAAGGAGGTTATGTTTTTACCAGAGTCTGTCTGTCCATCTGTTAGCAAGATAACTCAAAAGGTTATGGATGGATCTTGATGAAATTTACAGGGTATGTTGGTAATGGGGAGATCTGGAAATGATGAGGTTTTGGTGATGATCTAGGTGGGGTGAGGTGTTGTGTCAAGATAACTCAAAAACTTATGGACAGATTTTTTCAGGATGTGTTGGGAGTGTCACAAGGAACAAATGATTAAATCTTGGTGGTGATCCGGAAGAGATCCTGGATTCTGGATCACTTTGAAATTTTACATTGTGGTAAATGGAGAATAACATTTCAAAGTGATCCAGGATCTCTTCCGGATCACCACCAAAATTTAATAATTTTTTCTAAACTACTAACATCATCAAATTTAATACTATTTTTATTCATAGAAGTATATAAGAGCATTAAAAATGATGTTTTTTAAACTAAAATGCAGTGACACCTAGGTAGCTTTTCCTGTCTCAATTTTGTTCCTATTTTTGGCCCCAATATTTGATCAAAAATTCATTAATTTTGGGATGGCTCAGACAAGAGTATTTATTTTCGCATTTATCTGAGGTCAATATTAGTTACATCCTGGGATGAAATATGTCTACATTACATGTGTACATTGTCTTTTATTAGCACCCATTTATATATGAATAATTCTCAAGTCTCACTGTGATCACTATAAGCAATTCCCACTCTGCTGAAAAACAAACTCAAGTTAAAATCCATTCCTTAAAAACATCCGTGTGTTTATGCATGCTTTGTTTTATCAGGGGAAGCAAGGACAAGATTTTTGTTGTCAAAATAAACCCCTACCTGCCGGACAAACTCATCACAGCTGGTGTGAAGCATATGAAATTCTGGCATAAAGCTGGTAAGCCGCACCTACCCACCCACTCTAGATTTTTTTTTTTATTGACTGCTATAGACAGTAACAAGCACAATTCTGCCTTTGCTGTGACACATCTCGGTATGAGCCGACTGTCTGCTTCTCTTTCAGGTGGTGGTCTAATTGGACGCAAGGGGAACATGGGAAAGACAGAGACGATGATGTGTGCTGTATACGGATGGTCAGAGGAGATGGTGTTTTCGGGAACATGTACTGGAGACATTTGCATCTGGAGAGACATGTTTCTGATGAAAACTGTCAAGGCTCATGATGGCCCTGTTTTCAGTATGCATGCACTAGAAAAGGTAGAGGACAGAATATGTAAATTACAGAATATCCTATCACCATTCTTTGCAAGTGTTAATCTTAGAGCCATTTCACTGAACATCTATTTATACCATCCTCTCTACTAAATAAATCAATGTAATTTGTCCTTTCCCTGACAGCTTTAATCTTCAGAAGAATCATTGCAGCTATAATTGTGCTATTATATTTTCCTTGTAGGGATTTGTGACAGGAGGAAAGGATGGTATAGTTGCTTTGTGGGATGACACATTTGAGAGATGCCTCAAGACGTATGCCATCAAAAGGGCAGTCCTGGCTCCAGGCTCCAAAGGTAAAAAGGTCAACCTGCCATCAATTATCCTCCATTGGACTTGCACCATTTTTTATACCAGTTTAGTTTCAGAGATATAATCCAACCATTCAATGCAAATCCATTTAAATCATTCAATGCTTTTAGCTGTGATGAAAATTGCCTCCTGTGTCCCTGGTTCAACTTAAGGTATCTGATTTCATGTTGTAATTCACTCACTGTGCAGGGTTGCTCTTGGAGGACAACCCCTCCATACGTGCCATATCTCTGGGCCACGGCCATATCCTAGTAGGAACTAAGAACGGTGAGATTCTGGAGGTGGACAAGAGTGGACCCATCACACTGCTTGTCCAGGTAAGAAAATTTAAAAATAACAACCTTACAACCTGTCACGAATGTAATCATATTCAGCCTATTACACTGAAGACTTCCCTACTTCCAGTGAGGGAGTTAGTGAAAGGGAGTAAGTTTCTTCCAAGGTAGTAAAAGGAATTACTTAGGTCCTTAAAAAGTCCAATAACCTCCACTTTAGGCCACAAAAAGTCTTAAATTTAGTTTGACTTGAGGTCTTAAACATTGATTGCCTTTAGCGCTTGGGCAGAAAAATGGAAAATATTAAGCGATTAAAAGCCATCAGCAAATGCTTGTGTGAAGTAGGTCAGAGTTTTCGGAATGGTCACAAAAAGTGTCAAATTTAAGTTATTGAACATGTAGTAAAACTGTGTAAAGATAGCATTTGCTAAAGATGAGGCTAAAAGTTTGTATAAAATTGGCATTATCTCCTAAAAGAAATTGAAGTACATTGATAAATGGAGACGATGTTTGCAGGCTCTGGTTAACAGACTATAACCCATCAAAGTGATTGTAACACTACTACATTTTATTACATACACAACCATAGAGAATCACACAGTGGAGGGCCATAAATGGTGATGAATTGCTGCAGCTAAATGGGAGAATGTTAATTTAGTTAAGTGGTCCTGCAGCGTCTCCCAGGCTCCCCTGATATTAGGCAGACAGAGCGAATGCAATTGATTGCCCTTTGCGAACGCTTTAAAATAAACAGGCTCATTGTGATGGATCAGATCAGATTAGCTGAAGAGACCTGAGTAAAAGGTTGTCTAATCTGTTGTTTAGGTATTAGGCTGAATGTTAAACTGTCTTTTCAAAATGTAAATGAGTAAACATTGGCAAAAGAAGCATTCAGATCTCTTATTTAAGTAAAAGTACTAATATTACATTTTGGAAACAATTAAAAAAAAACACCACCAGACCAAACCATGCATTTAAAATCTTAGTTTTTAGTATTCTACTATTATACATAATTTTTGTTGGATTCATATTACACTTATGTTAATGCATTTTACAGCTGCAATTGAAATGTACCTTATTTTACCTGGTTTACTTGCTTTTTACGGCCTTTAGAGAATGATATAGCTCTAAAAAGTCAACTTTTTATGAGCTCAGTTTGTGACAATGAATTTTACAGCAAACCCAACAGTGGCTTAGAAGTTTATTTAGTTCAAGAAAAGAGTACTTCTTAACTGGTAAATGAGAGCTCTGTAATTTTGTTATCACATGAATAACAGGAAGAGGTTGGAAATTATATAATGAAAGGGAACTAAATTACATAGTAGAATAAAAAGTAAAATATTGAGGTGTGATATGAAGTGATTTTAATGGAAACCTAAAGTACAAGCAATGAAATTTGCACTTGCATACATTCTGCTATTGTAAATACAGGCACTTTAATGAAGCTTGAAATGAATGAATGGTCACACCACATATTGACGTGAGTTGTGTGCGTGCATGAACCTGCAGGGTCACATGGAAGGAGAAGTGTGGGGTCTGGCCACTCATCCTCATCTCCCACTCTGTGCCACCGTCAGCGATGACAAAACTCTTCGCATATGGGACCTCTCTCCCAGCCACTGCATGCTGGCTGTACGCAAGCTCAGGAAAGGTGAGTCACGTCTCGAACCCATCTAATGTTAAGTTACACTGCTCCCACGGCTTTAACTAACATCTTGTCCTCCACAGGGGGCCGTTGCTGCTGCTTCTCCCCTGACGGAAAAGCCTTGGCAGTGGGTCTGAATGACGGCAGCTTCCTCATTGTGAACGCAGACACCCTGGAGGACTTAGTATCCTTCCACCACCGCAAGGACATTATCTCTGATATCAGATTCTCTCCAGGTGAGCAGTTTACATCTTTAGTTTTTTTTTTTTAGTTTTTTTTTTTTTAAAGCGTTTCAGTTCACAGTGGATGTGGTGCAGAAGTTTGGCAGGTGTACATTTTCCTGCCCACTGTGAGTCGGTGAGATATTGCCGCAGGCCTGACCTAAATTAATGGCTTTCTGTAATAAGGCCAGACAGACAGCAAGGGAGGAATGGGAAACAGTGGGGGTGGACAAAGTGAGAGCAAGAAACTAAACTCTTCTGCGTGGACACTTAACCTTAATCCACAATGTGAGGCATCCTATTTCTCAACCCAATACTCCTGAATCCCTGTGGGTGCGCACTTTAGAGTAGAAGTCACTTTGTAACCTTGTGTAAAGTTGTGTAGGGAATTGGTCTGATGTGCAAAGAAAATAGAGGACTCTTAAAATATAAATAAAATATGCCAGATTCTTTCGAGTTTTGCTTAAAATACTAATTCATACCACTTTCTATTGTTTGCTCAGGGGCTGGGAAGTACCTTGCAGTAGCATCAGGAGACACTTTTGTAGATATTTACAATGTGATGAGCAGCAAACGGGTTGGAGTTTGCAAAGGATGCCTCAACTACATCACCCATCTGGACTGGGATAAAAGAGGTAAACATGTTTCCTTAAGTTGTCAGTGAATCTTTACAAATCCTTCAAAAAAATATTAAAGTACCACGGCTTCCTGTGATCGTTCATTCACAGGAAAACTACTTCAAGTCAACACAGGTGCTAAGGAGCAGTTTTTTTTCGAAGCTCCTCGTGGTAAGAAGCAGACGATCCCAGCGACAGAGGTAAGCAGCAGGAGAAGGCAAATCAGCAGCAACAGCAGCCGTGGTTCTGATGCTTTTGGCCCACATTTATCCCCCGGGATCAGAGGAGACTCGGGGAAGGGCAGTGAAGCATTAACACGGCCCACTTTTCACCACTATTGTTCTAATTTAGGCAACGGAAGTGGGATAGTGTTTAGTGTTTCTTTAAAGAAAGTGACATTCAGACACTTGGTGAGGTTCACAGTTGAAGGGGACATGAACAAAGTAAGGGTCAGGTATGAGACATGCTGCCAGATAGAAGCTGCTGGTGTCCTTTTTAATTCAGTGTTTCAGCCATATTCATTTCTCTTCAGAGTTTGTATAAGCGGTGAAAGTTTTGGTTTATTTATCACAGCTCAGGAATGTGATGGAACCCAAATGCAGACTCGCAGTCTCAGATTAAGTTTCAAAGGGTTTATTGATAGCAATAATGAAATTAATCACTCCTTCTGGGACTTCCATCAGGTGATTAACAGCAGCAGGTGAGACAGCTACTAAGACAAGAAGCAGGGTCAGAAAGGCAAAATTCAGAACCAGGTAATCAGAGCAGTTAGAATTGGAACCAAAAAACAGTTACCATAAGCCAGAAACAGGTCAATCCAGAGAGCCGAGAAAGCTTTGTTTCCAAAGGGGCAAGGCAGAGTCCAGGTCCAAAATCCAGCCAAACCATCATACACAGATCACATCCACAAAACAGACAGAGGACAAGCAAAAACCAAAAACCAAGAACCAGAAAACCATGGAATAATAATTGCTCATAGGTTGCTTGGTGAAGCAGACGTACTCGCACCAAGTGTAGACACATGAGGGTTTAAATACTCTACAGACAGGTGTTCCACATGAGGGGAAAATCAACAAGTGGGCAGGACAACACCAGTGACAGGAAGCAAAGTCAGAAAGAGTGGCAAGATCCCACATAGCAAAATAAAAGCCCAGACACTAACAATGACAAAAAAACATAAGACTCACAAAATAAAACACTAACAGGACACAGAGTACTGAAGTCATAACATAATTTTTTATGTCAGTTTAGTTTTTTGATGAGTGTATTTTTATTTGTAGAACTGAGTAGGTTTTAAGATATTATGAGAAAAGCTTTGTTTTATAGGAGACAGGAAGGATGAAAAAGTTAGAAGTACCAAATATGATCCTATAATATATGATGCATTAATGTGACTTCTTCCATAACAGAACTCAATAATCATAAGAAAAATCAAAAGTGAATCCAATAATTTCACTTAATTAACTCAATCAGGCAAGCAATCAAGAACAGATTCTTGTTTCCAAATGCAGGCTAATCAAAGAGCAATGGCTCTTGGGGGTGGGGGGGGCTAACATTTTAGTTTAAGTGGTTTTTCATTTTCATTTTAATCTTAGTTTTTGTTAACAATTATATCCATGTTTGACATATTCTTCTTATGCTCTTGGCTCAGGTGGAGAAGATTGACTGGAGTACATGGACATGTGTCCTGGGAACATCTGTTGAGGGCGTTTGGCCTGTGATCAGTGAAGTCACTGAAGTGACCTCTGCCTGCCTTAGCAACGACCGAAAGGTGCTTGCAACAGGAGATGACCTTGGATACGTCAAACTCTTCAGATACCCTGTCAAGGCAAGACCGATGCGTAGATCTCAGTGTTAATTTGATAAACTAATCTTGTTTGAATCTCTCATGACTAAAGGCTTTGGTTCAAGATTTATGTAAATGTTATGCTAATTCTATGAAAATGTCACAGGTGTTAAATAAATGTTATTCCTTCTCCCTCAGGGGAAGTATGCAAAGTTCAAACGCTATGTGGCCCACAGCACACATGTTACCAATGTGCGATGGACCCATGACGACAGCCTGTTGGTGACTGTCGGTGGGGGTGACACGTGCCTGATGATCTGGGCCCATGAACCAGAGGGACGACGTGAAATCAGACAGTGTGACAGCGAAGAGTCTGACATTGAGAGTGAGGATGATGGAGGTGAGAGAGGAGTCTTTCTAGGTTTTTATTTGCCTCATGCTGCTGTAAAAGGGATTCATTTGATCATTCATATCATTCATCAGGCTATGACAGCGATGTGACGAGAGAAAATGAGATCAACTACACCATCAAGGCCTTATCCACCAACATGCGACCCATGACAGGCGTTAAACCACACTTGCAGCTGAAGGAGCCATCTGTGGATGAAAGGTATTGAAGCTTTGGGGAGGATTGAGTTATTGTCTCAAAGTAACTTTTAGCAAAATTAAAATACATTGGCTATTGCAACTCAAAATCAAAAACAGACTCGCTCTCTTTAGTCAACTTAAATCTTCTTTTCCAGCCCTGTTTCTGCCTTTTTGAAGTAACTCACTCTTTTCTGCTCTTCTTATTTCATTTAATGGCTGTCCATCTGTCATTATCCTGCTTCCTTCTTTAATTCTGCTTGAAGACAAGGGGTTGTCAGGTAAGTTCTCATGTCATTGTATGTTGCATTTGTACAAGATGCACACAATTGTATTGAAAATCTAATTAATACAAAAAAAAAGCTAAGAAGTTAAAGACATATCACCCTCATTATTTACCATGTATTTACTACTTAAATACTTCCAGTAAGAGCTATATCTGGAGTTACTTAAGTTAAAGTCAAAAGGGTGGAAAATGTTTTAGGTGGAGTCAAGCCACTTGTACTTCATCATTTCACTGCAGCTTGAATGAATGAATGACCTTTATTTTACTTGTTGAGAATCAGCTTTATTTGTAATTTTATATATCTGAGGACACATAAAAAACAAAACAACAACAACAACATATATATATATATATATATATATATATATATATATATATATATATATATATATATATATATATATATATATATATATATATATATATATTGTATATACCAAAAAAAGGGTTCATAATCATATGATCTAATTTCATGTAGATAGTATTTTATTTATTTTCATCAATTGAAGTTTATTTGTTCATATAAAGCTATAAACATACAATGGACCCTGTGACTGTGTTTCTACTTACCTCTTCAAACTTCCACATACTGCTTATCTATATATTTGCCTGCAGTGACTAAGTAAGAAGAAAGTCCTAGATTTTGTCAAATATCCTGAAAAAGGTTGTGGTACATGGATACACCCTGGACCTGACTGCTGAATGGAGACCCTATATCTTCTTCTTTAGACCTACTGTGTAGTTACTCCATCTGTTCACGTTTCACTGGCATTTGATGGACACAAATTTGTTATTTGTCAGTGATGTAAGTCATCCAATATTCAGGGCATCTGTTGTCATAGAAATGGACTTTGGTTGTCATGGCTACACACAGGCACTGACTACTGTATTTGATGTCCTCAGTGGCTGAGGTGTTGAGTTATGTGTGCGTCCACCAGCCAGAAGTGAACCTTGTAAGACTTTTTTTTTCTAATTGTGGCTTTTCCATTGCTTGTGCTGCCATGAAGAGGGTCCAGGTAAGACACTTTTATACCCTTCATTCTGAACAGAGTAGGATTACTTACTGTCCTGTTTTCAAGTTATGCTGTTCACATGTGCCTTAAATTCCTCTCAGGGGACAAACACAATTTTTTAATCTGAATAAATATAATGCTTTCTTGGTATGTTCATGAATACACTTGACATTATTTCCCTCTTTACTCTTCTTTGAGCGTCAAAAACTCAGAAGAGATCAGATCTCATAATGTCAGCCTGTGCAAATTACATAATCACAAGATTGGCAAAATGGCCAAAAATTTAATCTAGATTGAATTTTTTCAATGAACTAAAGACAAATGTCATAAATGCATGGCTCACCACAGGAGAGTCTCCACCTCAGGCCAAGACTCTACAGTCCATCTTTACTTGGAAGATAAAGGACATTCCTTTGAGGACAGCAATATGAGGATATTGGCCAGAGAAGACAAATGGTCTGAGAGAGGAGGCAAAGAAGCCATTTTTGTTAACGTAGAAAATCCTTCCCTGAATAGAGGTGATGGTCTGAGACACTATTGATCAAAAACCTATAACAACATTTTAAATAACATTCCCAAACAACAACCTCCCACACCCGGTCTCATCTGAGAACAACCCCCCCCCCCCCCCCCCCCCCCCCACACACACACACACACACACACCCCACTCCGGAGGATTTGGACAGCAACTCACCACCTTGTTAATGACCTTGGAACTCACACATAATACCCACTGTCGACCCTGATCCTAGGGTCTATCGCTTTAACCCTAACACTTAAAACCATTAGCATATGGATTAACACCCACTCCCCCCACAGGTTTACAAATCCAATTTACCCCACCGATTATTAGAACTGAAGAAGTATCTTGAATTAGAAACAACACATTTTCAAAAGAGGGACACCAGTTTAGTTGAACCTAGAAGAACAATCAAAAAGAACAATGACCTGGGCCAATGAAAACCTACACAGACATCTCAAAAATGCTCTTTCTACATTAAAATGTATGACTGTCGAAACACATTCACCATGAATATATTTATTGCAAACAGCAAGAAAATGGTTGTTTGCAAATTGAGGTGATGTGTTTTTTACATTTTCAGTCATCAAAATTTTTATTAATTAAATTATTAATCCATTACCCAACCTTAGTGTGTGTGATATTTTGGATGTGTTGACACTGAGTAGAAAAGAATACTCCATAAAACACATACATTTAATATGCTTTTTAAAATGGTCCTTGTAGGAGTTCCAGATTGCATTTTTCAGTTGACTCAAATCAAATCACTCTTTACGTTTTATTCATCCCTTCAAATGGAACCGATATCAAAACAATGCATACAAATTCTGAGTGAAAACCTTTTTTTGCCTGTATGTATGTGCAGATGGTGATGGAATAATGAGTTTTGTCTAATGTAATTAGTATCACGCTGCAGCATCATTATTCTTACCATCATCAGAATGATAAGCAGATCTGTGGCGGTCCTCTTATCTCTGCTGTGTGTTTCAGGCCTCCTGTCAGCAGAGCATTACCACAGCCAGAGAAGCTGCAGACAAACAACGTTGGAAAAAAGAAGAGGCCCATTGAGGTAGGAGGGGCACCTGACCAAAGTAGAAGCATGATAATAAACAGAGGAAGCCATTTCTCCATCAAAGAAGCAAATGATTCAAAACGCTGGTATCTAATATGATTATTTCAGCTCAGTAGCTGCTGTGTACTCGTATGCTGTCCAGACAACCTCTCAAGAGACTTGATGATGCTGTAATTGAATGATGATGTACTTCTGCTGGCAGCTGGCTCTCAACATCTTAACTGTCATGGTGTTGACCTTTTTGACTTTTCTGGCGTTCTTTTTCTGACTCTCCCAAAGGACCTTGTGTTGGATCTGGTGTTTGGTTACCGTGGCAATGACTGCCGCAATAACGTGCACTACTTGAACGAGGGGGCCGATATCATCTACCACACAGCCTCAGTTGGCATTGTCCTCAACTTGACAACCTGTAAGTAGGACAGAAACACACTCCACAAGATGACAAGTGCTGACAGTGTTCCTACCTGAAAGGCAAACATTGCATATATATATATATATATATATATATATATATATATATATATATATATATATATATATATATATATATTTCACCTTCTGTCCATGTGTGAAATGTATGTGATTTGTATGCATTTTCCTACAGCTTGCCAAAGTTTCTACATAGAACACAGTGATGACATTCTGTGCCTGACAATCAATCAACATCCCAAATTCCCCAACGTGGTGGCAACTGGCCAAGTAGGTATGTTTGTGAGAAGTTGACCTCCTGTGTCACCAGCCTCGTCCTTTTTCTTCCCTCTATGCTATATTGTGCACTGTGTAAAGGGGATTATGATCTACAGTAGATAGAAACCTATATAAGATTTAAGTCCCCATCTCTGCATATATGTTAATTTGTGTTCATATATGCATCATTTCTCACATGTGATGGAAGCAAAAATACACACAGAAACATAATGCTGACAGACAGTGACATGGAATTATTTAATATAACATACAATAATATGTATGTGATGTGGCTTTTATTTTCAGAAAGTACAGGTGTAAAAACAATAAATAAATGAAATTTCCCTCTTTTCAGGTGATACTGGGGACATGTCTGGTAAGAAATGTTTAATTTCACTCCTTATCATTCAAGATCTGCATGTTTTCATCTTACTTTTTCTTTTAAATCACTGCCCCCTAGTGGTCATCTGTTACAGCCAAGTCAATTATATGTAAACCTGAGTTGCTGTGTGTTGAGAAGTCTGTTTACAGTAGTGTATAATGCAGTAGTGTGTATAGGCCAACGTTATGTTTGCTGGTTTAGTAAAGTTATAACAACACACATATGTGTTTCTTATTTTCTGTGTTAAAGTATGATCTGGATATACAGTATGTGACGTACATACAGCAGGAAAAACAAGTTTCAGGGCAAAAACAGCTTCTATAAACATAGGTAGTAGTATTTAATAGGTCCTCCTCTTTCACTTAATGTGTGTTTAACTCTTTTGTTCAGATAATGTGCATCCATTTACTGATGTTTGATACCAGATTTTGTTAAATATACATCAGATGTTTCTTGTCATAGGGTCAGAAGTGACGACTTTAACCCATCCTGTATTTTTTTTATTTTACTGCATCTGAAGAAGGGAGAATGAGAAATAAATATGCATAATCATCTCAACTGTGCAAATATTACAAACCTAGAACTTTTGCTCAGTACTGTATGTGTATTCCAAATGTAAATATATAGTATGCAAACATGATATCTATGATATAATTTCATGCTATAGCTGATGATTTGGAGTTTCAGTGCAACAAATAAACAAGTGACAGGATTCAGATTTAGACAGATGTTTTTTATCTCTATCTTGTCTTATTCAGCCACTTCTCCATCTATCCATGTGTGGGACGCCATGACCAAGCAGACACTGTCAGTTCTGCGCTGTTTCCACTCTGGCGGTGTTTGCTCCGTCAGCTTTAGTGCCACAGGAAAACTCCTGCTGTCTGTGGGCCTGGACACTGAACACACTGTCACTATTTGGAAGTGGCAGGAAGGTATAAAACAAATAAAAAAAAACTCAACATGAATTTCACATTAAGTCTCACTAGCTGAGATCCCTCCGTACACCCAACTCATCTTTGTTTATCAGGTGCCAAAGTTGCCAGTCGGATAGGTCACACCCAGAGGATCTTCGTAGCTGAGTTTCGTCCAGACTCAGACACACATTTTGTGTCGGTGGGCATCAAGCATGTGCGTTTCTGGACGTTGGCAGGTCGAGCTTTACTCTGCAAGAAGGGAGTGCTGAGTTCAATAGAAGATGCACGAATGCAGACGATGCTGTCTGTAGCATTTGGAGCTGTAAGTCATTTCCAAACAGTGTCATACATATAGTTTGAAATGTTAAAACTTACCTATTGCTGCTACATGTTACACTTTTGATGAAATATTGAACTTTCTGCTTGAATGTGCTGTGTTGTTGCATTGCTCGCTCTGCTCTCTTAGGCCACTAGATTAGTGCAGATTTGTTTTCTTTTCAGAATAACTTGACATTTACAGGTACCATAAGTGGGGATGTGTGTGTGTGGAAGGAACACATTCTAGTAAGAATAGTGGCCAAAGCTCATACGGGCCCCGTGTTCACCATGTACACGACCCTGAGAGATGGCCTTATTGTCACCGGAGGCAAAGAAAGACCGTAAGTGAATTCATGTCACATTAAAAGAGCTATTTCTTGGTCTGCCAGTTAATATATTTAAGATGAATCATAGGTGAAAGATCTAATAGACTATGTTTCTTCTACAGATCAAAAGAGGGAGGTGCTTTGAAGCTCTGGGACCAGGAATTGAAACGATGCAGAGCCTTCAGATTAGAAACTGGACAGATCATAGACTGTGTTCGTTCTGTATGTAGAGGGAAGGTAGGACACTGTTGTCAGTATGGAATTAAATGACAACTACACTGTAAACCCAAATGTTCAGAGTAATTAAATATATTAAGTTGTGAATACTCAAAGTTTCAGAAATAGTACTACTAACTCAAATGTATTAAGTTGATGTAGCATGTTCTTCTTTTTAAGTACTTCCAACTAATATTTTTTTTATTAAGGGGAACTATTGTGGATATAAGTGAACATAAAAGGAAAGTATGCAATTTAATTTGGTTCACTCAACTAGATTTTTATGTGTGACCATAAAAAGTCAAAATTATGAGATAAAAAGTCAACATTGAAGCATATTTTTTAAGTTAATTCAATGTTTTACTTTTTTCAATGTAGATGAGGTACAACTTAGTGGAAATAATTCATTAAATGCTGAAAATGATATTGTACTGTTAGTTCTATTGTTTCAAATAAGGATGATTGGAAAAAAAAAAAACTTAACTGATGTAGTAGAAGCTGAAATACAATTTCAGAGCACTCCAAATAACCACCAATATCTATTACACCAAAAAATTACAATCACAAACACAGTAATTTTATTCAGGGGTGGCTGTGGTTCAGTTGGTAGAGCAGGTCGTCCAATGACTGGAGGCTCAGCGGTTCATGTCCTGGCACCAGCTGTCCACATGTCCAAATGTCCTTGGGCAAAGACACTGAACAGGGGACTTGGGCTCCCAGTAGGTCTGACAGAACCTTAGAATACTAAGTTAATAAGTAATGTTTTCATTTAAGTATACTTTAATAAGCATCTAAATTTTAAGTTCTGGAAAATTTTACTTTTTAAGTGTCATGGACTTAAAATAATTGAGGCAATCGATTGCCTTACATCGTTTTGAGTTCTGCTAACTTATTCTGGTTTACAGTGTACTATGATCATGTCGCATCATCTGTCGTTTTACTTCCTCATGTATATTATGTCCTTTGCACTTATCCATTATATTTGTCCATAGCACTTATATCGACATATACAGTGTCAGAAAAATTAGTAGACCACCAAAAGTAATCAAAAACTATGGTTATGCAATCACATGCTAACTCATGTGTGTATCATGTGACTAAAACAGACAAAAAAGAAAACATGGAATGCCTTAAGCACAGTTTTTGTCAGATCAATGACATGCATATCGAGTGATTTAAGAACTGAAGTGATTTTGGCTACTATCAAGAAAACATGGAAAATGGATAAATATCAGCTCTGAAATTAAACTCTTATGAGTTGTTGTAGTTGTTATCATTATATTTGTCCAAACAAATGTTCCTTTAATTGCACCAGGCATTAAAATGAACAAGAAATTAAAGAAAATAAGGGTGATCTAATAATTTTTTCCCCAACTGTATTATACCCACTGTACATAGGGTAAATATTGTTAATGCTATATATTCTGTACTTCCTACTTTTACTGCTGTTGCATTTCTGGCTAGATGCTAAACAATATTTCATTGCAATGTACTGGTACATGGGTAATGACAGTAAGTTAAATCTGAATCTGGATTTTGTTTGGACTGTTTCAGGGTAAAATCCTTGTAGGAACCAGGAATGCAGAGATTATTGAAGTCGGGGAAAAGAATGCAGCATGTAACATCTTGGTGAATGGACATATGGATGGACCGATCTGGGGACTGGGAACACATCCTTCCAGGGATGTATTTCTATCTGCTGCAGAGGATGGAACTGTACGTCTATGGGACATTGCAGAGAAGGTCAGAGACTCTAATGTATCTGTTTATTTATATTTGTTTATTTAACATATAAAGACCCAAACAGCCTCTGTCAACCTAAATCATCTACTTAAAACGTTTAATACTTGTTGGTCCACTAAATCCTATCCTAATAAGTGGTGTGAATTACAGTTTATCATCATTTCATGGTTATCAGATATATCCCATTTGGGCATTCAGAGGCTCCATATTTACCATGAAAACACTGTCATCTTCTACAACATTGATTCACTAGTAAAATATATGACAGTGAACATATGACATATGAATTAATAGATGGAGAAACTTGGCTCATGTTCAGTTAATGATAGATAGTCACTTTATCTTCCATAGTCTCTGTATACTGTATATCATAGTATTGTTTTAAGACATCAATAACATATAACTTCTCATGCCTTTATGGGAGAACAGAAGATGCTGAATAAAGTGAACCTCGGCCACCCGGCACGAACCATCAGCTACAGTCCTGAAGGAGACATGGTGGCCATCGGCATGAAGAATGGAGAGTTCATCATCCTTCTTGTTGCCTCGCTTAAAATCTGGGGCAAGAAAAGGGACCGGCGCTCCCCTATCCAGGATATCAGGTATTAATAGTAGCGTGACACAATCTACACAAGGCAGAAGAAGGGTTAAACCAACACGTCAGCTTCCTCATTCTGGAAAAAAAAAACTGACGTACTGAGTTGTCACTACTGGGTCCAAAAAAAACCCTCCATCACCAATCAATAAATCAATCAATTAAATTTAAAAGATCCACAGGGGAAGCCAAAGTGCTGTACATAAAAATAGGAAAATAAGTTAAAAAGACATGAGAAGAAAAACATACCAAGACAAAAGAAACAGGTTCGTGTCAGTTTTGTGTTTACAGATGCCAAACAAGATAGGTTACAGCGAGTTAAAGGCCAAAGAAGAATAATGCATTTTTTAAACACGATTTAAAAACCAGGAGAGAGGAACTAATTCCAGAGCTTTGGTGTAGCAGTGGCGAACGTTCTGTCACCTCTAAGCTTCTGCCTGGTTTTAGGGACCACCTGAAGCAACTGCTCAGCTGATCTTAGGGATCAGGTTGGGCAGTGAGGCTGAAGCAAGTCAGATAAATATAGCGAAGGAAGATTATTTAAATCAGTGTCCTGCATGTTTTAGCGATTTCCCTCTTCCTAGTTCAATTATTGATCAACTCTTCAGCTCTTCTTCATATATTGATAGGATTAGTGGACCCACAGGTGTTAAATAGTTTAGATTAGTAGATGTGTTTGATCACCAGTGAATATTTGGGTCTGTATTGGTTAAATAAATGTGAGCATCAGGACCCTATTTGCTCTAGTTCATTTATAGCCTAAACCTCTAGCCAAAGTCTGGACATGAACCCCAGTCCTGGGTCATAGGAAGAAATAGTTGGTGCTGAAATGATAAATGACTTTGATATTATTTGCAGAGTGTAAGCATTTTATTCAGACTGGTTTGGACAAAATCAGCTCATTTTAATCCAGTGTTAACTCATATGAAACAGTAGATGTAGTGGTTTTTGTTCTGAGTTTGCAATGTTTTGCTTTTTCCATAGATTCAGTCCTAATTCTCGTTACTTGGCTGTTGGTTCTACTGAGAGTGCAGTTGATTTCTACGACCTGACACTTGGCCCGCAGCTGAACCGCATCAACTGCTGTAGGGACATCCCCAGTTTTGTCATGCAGATGGACTTTTCTGCTGACAGTTCTTACATCCAGGTACAGATGATGTGATGTGTCTTCAATTGTGCAGTGAGAGGTTATGACTCACACATCGGTTCATTTTCTGACCTCTGGTGTCCTTGGTCTTTAAACAGATATCCACTGGTGCTTATAAACGTCTTGTGTATGAGGTGCCGTCTGGGAAACAGGTCCCAGAGCAGTCACAGATCGACAGGATTACCTGGGCCACCTGGACAAGGTGAGTATGTCCATCTGAAAATGCACACAAATATAAATCTATCTGTTGGAGAAATTAAAATACTGCTGTTTCCTTATTGTGCACAGTGTCCTTGGGGATGAGGTCATAGGGATCTGGTCCAGAAACACTGACAAAGCAGATGTAACCTGTGCATGTGTGTCCCACTCGGGCCTTAACGTTGTCACAGGTGATGACTTTGGAATGGTAAAGCTGTTTGACTTTCCCTGTCCTGACAAGTTTGTAAGTATGCTTAAATATTATAATAAATATATTATTATTATTAGTTATTTTTTCCCAGTGTATTTTGGTTCTGACTCATAAAAATTGTTGAAATGTCATTTTTCTATTTCTCATGTGATTATATAAATAGAAAATTACATATTGAAGCCACTGTATAATTGATTTGGTCTTACATTTTGATAATTTTATTTATTTATTTTATTTATACTCCTACTTTATACTACTACTACTACTATTTCACTACTGAAGGGATGAGGACATTGCCAACATAAAAAGATACCATTAAATCAAGCTTTTCCTCTTTAATTTGTCACTTTTCTGTGTGTGTCACTATTTCATAGTGGAAGATGTTTGCATGCTTAAAGTCCAATTTCAAAAAGTCAATGTAACAAACAACAGCACAGCCCTTTAAACTGATCTGTCATTATTCAGCATGATTTTCAGGCTTTTACGAAACAGAATTGCAAAATCAGTGGTGAAATAGTGATTGTACTGCAGATAACTAATCAACAGCTTAACTGTCGTGAAATATTTGCATTTTTCACACTGCTGATGGTCTGAGTGATTATTGGATGCAATAATCCGCTTCTTTTCATTCATCAGTATTTTTATACAGTATCCAATAAAAATAAATAAATAAATGCATTGGTTAAAAACTTTGCCAGTAAGGTCCATAAATAATGAAACAAGAATTTAACATTTACTTATTTACTTTATTGACAATTTATTCAAGTCAAGGTCCAAACTGACAAGAAATATTGATGAAATGCTAGTTAGCTTTAGTGGAATTTGCTCTAAAACCACAATTTTCCTGCAAATGAATTTTAGTTGAAAACATTGTTTAGCTCTCCCTGATTACTGATGAATTAATATCCAGTATTAGGTAATAGTCTATACTGACAATATTTTTCTGTCTTGGTGTAACTATGTGCATTAACAGCACCATTTCTGAGGTAAATATGTTGACTTTCTTGAAAATGGTGACTTTGGTGATCTGTGATCTGTTCCAGGCCAAACACAAACGTTTTCTGGGCCACTCTGCTCACCTGACAAACATACGCTTCACAAACGGAGATCGCTTCGTTGTCAGTGCTGGAGGAGACGACAGAAGGTAATGTTGATGATATACAAAAGTGAGACGTAAAAGAATAAAGTACAAGTACACTATCAGTACTTCACTTGAGTGTTCATTTTACTTTTACGTCCAATGTTTAACATTAATATCTGTTTTTCCTACTCCTAACATTTTCAAAATGAGCAGGGTTTTTTTTGTTGTTAATGCATTTAAGGGTAATTATTTCATAGACTTGTTTTATGTGCGCATCATTAAACACATTATTTTCATCAGGACTATAATCAACCTACATATATACAGTAAAAATAAATAAAATAGACGATGCCTTAGTGCATATACACCATAACAAATGTAACCAGATTACATTTTCAATGTTCAGAATTTTTTGTCTTTTATTTTCAGTATTAGTATTTTTTTTTACATTATTTTTAGTTTTTAGCTCCTATAATAATGTGAGAGATATTCTAGATACTCTTTGTAAAGGCATATCTTTAATTTTTTAAGTTTTGCATAAGATTTTTTACATTTACTATTTACTTCAATAAGAAGTAATAATAAGACTCATGCAAAAATATTTTAATATTCTTATCCTAAATTTTGTGTCATTGGCTCTTAGAAATGTGTCACATCACATTTAGCACACCTAACTGCAGTAAATGTATGTGAACATGATAAATGCCACCCGTGTCAAATAGAAAGTGTGACATGTATAGGGTTTTCAAGCTCAAAATTAAAAGTAATTTGAAATTAATTAGTGAAATGATTATGAATGAATGTTACAATTACAGCAAATGATTCCTTCAGCAGATTCAGATGGAAAATTTGGAGAAAATTATTGAATCCTTCATATCTGGCTCTACTTTAGGGTCCAATGTGTGCACTTCACTTCCTTTGGAAAAGAGCTAATGTTTTTCCCTGGGTCCTTTTTAGCCTCTTTGTTTGGAGGTGTGTCCATACCCCTCACTAACGAAACACGGCGGACCATCCACCTTCACAAAGTCTGGGCGTCTGCAAGTCATCATCGTCAGAAGAAGTAGAAGACATAAGTTCCATTAAAGAATGAGTCTCAAAGTGGAGGAGGACGGGCCTGGCAGCTTGTAAATGAGGGAAAGTGGCAAACTGACTTACTGCCTCAAAACTAGGTGCATGCATGTGTGCAAGGCTCAATTTCATTACAGCATCAGTCCTGATTGTGAGCAAACAGCCCTGCTCTCACAACTCCACATCACTACTGGAAGAAAAACAATAATACAGCTCTCTAATAGGTGTGTATCATTTCAGTGGTAGGTTATTTTTTAACAATGACACTATCTATGTCCATGTCCCAAATGGCAGTTCTGCCACTTGGTAGGCCTATGAAATTGTTACTGACAATGCCATTTTTTTTAACCATGTAGCAAACTGAATTAGCCTTAATCCGAGTGTGATGAGGGTCTACATTCTTTTTGTATTATGTTTGTTTTACTTTTTGGATCACATAGTCATTTATTTGTGCTATTTTTACTATGTTTATTCCAAATCCTGTGGCCTTCCTCCTGAATGTAACATCCACTGTTATGTTCTGGATGTCAGCATGCCAAAGCATACTATGCACTGTACACCTGACCTGGTCACTGTGTTAACCCTGGTGGTTCATTTATGGTTTGTTTATGTGGTTGTGTTATTGACTGGTTGACCTCAAGCCTTCCTCTGCAGTGTTCCCCTCATGACATGTTAACGTGTGCATACTTGTTTGAGGACTTTAAGTGGTAAATGGTGTGCATGGCTTAACGAAAGACAATCCGACCCAACCAGAATCCTCAGAAAACAAAACAACAGCTGTAAGATTGATGTTTCAATGCACTGTTGCGATTCTTTTCACTTTTCAGTGTGCTGCTATAACGTATTATTGTCGCATTTTCATGACGAGTGTGACGTTTTTTCAACACTAAGTTCATGTTTTGTGTAATGAGATATATTACTTCAATGGAATGTTTTATCAGAGAAAATATAACAAGTGCAAAACCCTTTGCTCCTTGTATTATGAATAACTACAAAAAATGTCGCTGCATATTTTGATTTACATTACACCAGTGTAAATATCATTTGTAGATATTCTTTTTGTATATTTTTTGTGAGACATTTCTTAAATTTCACTTTAATAAAAAAGAAGAAACCATGAACTTGAGTTTTAAAGTTTGAGTGAAATATGTTTACCGAGTCAAAAACAGCAAAACTGACCACTTAATAATGCAGAAAATCAGTGTAATAAGCTATGATTGCTCAATATAACTTATCAATAAATAGAATAACTTCCTGTCTTATCTTTGGTCATTGTAATTTTATCACAAAAGTGTGTCCTTTAAGTATTGGTCCAAACAATTTCAGAGCACATCCTCACACACTAATATGCACAAACGCCAACTACACACCCTTGAAATATGCGTAATTGTTTTATTTAGGATGAAACAAATACAGCAAACAAAGCTTTTTCATATATATATATATATATATATATATATATATATATATATATATATATATATATATATATATATATATATATATATATTTTTTTTTTTTTTTTTTGTGTGTGTGTGTGTGAGTGTGTATAGCCTATATACATATTTTACACACAAAGGTGAGTCCATAAGCTGAAAATATCGAGCAAAATCCAAAAACTGATCTGTTATATTTGAAGACTATAGTAATTACAGCTGAGTTTAGTGAATTTAACTAATCTACAAATGTGCACATTTTGTAATGAATTTCTTCCTTTTAAATTAACTCCACATCTGTCAAAAAAAGGTTTCAGGCAAATGAAGATTAGGATCACTATGACTTCAGTGGTTGACAATGTAATGCAATATATAATACCCTGAAAAAACTATTTATTAGTGACATTTGTGGAGAAATTGCACTGCACTTCTATAATTCTAGTGAACATTTGTTTTGTGATTTTTAGGTATTTCTTACGTATGTTTATGTATATATTTAGCACAAATACTCAGGTTATAAAATACTCTTATGATGAAGAAGGAGGCCATTGGGAGGTCGGGTCATAATTTGACAGAGAAAGAGCTGCCACAGGAGCAGCCATGATCTGCTTGAGGATTCTTCAAAACTTGGAAGGCAGATCGGATCAATTCTTGGCTGAAATCCACAGTGGCTCCTTTCACAAATTCTAGGCTGTCCTGGTCCACGATGACACCAACTCCTTCCTGTTCAAACACTCTGGACAAAGGTAGGACATAGTAGTTTGTACATGGTATGATTGCAATTATGGTAAAATGCCAAATCTATGGCTAGTGACTACTTACATGTCATCCTCATTCCTGTTATTGTCAACTGAGAACTTGTACTGGAACCCAGAGCAACCCCCACCCTCAACATGTATTCTGAGGTATTCACCTTTTTCTGTGATCTCGTTCAGTCTCTGAATTAAATAAAAACACCAACAGAATTAATAGGGTACAACTTGCAAAAATTAAACACAGTGTAAATTTCAGTGTTAGAAATAGAAAACGTCCCTCCGTGTTGTCCCTGTGGATACTACATATTCACGTTTACATTTATAATTAAGATTTGTGTTGACCTTCAAACAAGATTCTGTGAGATGTACTTTATCCTCAGAGGACGTCGACACAGCTGAGTTTTCCAGAGCAGACGTGCTGTTAAAGCGCGGATGAAGCCTAAATGTGTGAAGCGGCTGGGAACTTTGGGGAAGTCGGCGACACTGCTGGGTCACACTAGAGTTGTTTAGAAGAGACGAAGCCCTACAAAAACATAAAGCACTGTTGTGATGACATGTCAGTTAGCTACAGTAGGGTAGCTAGCTAGCTAACAGTAATTGGTTAGCTTGCTATCTAACCCTTGTTCAACATCTCATTTTCAGGAAAAACCATTTAAAAACTTATCAGAGTTAACATTCAGAATTTTGGTTGTATAAAAAAACAAAACCTTACCTAACCAGGCTTAATACTTTCGACTTTGACGCAGTTATCATTGCTGCTCTTGCGAATGACATCTTCCATAACAAACTGCAAGAAGCACCACCTTCAACAACAGGCAAGGACAAAACAATACGCTTATTGGCTTTTAAAGTTGTCAATCAAAGAGACCCGCCTCTATTGGAAAAACTGGAATCTGATTCGATAAAGTACCCGATGATCATGACAAACGGAAAAAGATTGAGATTCTTTTTATACCGTAGTTTTGCTTTGCAGGCATATACTGTTTAGGCTATGTCCAACCTAAACAACAGAAGTAAACCTATATGTAATGATAACTTTACAATAATAGATGGAGTATTTTTCTGTATATTACAGCGTGATGTGATGACTATAATAGCGCCAAACAGGTAGGATATAAGAGTTGTGCCAGGCAGGGTTATATCCTGGCAGAATAGATTTCGGATATAAGTACCCACAGGGGCGTATTTCCGATCTCGTGATACAGGGAACAAAAAGGTGTAGGCTCTGTTTTTCTCTGTTAGAAACAGGTTCAGCAGATTTACAGGTACTGTATGTACTTTATCGTAATTGCTTATAGTTTAAATTTTAGTGAAGTGAAAATTGCGTATGTGTGTTTTAGTTTACCACAGTGCTGTGTCGTGAGAATTACACTTCCTTGTTATGTTAAAGTTTGTTTTATGTGTCGTCATTTAGTGTCATATGATTTAAAACCATGCTGACTGCGCAGGTGATGTGAATCACCCAAGGCTGGAATCAAACTAATTTTACCACTCGTTCTTTATGCTTCATTCAATGCTTTCCTAGGTTGTGATAAAGAAGGAACATGGATTGTCGGACTGGTTTCGTCGTCTTCTTGTCGTTAATTGGGCTCACCTTCGCGGTTCCGGTCAAATTCGTGGACTGCGGTAAGTGTTAATCATTCCTGACTGAGACAAACCAGTTTAGAAACATGAGTTGGTGAAGACGTCTAAAGGAAAAAACTTCAGGAACAACATACCGAAAGTTGCTCACATTAAAAATAATAAATTGTTCCAGTTTAACACTGTTAATCTCAGTTGATTAATTCATTTTGTCAACTAATTGTACTGTAGGCAGAACTACTTTATTCCATTTAATTTATGTTCAAATGCAATATAAAAGAATTGCATATTACACAAGTTTGTGTATTTGTTTAGTATTTGTGTCAATGCTTTCCAGCACCGACACAAAAGTACGTCTAGAAGTGTATATTATTAGGATTAAATATCATGAATCACATCCAAAAATAGCAGACTCTTATCAACTTGAAAATGCATTCATTATTATTTAAACACTAGGAAGTCTGAAATGCAACATTGTTCTTAAACTCAGACTAGAACTTGATTGTAGCAAGCAGCCATTTGAAACACCTGTTGAAAACTGATATCCCTAATAAAATGAAGTAAAGCTAGTATTATACCCCCCCTTTTTAAGTGTGTGCGTGTACATTTATATCTCTTCAGGTTCCTCTTCTGGAAAAGTTAGCGCAGTGGACATATCCCCCTGTCCCAATCAGCCATGCCAGCTTCACAGAGGAGACAGCTACAGTGTCAATGTGACATTCAATAGCAGTGAGTATGCAATGTTTTTTTGGTAAATACCTTTCCTTACAGTCATGACCATGCCAGAGCTATGACATTTCAGCCATATTTTATGTTTCAGATGTGGAGAGTGACACAAGTAAAGCAGTGGTTCATGGAATAATCGCTGGACTTCCCGTTCCATTTCCCATTCCCAACGATGATGGCTGCAAGTCTGGAATCCAGTGTCCTATCCAGAAGCAGCAGAGCTACAACTATATGAACGCATTACCTGTGAAGTCTGAGTATCCTACAGTGAGTACCATAAAATGATCCCCTTAAACTGCCTTTTTAGAAAGTGCACTAATATATTAAGCCTGTAGTCTTTGCATTTTATTTTTCTGTTGGTTGTACTGATTTGACTTCGATTGAAATAAAACTGTCCATAAGCTATATTTACTCTGTTTACTGATGACTCTTCTTCTGTTTCTAGATAAAACTGACTGTGGAATGGGAACTGAAAGACAAGGACAACAAAGACTTGTTCTGCATCAAGTTCCCAGTTCAGATTGTTTAGGATGGCCACAAAGACCGAATATATTGAAAGGGATTGAATAAAGCATATGGCTATGAATGATTCTACTTAAGATCTAATTTTATACATTACTCAAATTGATTTTAAGGTGTCATCTGCTTGCAAGACTACTCATACTCATCCTAAATCTGACAAAATAAATACAGGGCTGAGTTTTCTCGTAATCTCATCTGTGTAACAGTTGATTTAGGAATTATGGTTAAAATGGTTCTTTGTCAGCAACTTGTGAGCTACATTCCACAAATATACAAATGTTTTAACTTATTGGCTGCTGTGTAGTCAGAATAGGTACATTCTGTACTTTTTCTCAAACATTTTGTAGTAATTTTCATACTAACCTTGTACTATCAAATGTGGAAATGCATTGTTAATAAAGATTACAATAAAGGCATCTAACATACTGAATGCATTTTGTGCAATGTATTACTGGTCTTAAAAAAAAAAAAAGCAAGCCAAAATATTGTGCTGTAGGCACATAAAAGGCATTGAGAATCCTCACTTCCTGTAAAGAAGTGAATATGGTGTGATCAGTCAGAAATGTAATGAGGAAGTTGATACTTCCAGTCACGCATGAAGTGACATGAAGGTGATTCATAATGTTATCATTGGTTATTAGTGTATCTTTGTGTAAAACAAGTTTTAAAAAGCAACTCTAGTGCTGATAAAGTATTAAAGCTTTCAGTCTGAACTGTGCAAGTAAAACATTGCACAAGCTTAACATGGGCTTGATCACTTAAGACTATTCAGAGAAAAAACACTTTCTTTCCTGACTCTGACCCGAGTACACTGAATTTTCTTTGTAACCATGCACTGAACCATGCACTGAGGTCCATGTAGACGTGATTAATCAGTAGGTGGAATTATTTCCCCAAATCAAACAAACTCCTGCAATTGTTTGTGTAAAAGATAACCACTGAGATTTTCCCCTGGAAAGAATTAAATGACCTTTGTGATACTGGAATCTGTGGCCTGAACCAGAAGACACCTCACTTTTTAATCCTGCTTTGTGATACAAGTTTCAGCCTTTTCTCATTAGTGGGCTGAGGTAGATCAAACCTTATCTGTCACCTCTGAGAGATGTTAACTTGGCTGCAGTTACATTTATTACAATTTAAAGTCAGCCAAAAGGTTAACTTTGAAAATAACTAAATGTATTGGTCTGAACAAAGGTCAGCCATAAGGAATGAATGTAAAGCAATGTAGAAATATAAAGAAAGTATAATAAACAAGTCAGGTTCATTTCAAACAAATGTCATGCAAAGAAAAAGTCTTAAAAAAAGACCACAAAAGTACCTTCAACTTTTCTACAAAAATTGAAAAGCAATGTTGGGTTGGAATATTGTGCATTGTGGAGAAAAAAGGAACACAATTTGATAAGTGGTATTGATAGACCACTTTTTAGAAGCAGCTCCATTTAATCATGTTCAAAGGTTTCTGATGAGTTCTGTTTCTGCCCTAGCTTTCTGTAAGTCACAGCCCCACAAAATACCTTCAATATAAAATCATCTGAACATCACAAGGCTCATAAGACTTTGTACTTTTCCAACCAAAAGTTAGTCATTAAGGCAGTATCTATATTTGACTTATGCTGAAAGAATATAGCTTTGGCTCTTAAACCGAGACACCTGCATGAGGGAGGAATAGTTGGCATATTTAAGCAGATATCAGTCCTCAGGTCACAGCTTTAGTGCAAGCACAGCAAAGGGATAACTGGATCAGTATCCATATGACTTGCTGTTTCTTTCTCAGGTCATTTTGATGAGTATAAAAGGTGCAAAAACCACTATAAACAATATGCACAGTTGCACATGTGTAACATGTGAAAGCTGGAAGATATTTCCACAGTTGAAGTCAACAAGACAATGTTGCAACAGATTCCATGCAGCCAGTCCCAAGCAGCTGACGTGAAGTCACTGAACGGCATGACACTCTGAACACAAAGTTGCTATTGCAGGGTATCCCTTATTGCAGTGGTAGCTATGCAGATGGATTTCACATGACAGGATATAGTATTTCAGTAGACTTGGTTGGCTCCTCTCCGAACATAACATTAGTAAACCCTCTCGGTCCTTTTCACTGTCCATTTTGCTTGAGCCTCTCCAGCCGCTGGAGCAAAGCATTCCCAAAGGCCTCTCTGTAACGTGGACTCAGTGTGTCCAGAAGGGAGTAAACAGTCTCATGATACTGGGTGCTCAAATCTTCATCCACTTGGTCAAAAGCATAGCCCACCACCTGTTTGGTTAGAAAGTACTGACTTATTATAGGATTCTGCATCTTTTGCAGGCTTAATAGTTCATAAGGGAAGTAATCAAAAAAACAACACACTGGGCATCACACTGTTAGTACAGCTTACCCTCAGTCCTGCTTCTGTGAGCTCCAGACAATACCGATTTCCTTCTCTTGTTTCCACATTTATGTAGGCCACATCTGATGCACTGTTGAGACTTTGTGACACGTGCATTTCCGCAACAGCAAAAAGCACATCATTGACTACTGCTTCTGCCTCTAATCTCATGTCCTTGACACCCCCAAGCTCCACACAGTCTTCATCAAAAGAGACAATGGACTCTTCAGGTGGACAGTCAACCTCCATCCCCTGTAAGACAAAAACAACACAATTACTGACTCATCAGAAAAGCAGATTTTAGTGAATTGCCAAACATTGTAATCCACTCTCTACATAAACCTCTCAGAACCACTGCACTTAATGAGTCCATAGTTTCTGTGTCTATTTAACAGTTCACTGGCTACAACTTCTCCATTCTAGTATTTTCTATACTACAGTTAAATGTGTGTCACAGTCTACCTAACTATACATGAAATACCCAGTCAAACATTAGAAAATGTTTTGTGTGCTGTAAACTTCAATGACTGTACTATAGCAGCAATGTTATGTTTAAAAAATACCTTTAAAGGTCAATTCACAATACAAACAGGAAAAACACAAGTGAGAAACAGCTGTGATTGTGATGTGACAGTTCTGCCTTTACCTTGGTGAAAAGTGGATTATTTTTAACAGTGGAAACTGTGCAAATAAAGCAGTGAATCTATTCATGTGATAAAAATAATCTTTACTTCTTTGTTCCAGTTCAACAATTTTGTCTTTCTGAACTAATCACAGTTGTAGAGGATAAGAAGCAAGTCCCAGTTTCACATGTCTGGGCTTGTATTTTGTACTGATAGGACACATTCTTTTCTACAGAATCCAGAAGTGTACCTAAAAGATATAAATGAATCAGTAGAAGCTTTCGTTTCATGTCGCACTTATCAGAGGTGACCATGTATTCAGTTAAAATTATCTTATGACAATATTAGTCAAACTAACTCAGTTTCTACACAATCAGAACAAATGCATCTGTGCTTTTTTTTTTTCCCCCAACAAGTTCAATGTTGCCATGCTCCATATGTGTCAAGGCTATTGCAATAAGTGCCAGCTGCTGATTGTTGCTTCACCCTTGGCTGGGCGCCTGTATGAACAACACTGCTATGAAACATGCAGCAACTCTTGAGTCAAGGGTCACCAAACCTGGTCCTCGAAGGCTACTACCCTACATGTTTTAGATGTATTCTTCTTTCAGCAAACCTGAAAGCCATTATCAAGCTTCTGCAGAGCTTGATGACAGGCTTATTATTTGAATCAGGTGTGTTAGAAGAAGGATACATCTAAAATATGCATGAAAGCGGTCCTTGGGGACCAGGATTGGTGACTCCTGCCTTAAGCAACATTAGTTTTGAAGTTTGGTATTACTGTGATGAGGATGTGACAGCTGACAACCACAGTGAGACACCAATTTTTTGTAAGGAACAAAAAAATATATTTTTATGGCTTGTACTTTCATAAATCTAAAGGTGTATATTTGACAGTTTGTCATCATCTTCCATTTTTCAACCTTATGTATTAGAGCAGTGTTTCCCAAGTGCAGTCCTTGTGACCCAGTGTCCTACATGTTTTAGATACTTCCATCACACCTGGAAGACATTACATCATTATCAGACTTCTGCAGAGCCTGATCATTAATTGAACCAGGTGTGCTGGAAGAGGAAAATATTCAAAATATGCAGGACAGTGGGTCATGAGGACTGGACTTGGGAAACCACTGTATTAGAGAAAAGGGAGAAAGAAAAGAAAGAAGGTATAGTGGAAGCACACTGCTGAAACTAATATATAATAATTTGTCACAAGTACACACTAAATTGTATTTTTTTGTATAAAATCTGAGGTTGTAACACACAAGATGTAGATGTGAGAAAAATGGTAAGTGATGACAAAAAGCAAATCATAACTAAATATATAATTTTACCATTAATTAAATATAGACTTCAATGTAAGATAAGATCATGTGTCCTGACACTTAAAGTTCAGTTTAATTTAGATTTGTGCTTTTGTTTAGTAAAAAATAAAGCCTGATTTATATTAAGGGCATGTGAAAACCTTCCCGCTAAATAATAGCAAAATTGGCTAACTGTCCCCTACTTGAGAGTAGCTAGAATAAGGTTAATTGGCTAAAGTAATCTTAGTTCATACAAAGTCCAAGATGCATTTTAAATCCAAGGTTTCCAACTCTTCTTGTAGTCCAGCAGATAAGGGAGACAACTGTTCAAAATGTGATACAAGTGCCAAATATTGCCAAAAAGTCTTTGGGGATAACTTTTTAAAAAAAACACATTGGCCACCTGAAATTGAAGATAGTTGTCATTTTTCAAGATAGCTGCCATTCTGACATGGAAATCACCCATTTTACAAGAGAATTTCACTGGAGTAACCCATTTTGTTGCATTTTGGTGATTAAAAAGTAGGTTGGTTATAGGGAAACTAAAAAAAAACCTAACTAAATCTATCTGGTGCTTCTTTATACCATTTCTAGCCTGAAAAACAGTGAAAAAGTCTTATCAGTTTTCCCAACCTTCTACCAGCCACTCGTACTCAAGTGCCAATTGTGGACTCAGGAGACTGGTATCTGGGACTACTGTCATGCAAAGTGCTGCCAGGCCCACTGGGAGCAATTCAGAGTTCAGTGTCTTCCTCAAGGACACTTCGACATGAGCTGGGACGCGAACCACTGACCCTTAAGTCACTGGATGACTCTCTACCAACTGAGCCACAGCCGCCACTGCTTGGAAGAAGACTGGTTGGTATAGCTTCTTCAATGCACCCTTCATGGAAGGTTCCATTAAATTTGGACTTGTGGTCGAGTATGAGTAGTCACTGGCTTGTGACAAGACCAAGCCCATATCTTTCTGGAAGGCCAGTAAGATATCCCTTCCTTTCCTTTGACGTTCCAACTCAGAAATTCCTGTCATCCTGGCAGTGTTGACATCTGGTGACTCCAGTCCCAGCTGTTGTAGCCGCTGCTTGTATAGGCTGACCAGGTCTTGATTTTTTATTTTTTTTTACCTCCCCTCCTCTCTCTCTCTGTTCTACAAGTCACCAACTCTGAGAATGCCAGGGCTTGTTGTTGAGTGCACTGGCACTGCTTCTCTTTCTCAGTGTTCCTCAGGTGGTTTCTCTTGGTTGTACAGGCTTATTAGGCACCCCCAAACTATATACATCTAGTATATACTGTACTACTACTATTATTACTACCGGTATATATGTTCTGTAGTTTTAACTCAAAGCACCAGAAAAGGTAAAAGGAAGGATCTTCTTGATGGAGAAGTTCAAAAACATGATTTTGGATGGTCAATAATGTCTGATTTGGTGACAGAATGACCCACAGTGTACAAAATGTAATCTTTCCCTGTATTTTGTAGTGGCCGTCTTGAATGTCACGTAGCCAGCATTACCATTTCAAAAAAGCAACCCCTAAAGAGTATGTGGGCCAAATTTGGCGCTTGTATCACATTTTGGACGATTCCCCTTAAAATTATACTTATCTGCTGGACTATTGCTCCTGTCTTAAATAAATGTTAGTTTCTCCATCACAAAAATCGTCAACCTGTAAACCTGTCTTTACCGATCAAACACTGCACTACAACATCACACTTGTATGCTAACAACGATTTAGTTTTTGTTAATTTATAGATATAGCTTCAAAAATATATGCATCATTCGGGTTTCATGTTGTGCCGTTATCACAGCTTTTTTAACCATTAACAGGTTAATTTTTAAAGTCAATCATCGACATGACAGCGACATCTTGAGGTGAATCAGAACAGTGTTGTCCTAGTCGCGATTTTCTTTGCGTATTGCCATTACAAATCGTAATACTGACTTTAAATCACATACATTCTAAGAATAAACCACGTATATCTTGACCGAGCTGATGTAACTTGCTAATGTTTCAGGGTAAATGAAGCTACTGTACTGCAATGATGACAAACCATCCGCCCTTTCTCCAGGCCATGATTACATGCGTATGTACCTTAGACATGCATGTTATATCCATATATATTTAATAATCACAACCAACGGGCAATCTACATATAATACAACCATCACAAATGTTATTTTGAAACGAACGGTTTTTTCCTCACCTCCACGATGGTTGTGTTCTTCCGGCTTGTGGAAAGTTCCAGCCCACACCGAGCTGCGCGTGGAGGAGGTTCAATCTGACTAACGTCACTGTGAGAAAAAGTGTTCCAGTTAAGAGATGGAAGGAACCGAAGACAGGATATACTTTAATCGCATTGCTCCCTGTTTGGGGTTTACTTACCTTATGCTTAAGTGAATTACCTACAGTTAATAAACCTTGAGTCAAACCAAGTACGCCGCTCCTCTGAGTTCCGCCATGTTATGACGTCATGTCTAATCCCACCCCGGTGTCCGGAGTGTGTAGACTCAATTGGTGCGGAGTCATGAAAGTGTTTGTAAACAACTCAGTCAGAAGGTAACTTAAAAGCTGCACCAATATCTTAAACTCTTCCTTGTGTAATGTATGCTTGCATGTCGAATTGGCGAGCTTATGTAATGTGTTTTTGTGAGTGTACATCTTGAAATGTAAACCGGACAGGATATTGCATTTTAGGTTAGCCAACCTGCTAGTTAGCAAGCATGTTACAGCAACCATAGCCGGGTGTTAGCTTGTTATGCTAATGCTTCCTCACTTCTAACGAAAACGGTGGTCTATAGGCTAGCTAGCTAACAGCCGTAGCTCAAATCTGCTAGCTGGCGAGTTAGCTATTGGTATGTCTTTGTCTAGCCATAAGTGACATCGCTGCTCCTGCCCATTTACCCCATGCCACCCCTGTTTTAATAAAGCATAGCTACATGGTTAATGACTAGCCGTTACCTGCCATGCTAACATTTGTTTCGCAAGAGCGTTTGCCCAACTTATTGACACTGGCTTCAGAATGGGACTGTGTTTAAAAGAACTGTAACATTTCTGTTCTTACTTAGAATTGTAATACGTATATATTTTTATATACGTGGAGCCTAAACTTGTATCTATTACAATGCTGCTGTCATAATGCTTTGAACGCTGCCACCGTGTTAAACTACTATATTATACTGGCTGGTGTTGTCAACTGTGAAATTTAAATGGGTCACCGTACGTGTTTTTCTAGGTGCCGCAAACTGGAGTCGGACCACTTCCCACACACGTACCCAAGTGTCAACGCATCCTCGCCCGTGTCCCTACTTCTGGGATATGAAGGATGTTTGAGTTCACAAGTAGTGAACATATTTAAGTCGACAGGATGACACAGCTGTAATACCAGTGAATAATTTATAAAGTGTCCAGTAGATATAGGATTCCTGGTGCAGACCCTCGTCTCTTTAGTTTCCTCTTTATTGTTTACCCATTACTTTAAGATGCCTTGGCCATTTTCGGAGTCCATCAAGAAGCGGGCTTGCAGATACCTCCTGCATCGCTACTTAGGGAATTTTCTGCAGGAGAAGCTAAGCTTGGACCAGCTTAGTTTAGACCTTTACCAAGGCACTGGATCACTTGCACAAGTACCGCTGGATAAATGGGTATGTTGGTAATGGCCTTGCCTTGTATTGATATTTTAAACATATTATGCAAAGAGTAAACAAAAGTGCTTTTCTTCCACAGTCATTGAATGAGCTCCTAGAAACAGCTGATGCCCCTTTCGAGGTTATTGCAGGCTTCATCCAGACTATTTCACTGACTGTTCCTTGGGCAGCCTTGCTACAGGAAAACTGTGCCCTTGAGGTCAAGGGTTTGGAAATGGTTTTTAGACCAAGACCAAGAGCGGGTACATAGATATCACAATTCATTATGTAACCCTAAAGATAATGACTCTGTTGAGAAAGGTAAACATGATGAGAAGATTGCAAGTTAATTGGATTGAATATAAAACTGTTTTATCGTTTCTTTTCAGCATCTGGTATTGAGCCCATGTACTGGTCCAGTTTCATGACAAGCAGTATGCAGCTTGCCAAAGAATGTTTAAGCCAGAAACTCACAGATGATATGGGAGAGAGTTTCCAACCTTTTGAAGGACTGGAAAAGTTTGCAGAAACAATAGAGACAGGTAAATAATACTTTTCTGGATGGTTGTATTTAAATAACCATATGGACGTATTACATTATTTTGAGTAATTTATATTAATGCATTTCTTGCAGTACTGAGAAGAGTCAAGGTGACATTTTTGGATACTGTCCTTCGGGTTGAACATATCCCTGAAAACTCTAAAACTGGAATTGCGCTTGAAATTAGAATCAATAAGTAAGTCTGGGCAAACAGGTGGTTCATAACAGGAAATTTCTAACAGTCAGAAACACTAATAATGCACAGGCCTATTATATAAGCAAACAGAGCTTTGATAAATGTGGCAGAGTTTAGGTCTTAATGACAAACATCAGCTGTTATGAAGTACATTTCCATAGTTCTGTGTAGATTGATTGTGTTTTGGGTTTGTGTACAGGATTGTTTACTGTGATGAAACGGATGAAGAGACTTCAAATGTGAATGTGCATCAGCCAACTACATTTGCACATAAAAACCTGCAGATGGAAGGCATCACCTTGTTTTGGGATGAATTCTCAGATGCACCTCGAGCTGGTTGTAAATCTTCACCTCCTCCAACGGTTGGTGAGAAATCTGACATTAGAATTTAAGATTTATGACAAGTCAGCCATTTTTAAAGCGAGATTCTTTTGTCTTTTTTTGGGGGGGGGGCAGGAGACTGAGCCAAAGCTTTCCCCAAGCTGGAATCCTAAAATAATCTGTGAACCACATCCTCAGTTCACAGAGCCAATTTCCTCCACAACACCCTTTGAGCCTGTTCAAGTTGGGAGTCTTTGGGGTAAACTTGAGTTGTCCCTCACTCTCAAAAACAACCTAGCTATGCCTGGTGCAAAGGTGAATAACTCTGTAACATCACTGACAATTTTGATAAAATTGTGTATGTAACTGAACATGTACTCAGTATTGTAAATTATGTTTTATGGTACTTTGCTTCCTTTACTTTTCAGCTTGATGTTGTTGGGAATATTGACACACTTGTAATTCTACTTTCACCGCGGCAAGTCCATCTTCTTCTGGACATGTTTGGGGCTTTCTCTGGTAGAGGTGAGTAAATGAGTTGGTTAATGAATGTTTGAGATGATTTAACAGTACACCAGTGAGATAACCTGTACTTTGATAGATTCCCTGAAGGTCTAAACATCGGTGACTGCAGTAAAAAAAAAAATGAATGCAAAAAAAATGTAGAGGAGACCTGTGCATACTATTGAAGTAATTTAGAATTCAGCTGTGAATCTACAAGGTTGACTTCAAATATCTTGTCATTCATATGAAGCTGCACAGGAATGGGCCAAGGATAGAAGGAGTCGACCAATACAGCAAGAAGATGAGTATCGGCTCCAAATGGAACTGAACCGCTGCCTGAAGAAGGAAACTACTATCCCAGGAACAGACCCTGACCTCTTTGACAGCCAGAACACCAGGACTATTTCTAGTCGAGGTGTGGCTTTAGCATGATTCTTTGATCAGCATTCTTTCCTGCTTATATATGTCATAGTTCTATGTGTTTAATGAACATTATGTCTCCTCTACACCTCTGTACTTGGTTTAGATGATGTATTCTTCTCCATGGCAGACATGGACATGTCTCACAGTTTGTCATCCCTCCCTCCTCTGGGTGAACCACCCACTGTGGACTTAGACTTGTCTCTCAATAGCAACTATTCAGCCTCTCCAGGGGAATCTCCTTCTGGAAATGCAACAGTAAGTCTTTTTTCCCCCTTTCCATGCCTAGAAATAAAGGTTAAAAGGAAGAGGTTTACAAATTTGCATCTACTTTATTGAGTGGTTTATTTGTCCCTTGGCTGATCATATGGCATCTTTTTTTTTTTTTTTTTTGTAGGTTTTATGGGATGATTACATGGATGTACCACGACAAAGAGAGAAGCAGACAATTGAAAATCCTGTCCAGTCACGCGATTCACAAGTCCCTCAAAAATTACTTAGACAGACATGTAAGTAAATGCAAAATATCAAAATACTTTTCCTTGTAGATAAAAAACATGTAGGTTCTTTATCTAATATTAAATTGGTTAATCTGAGTAAATCCTTGGTTGGTGAAACATATGCTAATAAGTGAAGTTTCCCAATTAATTACATAGCTTTGTATTATCCTGTAAACTTTTTACTCTATGTGGGTTGTATTGTTTTTAAAGTGCATTATCTGTCTTTATATTTTTTGTAGCTCACCCATCCAAGCATGGTGATGAGTCGAGGCCTGAGCTGGTATTGAAGCTCACACTGGGCAGTCTGGCTGTTTCAGTCCTCCACATTGACCCACTACCACCACCAGATGCTACTCCTAGTCCCCTTGGGCCTATGGCTTCACACTTTTTCAGGATGGTGGGCTTAGGCCAAATTTCTTCAGCAGCTTTCCTTCAGTCTCGAATGGTGTTAAATCAGGCTTGTCCCCATGACCATCTCAGGTGCTCTTTTATTTTAAATACACTTACTCTGTGTGTGTGTATATATATATCTATATATATACAAATTTTTATTATTTTAATTTTATTTTGTTGCTTTTAGTCTGTAGCACAATGGAATTAATAATTGTGACACTTGGACTTCTCTCTGCAGGTTTGTTGGGCAAGGTCTGAAGGTAACCTATGAACACTGCCAGGGATCCAGCCTGCGCACTTACAGTACAGATGTTTCCCTCAACCAGATGGAGCTTTTGGAGTGCCTGTTTCCCTCTGATGTTGGCATTGGTGGCTCCCAAAGAGGCATTCAGTACACTGAGGTTAGCACATCTAGTGATACTCTTGGCTTCAGTCAGTCTGACATAGTATCTATAAACAAAATGTCTGAAAGTTTTTTCTGGCAGTGTTGATTCAAATTGGTTTGTTTGTCCCACTTCAGCTCCTGACATTTGATACCACAGCCAGTGCTGATGCACCACCTTCCACCTGCCTTCATTTGCTTTACAAGCTGGCTGAGCGTAGAGGCCCTCAGGTAAAAGCATTCATCAGTATGAAGTGAAACTGCCTCACCTGTTTTCAAATTTGACACCACACCACTGTCCAGCTTTTAATCAGCTTCCCATTTGATTCCTCCTGCAGGGTGGCCAAGTGCGTCTTAGTACTATCCCCCGGAAAGCTGAGATCCAGATAGAACTGGGACCTGTGCGTTCTGAGCTGGACATCAGCATCGTAGACCGTCTTAACTCGCTACTGCAGCCTCAGAAACTGGCCACCACAGAAATGATGGCCTCCCACATGTACACGTCGTATAATAAACATGTCAGCTTGGTAAGTGCATTCAAAAAATCAAAACACACATGAAAAGAATTTAAGAATTTGTTTTGTATCGTATTGTTGTTCTAATGGTAGATTACTGTAATGTATCCCCTTTGTTCATCATCACACATGAACAAGACTAACTCCTTTGACAGTATAATAAACATGCACATAATTCCCTGATGTCTTTGCCATTTTAAAATGTATTGTAATTTGTAGATTAAACGGCATCAGTATGAAAATGTATGTAGAAAGCTGTATACAAAAATGTAGCTTCAATATAGGTGTGGTATTTTCCTTTATTTATGTCCTTTATATTTTCCCTATTCCTGAAACAAAATGCAGTACTTCACGTGCACGTGTCCGATGTGCCTGATCAGATAAAATAAGTAATCTGAAGATTAGTTTTTAACTGTCAAAAGGCTTCATATATTGTCTCTACACACTTGAGTTTAATGGAGATCTTTATTATTTCACAGCATAAGGCCTTCACAGAGGTTTTCCTCGATGACAGCCACACCCCTGCCAATTGTCATGTATCACTCACTGTCAACGCCCCAGTCCTTGGCCTTGCTGTGCGCTTTCCCATTCCTGACTTGCGTTCAGATCAGGAAAGGGGTCCATGGTTCAAGAAGTCTCTGCAGAAGGAAGTGCTTCATTTGGAGTTGGAGGACCTTGAAGTTAAAACGGAGTTCATGGGTGGAAGTTCTGACCAAACAAAGATGGAGCTCACTTTCAGGGAGCTTATTGGTGTGTGGTTAAAACAGAAAACTTGCTATAAGACACAATTAGATTTTTGGTGAAGCAAAAAACTGTTAATGTTTTTTCTTTAATTTTCTTCCATTTCAACAGGGAAGTTCCAGGAGGATCAGGACCAACCAGCTCAACGATTCCTCCGAGTCTCCCACACCATGGATGGAGATATGACAACATCTGAAAGTGTTAAATTTGATTGGCCAAGGTGTGATTATGATCCTGCCTCACAATGATCATGTCCCAGACTGGACAGACACTCTTAAGTGTTCATGTTACTGTTGTCTGAGCAGGGTTGTCCTAAAGATGAATCCCACTGCAGTGCACTCTATTCTTGAGAGAGTCACAACTGAAGATGATGGTGCTGAGGACCATTCCCTTGAGGAGGAAGAGGAGGAAGGGGCAGCTCATTCATTGAAGGATGTGTGTGACTTTGGAAAACCAGAACCATCTCCATTTTCTTCACGTAGGGTTATGTATGAGAATGAAGAGGTGAGACATGGCTGAAGGACATAGCAGTGGCTTTGTGTATTCTATTACCAGGCACTGCAGTTTGTTCAGTACTATCCAAAATAGATAGACTTCCAACTGGGGTTGTATATTGTGTGGAAGTGGATAAATTTGCATTCTGTAGCAGGGTTAACCTTAGTTTAATGTATTAAAATGTATTATCAATGCATCATGCAAACAGCAACATGTACAGTGATTTGCATGCTTCACCAGAACAGGTGGTGAACACGTGTTTGAAAAAAAATTTTTTTTTCCTTTTTTAAATTCCAGATGGTCATTCCTGGGGATGTTGCGGAGATGACAGAGTTCCAGGAAAAAACCATGAACAACTCTCGTTTCGTCCTTGAACTATGTTTCCCCAATGTGCAATTAGTCCTCCCCAGCAAGGGATTTTATGAAAAACTGCATAACAGGTACATACCTGGTAGTGTGACGTAAGTATTGCAATAAAGGCTTAGCCAATCAGGGATAAAGGTCTGATGTGTAAGATTTAGATAGAATTAGAAAATGTAATTGTAGAAATGGATTATATAATTCAGGGGCAGGTTGTTGTTGCCTTATAACAAGAATCATCATGTTTCTGATACAGTAGAATGAGCAGTTAAAAAAAACAAAGCAAAAAAACAAAAAACAGAATGGTTGCACAGTGGATGAGAATAGACTTCCACTTTTTTCCCTTTCTTGGCAGTTTGCATCCTGTGTTGGAAGGCATAAACCCTACCGGCTATTCACTAAAAAGCCCATAACAGATGAAATAAACACAAAGGAGTTATGCATTTTTAGCAACCACTGTATGTGGCTTTCAGATGGCTGCAAACACCCCCATAGTTTTTTGTGACTATGTTATAGCATGAAAACATTGTGTATGTGCTTCTGCTCATTTCACATATAAAATACATGTTCTAAATCTTACAGAATAAACAATGACCTGCTGTTGTGGGAGCCCACAGCTCCATCACCGGTGGAGACTGTGGAATGCATGCCTTATGGAGTTGGACTTTCTGTTGCCAGTCAGCTCATCAACACTTACTCCAAGGACAGTTTCAGCCAGTTCCGGTCCGCTGGTATTGAGGGTAAGACCAAAATAGAACTTTCCTTGGGTCAGTGAATGTAGTAGACTGGTTGTTGATGTTTAATGTAAAGACATGTTTAGTCAACTCAAAGCATGTGTGTTTATAGCCATGCTTTGTTTTCCCTGCAGATGAGACGAGTGGCTCAGAGGAAGAGAACATGCACTACTACTCTCCGGCCGCCGATCTTGGCCTAAGGTCTCGAAAAAAGAAAAAAACAAAGGCCCAGGGCAAGACTTCCCAGAGCCTGTTCTCCGTCATTCTCAGTGTCAATCATGGCCTTGTGTCTGTACAGACTAATGCTAAGGTAACTTACGATTGTAATGTATAAATAAAATTAGAAAATAACCAAAGAGCCTATTTTATGAAAGTTTTGTTCTGCTTTTTTCCCAGAAGGAGGACAAGTCTGTTTTAAAAAATAAGCATGGAGAGTTTTGGTTGGAGGCGAAAAATGCTGTGGTGTTCAGTGTTGCACAGTATGAAGGTTATAAAGACCAACACTACATCTGCTTCCACACCAGCAGCGTTTGCATGTATCACCAAGGTAGAACAATCACACCCATTCACCTTCATGTTGATGCAGGTGTTTCTTTGTGATTGACAATGCTGTGTAACCGTTCCAAGCCATTTATGTATGGATGTCTCCTCAGGCCTTGTGGATGGGGGCACCTCTGTTTCAGACATCAAATTACCATGCAGGACACATCCCCATTGGCTAGAACCAACTGTTTACCAATCAGAAACCTCTCCTGAGAGATCTTCCACACCATCAGAGGGTATTGGTCTGGAAGCCCGTAGCATGGTCTCTGTTGCTGTCAAAGTCTCATCACAGAATGCAGAACGCAATGTAAAGGTAAGATTTAAGCATCAATTACTACAAAAATAAGTGGTTGACCTCAGCTTGTATTTTATGTGTTGTCCCCCCCCCCCCCATACTTGTTGATTTTCATGCATCTGAATGAATTCCTGTACCTCCCTTATATGTTAAACTGTGGCTAGGGATTAAATGCTTTATAATAATATCTTTACATCATTCTCCATCTGCTTTTTTTCTTGCCATAAGTGTATGGTAAATAACCTGTCTTGTACAAGGCCAGAAGGTTTCTTGCATATGTTTATAGCGTGAATTTGTTTCCCTTTAGTGCTGACGTGATTGCATTTTGATTATTGTTTTTCTTGAAATCCTGCTTCTACAGTAACATTTGTTTTTGACTACACTATTTTTCCTCAAAACCACAGACAAAGATTTATTGTACTTTGGCAGAAATGGCACATGTAGTATATAATTTCAAATTCATTGCCTATTTCAGTTGTTTGACTGCTTGGAATGGTGGTGTATCCCTTTTCATGTAGGAATTTCTAGTAGCAATTGGAGTGAGAGGTGCGACACTCCAACACAGAGTGGTCCCTCCTAGCCTTGGCTGGTATGACCAGGTAGGAAAACACAAGTCTTACAAACCTCTTTTTCATGTAGTTTTACTGTAACCGGATCATATATTTGTAATCTTAATGCTTATTTCTTTAAATCAAACAGATTGTTGACTTTCTGAATGTTTCGGATGAACCTGTACTGGGATACGCACCTCCTACATCTGTCACTACACTTCATCTACACTTATGGAGCTGTTCTCTAGATTACAGGTTAGACTGACTTCAAACTGATAACTAATGTTTGGGGTATTTATTATATTTGTTATAATATGCCATTTCTTTCTCCTGTTAGACCTCTTTACTTGCCATTAAGATCACTGCTGGTAGTAGAAACCTTTAGTATCTCCAGTAGTGTGTCTTTAGACCACTCTTCATCAACACTCAGGTATGAAAGGACTATTGCTTTTATCACTGATATTTAAATGTATATTTTTTTAAATCAATAATCTTAAAATTTGCTAAGTACATTTTGTCATTTTGTCATTTCCAGGATCATTTTGGATGAAACTGCACTCTTCCTCTCAGACAAGAATAATGCAGTTTCTGTCAATCTTGCACGTGGTATGGTGATGTCATAGACTACTTTAAGAAAATCTGCTTGTGTTATTAATATAGTTCCTATGACCACTGCTTTTTTTTTTTGTCACAGATTATGTCCAAGTGGTAGACATGGGAACACTGGAGCTGAGGATTACTGCTGTCAAACCTGGAGTGGATGGAAAATTGGTGATTTCATTGTATATTTTTTCAATTGCCTGGTGTAATTTAACCAAATTAAACTGTTGATAGCATTTTCCTGTTTCTGTTCTGATAGTCTGAGCCCAGATTTGAGCTGCGGTGTTCCAGTGATGTCATCCACATCAGAACATGTTCAGATTCTTGTGCTGCTCTCATGAATCTTATCCAGTATGTAGCCAGCTATGGAGACTTGGTGTCTCCAGCAGAACCAGAGGCCAAGCGCAGTAGTGCTGCTCAAAGAACAAAGGTCAGCTGTGACGTCCTGATCTGACTTCACTCATGTATAAAATGTGACCTTTTTAGAACATGAAAATCAGGTTGGTCCTACATTCTTATTTTGAGTGTTTGATTTTCTCCATCAGGTGGAGTGTCCCAGTTGGCCCACAGTTCAGGGCCCATTGCTTGCTGAAACTGAGCAACAAATGTTGCAAGATCTGATGAGTGAAGCTATGGAGGAAACTGATGCTCAGCATGTACAAGGGCTGCAACAGAATGGTGAAGATTTATTCCTAAATTTGACATCTCCTTAAATAATAGAGTATTGCTAAATGTATTTTATATCATGTCTTACAAATGCAGGGGCACATGAGGCGCAGAATCTTGACCATGACCATGACCCACCCCGCTCAGACCTATTCCTATTCCCAGATGAGAGTGGAAACCAGGATTTGAGCCCCACGTACCCCATGCTCCACTCTCCTCTAATTACCCCCATCCCTAACCTGGCCCAAGAGACGGATGACTTTTGTATCTTAGAGACACCAGGTTCCAGAGGCGAGGTCAGCTGTCATTCATTCACAAAAGTAGATGCAGAAAGGCAAAATTGTTTTCTCCATACTTGTGATGCCTTACTCTAACCAACATCTGTTCAGGATCGTGATCAGGAGCCAGTGGTAAAGCAGCTCACATCTGACCCTGTAGAAATCAAAGATGATCACTTCAGTCATCCTATGGAAGGGAGTGATTCCAGCCGTGGAACCTTGAACTTTCCCATTCCAGAGGTGCGCTACCTCATTAAAGAAATTTCTGTTGTTTGGCATCTTTATGGCGGAAAGGACTTTGGGAGTGCAACTTTTACATCTTCACCTGCAAGAAGCCAAGGGTGAGTCACAAATTTCAGTAAAAATTCTGCACACAGTTGTAATGTGGTGCTGAACAATTCATTGAAGAGTATCAAATGTTTTCCCACCATCTAAAGATGTGCACTAATGGGTCCATTGGTTAATCTAAATTGTCTGGTGGTGTGAATGTGTTGATTGATTTATTTTTTTAAGAAAATATCTTTTGCATTTGTATTAGCTCTGTTAACTATGTAATAGGAAGGGGTTAAGCTTTTCTTCTGCTTTGTAGGTCTACACCTCATAGTTCCCCGTCTCAAACTCCAGTCAGACAGGCTAGAGGTTCTGGAAGGGGTGGAAAGGGAAGGAATCCTGACGTACTAATGGAAATTCAACTTAGCAAGGTAAATGTTGTCATTATTATTATTTTTTTAACACACTGTCCTATAGATTACAGCTTTTACACTTTTATTTTTAGCTAAGATTTCAGCATGAAGTATACCCACAATCCCAGGGACTTTCTGGGTCAGTATCAACAGCAGACCAGCCAGTGTCACGGCAGGTGTTTGTGGTTCAGGACTTGGAGATTCGAGACAGACTGGCTACCTCACAAATGAACAAGTTCTTGTACTTGTACTCCAGCAAAGAAATGCCCAGAAAAGCCCATTCTAACATGGTAAGAAAGTACAGATAAGACAGTAAAATAAATTCTGTGAAGTGTTGGTCACTTTATCTTCGTGTATGCCTTTTCAGTTGACTATTAAGGCCCTGCACATGTGTCCAGAGTCAGGCCAGGCCCCACAGGAGTGCTGCTTGCGTGTTTCTCTGATGCCTCTTCGCCTCAATATTGATCAGGTAAAAGGCAAATTCAAGTTAGTCTGTAAAAATTGTGATAGAACTTAAGTTCTATCAACATATAACGTTCTGACAGTCACAACCACAGCACTCCTAATATAGAAACCATGTTTTGTGTTGAAGGATGCATTGTTCTTCCTGAAGGACTTCTTTACGAGTCTTGCCACTGAAGTTGAGTTTTTCTCACCACCTGCTCAAGAAGGTACAATTGATCATTCTCAGAAAAATTCCACTGTCTGATGGAAAACTTGAATTGGAGCTTCTAACAATATTTTCTCTTGTAGCGGTGTGTGTATCCACTAAAAAAGTGGCCACCCCAGAAATCTCCTGCAGTTTCCAGAAGCACAGTAGCACCAGCCAGGACCCAGCCCCAATCATCTCCGTGCCTGCTCAGAGACGTTTGAGCTACAATGGGTTCTCCACATCTGGCAAGGAGGAAGTGACTGAAAATGAATCCTCCACACCTGCCTTTACAGATCAGCCCATCTTCTTTAGGTTGGTGGCACATGCCTAAATGAAGATGAAATAGCACTACTTACTTTGAAAGAAATACTGGAGTTAGTTGTTTGGGGTTTCTTTTAACCTTGTTTTTTCTAACAGGGAGTTTCGATTCACCTGCGAGGTTCCCATTCGCTTGGATTATCATGGGAAACATGTTGCAATGGAGCAGGTATGTAGTCAAGTAGGTGTGAGCGTTAAGTGAATATTATGTCTACTATTGCTTACTTTTTGTTGTTTCAGGGAACATTTGCTGGGATCATTATTGGCTTGACACAGCTAAACTGTTCAGAACTGAAACTGAGACAGTTGTGCTACAGACAAGGGTATGTTTACTTCAGTGTAATGTGTCAGACTGTCCAGCAACATGTTCCTAAGTATATGATTCACAGCACATAGGGAACTGATAATGTGTTTTGTCTGTCTTTCAGGTTATTGGGTGTGGATAAACTGTTTTCCTATGCAATAAATGAGTGGCTAAATGATATAAAGAAAAACCAGCTTCCTGGTCTGCTGGGTGGTGTGGGACCGATTCACTCTCTGGTTCAGCTCAGTGAGTCAAACAAATGTTAATCAAATCATCTATTACTTTTTTGGAGTTGTTTAATATGCTTTGAAGATTAAGCAAATAATACATTGACCTTGAGCCATTAATGCTAAGGTTCCTGCTGAAACCTGTAAACTCTTTTTGACCTTTTGCATTTGTGCTCATATTTGGTTTTAGTATTTATTTGGCCCAGTTCAGCTTGGAGATTTATTAGACAAACTGAAATCTTGCAACTACTTGCAAACCACCCATACACAACTAGCACACCGATGCAACTGTATTGGATAGTGTATCATTGCTATAGCAACACCTTTCTGTAGAAAAATGTGCAGATCAAGAATTTCTACTGTGTATTCCCAGAGTAGTTAATTTGTCCGAGTTACTTACAATAAGTTGAAAAACATGAATGATAAAAATATCAACACAGCAATAACAGGTGAACCACATCCCCTTAACAGACTGAAACATGCACCACATGACACTTCATTGTATTAACAGTCTATATCCTAATACCAAAGTCAGTTATGAAGTTGTAATCCAAAGTATATAGTCCCCATTTATATCATTGTAAATGCAGCACCAAACTATTTTTTTTTTTTTCCTGCAAAAAAAGACATGCGTTTTTCTTTCATTCATAACTGCATCATTAAGCTATTGATGTAATTTACCAGTTTTCTACTAAAAGTATATCTCTAAGAAATCTTTCTCGTATGTTTCTTTAATCGTATACTTGATTCAGTTCAGGGATTCAGGGACTTGGTCTGGCTTCCAATTGAACAATACCGGAAGGATGGTCGGATAGTCCGTGGATTTCAGCGGGGCACTGCATCCTTTGGAACTTCCACTGCTATGGCTGCACTGGAGCTCACAAATAGGATGGTGCGGACCATTCAGGTAATGGATCATGTCCTGTAAATGTCCATTTTAACCACTGGTGCCTTCATGTGGTTGCCCATTAAATGCAATACTGTGTATCTTTTTTTAGGCTGCAGCTGAGACAGCCTATGACATGGTGTCTCCAGTGCCTGATGAGAGAGACATGAAGAGGATAAAACGTTACTCCCATTATGGACTTGCCCATCAACCTGTTGATCTGAGAGAAGGAGTGGCCAAAGCCTATACTGTGGTAAAAGAGGTACATAAACCTCAAGATGAAACTGACAGTATTTTATTACATAAATGAAAATGACCTTTTAATAAGCATTCTACCCATATTCAGGGGATTACGGACACTGCACTGACGATCTATGACACAGCCACACGGGAGCACGGACAGCGTGGAATGACAGGAGCAGTGGGTGGAGTCCTCAGGCAGCTGCCACCAGCAGTAGTCAAACCACTCATTATGGCCACTGAAGCCACCTCCAATGTCTTGGGTGGAATGAGAAACCAAATTCACCCAGATGCACGTCAGGAGGAGTCTCAGAAGTGGAGGCAGGGTGAGGAGTAGCTCTTATTGCCATATGGTACCGAAAACCCTGATTGCATATAAGCAACCATAACACTGTTTCATTTTCCTCGACATCCTTTAAGAACATTGAGGATGTGAATACAGAGACCTGATGTAAATAAAATGATGTTCATCTGTGGCATTTATAGCTACTGTACTTTGGCTTGTGTCCGCTTTCCTGTTCCCTCACAGTGCCTTCATAGTTATCAGCATTTGTCCAATGGGTCTTTAAGTCAAAGGGATGTAAAAGGTTTCACAGATGACTACATCAGATCACATATTGCTCTCATCTGGATGTTCTTCTGTTCCAGTATAGAGTTGGTTCTGTAAACTCATAAGTAATGGTTTGCTTGATGCACATATTGGTTCGTCTTCAATCAGCTCAGTTTACAAATTGCGCGTGGTTACTTCTCTTATCCTTCTTGGTGTCAACAAACACTAATATTATAGATGTAATTACCTTTAATTTATATGATGTGTAATGTATGTGAGCCTTGTTATTTAATGTAAATACTCCTAATGTGTTCAGTAGACTGAGAACAAATACAGAAACTGAATGTGTTAACACTTGGGTAAAGTTCTATAATCAGCACTTTGAATTGACTTGGAGGGTTTTCTTCCCCAGATGAGGGATAGGATGATGATGATCCAAATATGTCAGTGTTTTGCAATTTTTTTATTATATATATAACTTTTTGTTTTTGTTCTGAGCAATTATGTGTACTTAAAAGCTGCTATTTTGATGAGCTGTTTGTTCAGTTGGATTTTTTTTTATTCACTTGCTTCTCGTGCTCACATTTTTGAATACTTGACAAACTGGAAAGAGAATCTATGTATTCATAATCTGAAATCGAAGTCTTAATGTTCAGTTCAGCTGATTTCTAGTATGTTTGAATATCTGACACTTGGTGTAAGTTGTGTTGCATTCATATGATTTCTTTATTTCTGTGTACATGGAAGGAATATTTCTTGTACAGATGTGTACAGTGATTTGACTTTGTATTAAAAGCATGAAAGGGAAATAAAAACATTTAAACCCTTAACCCCCCCCCCTCCACAAGAACAGTGGGCAAGTGTGGTTTACTTTTCATTACTGTCCTATAATAATTTTGTGTTAACTAGTATTTTTCTTCAAGATACTTATTAAATTGATGATTCACTTTAAATGTTTGTCAGGTGTGAAATACGTTTTATTAAGTTTAGACTTTTATTATAGTACACGCCTCGGACAAGTCGACTTTGTGCGTGTTGCCATGGTAACATCAAATCGGAAAGCCAGTGCAAATCTTTCGCAGAATCTGACTAAAAACGTTGTTTTTTCCCCCCTTCTTACCATGGAGGACGTATCCAACAATTTGATGAGCTTTTCTGTTGAAAGTGGGTTGTCCAAAGACGAGAAGAAATTACTTCACCTTCGCACGCGCTCGGCCGCTTTGACAGTTACTGGGTGCGCGCATGCGGTTTTCCTGTGTGAACTTGTGCATTCTTTAAGGTGATTTACTATTTAACGTGTCAGGATGAACTGCACATAGTCATGGTCATATTATCTTTGGTCACGCCTCTGTTTACATTTAGGACTTCCATCAAAAATCACAGGCAATCTGTGTTTTTTGGAAAAGATGGCGATCTCTGCGTGGGAATAGTTGGAATGGGCCACATGGGAAAACAACTGTTGTTCTCCATCCTGGAGAAGACCAGTATTAAACCATCACAAATCAAGATCTCCACAAGACGACCAGAATCTGCAGGTACACTCAAAGCTTTTACTGATAGTTGCAGAAGAGGATTTGGGCCACCGAACAAAAAATGAAGCTCCAATATATGTGATGTACCTGTCCTTTTTTGTGTTTTCTCTTTTTGTATGGGACATATGAGCCTGTTATAAAGTATTCAATTAAATACATATCCAATAACCTGATTTTAAAAACAGCTTACTGGCCAGTTTATGATGGTTAACCAGCTGATGCTATGTTTTTTGCAGTAGTTTTGCTGGTTTAGCTGGGTGACTAAACCAGTGTACATTATAATGGCAATTATTATGGTTTTGCTGGTCAAACCAGCTTAAAATGGACAGTTTAGCTGGTCCTGCTGGTTTTGCATTGTTGTTTTTTGCTAGCTATTCCAGTTTAAGTTAGATATCAACAAAACCAGCCACAATTTCATGCCAGCTTATGATGGCCATCTAGCTGGAATTGCTAATTACTGTTATGACATAAATAATAGCAAAGGTAGCTGCTGATGGTCCCTTTTTTATTGGGGTCACACTACCACTGCGGTCAAGTTAGCCGTCACTCACCCGCTGTTAAACCAGTCGACACTTAAATTTCACGTGCGCGCATATTCCGTAATTTACGGTTTTCTCTGCTTTCAGCAGGTGTTAAACTGAACGGCGGGTGGGAGTGGCGACTGGCTTCACCATAGTAAATAAACACCCCACACTCGAATATTCTTATTTTTCTGGCTAAAACAAAGTAGGATTATGCCTGGTTTTCAACGGAACACACTTGTAATTGATTGATTCTTTTTCAGGAATAAGCCACTGCTCAGCTGAACTGTTTCTTTTTTAATGTATTTAACCTTTATTTATCCAGGCAAATCATTAATAACACACTCTTATTTACAATGACGGTGTGTCTACGGGAGTAACTGGAGGGAAAAGGGTAGATGGCTGCAAGCTGAAAACATATAAAAAATATTTACATGAAATTATGGCTAAATAACATTTAACACACACCTAACCAGTAACATCAAGAGCAGCAGATAGACATAGGCAGAGGACAGGTGCATTGTGGGAGCTTCTTTACCTCACTGACAGACAATGTAAAGCGCAGGTTATATGATAATGATGTGATTGGTGCTGTGTCCCTCAATCTGCCAAAGGATGAGGACGAGCGCATGGTGTTGGTGATGGCAAACTCTTAAGGATAAAAAAAAACCGTGGTGCTGAGGGGGGGGGGGGGGGGGGTAATTAGGAGACTGTGTACGTGGTAGCCATTAGATTTCTCCTTTCAAAGTGGGAAACTGATAATGGGCCGTCTCCCGTCTCAGAGTTGGAGAATGGGAAACAAGGGACAAATTAATTTCGGATTTCAAAGCGGGTTGTTTTCTGCACTTCATTTGCTCATGAAGGGGAATCGGGGAAAATAAAAAAAACAGGGGCAGTTTTTAAACACTGATTTTGCCGCCCGCATGCATGGCCTGTTCTTCCATCTGTACACCTATCCTACAACGCAGTAGGGGCGCACTGAGGACAGTCTCCACAGTTACAGCGGGGGCCGTGGAGGGACGGGAAGCGGTGCTGTGAACCTCGCCAGTCACCTTCGTCACCTGACCCCTTACATTCTGACCCAGGACCGGTCGCAGAAGTGAAGTGTGGCCCGGGCGCACGCAGGCGGCAAAACCATTGATGGGAAACTGACCCTGTTTTTATTTTCCCCAATTCCCAGTCATGAGCAACCGAACTGCAGTAAAGGACCCGTTTTGAAATCGGAAATGGGTTCATTCCTTGTTTCCCATTATTTCCACTTCCTGATTTGAAAACAGAAATCGAATGCCCACCACATACACGGACCCATAACATCCAATACCAGTTTTTTTCTATGGGGAGAGAACATCCCCCCCTCTATGTTTTTTGTTTTGTTTTACAAACTGCACCCTGATGATGATGATGATGATGATGATGATGATGATGATGATGATGATGATGATGATGATGATGATAATAATAATAATAATAATAATAATAATAATAATAATAATAATAATAATAATAATAGTAAAACATCTATTGGGTCTTAATTTTTTGTGTGTCTTTGGTATTAAGACGTTTTTGGTGATTAACTCTGGATGTGTGGTTCCTCCATTTTTATCCACCAATTTCTTTTCCCATTCTGGTAACTTTTTATGGTGGGAATATGAATGGAAACAAAATTCAGACCTATCGTGATCAAATATAAAAGGCTTCCAGACATTCACAAACCTAGAGATTTAACTACTGCTCCATTCTGTTTATTCGTTCCTCTGTTGTTTGGATGGTATCTTTTTTGATGCATTAAATACTTTTGCTAATGTTAAAAACCTTATGCACAGAAACCCTTATCAGGCAGGTATAAATCTACTGGTTTGTACTTTAATTTAAATATTGGTCAAACCTGTGAAAGAAGGAATAAGACCTTTGCCAGAAAACAAACTAATTGAAATCAAAATCAATGAAAATATGTTTACAATCTTTTTATGTAATTCATTTAAATTCAATTCAGTTATTTATGTTGTACAGCCAAAGCTGTAAAAGTATTATATCACACAGATAATGTAAAAGAATACCATAATGTCACAAATAAGCTGGCAGAAATACAGAATTAGCTTTTTGGTTGTAGTCTAATCATCAGTTAAATGGAGTACAAGCTATATTTGATGTGTTCTTCAACTGTAAAGTAACAAGTCACCAGTTTTGACCAAGAGATACTTATATGTTAATGATTAAACGTTAGTTGATTTCACAAAAATGTACCTCATAGCCCTCAGCGCATAACATATGTCCTACCACCGGGAGGTAATATTTACTCATTATGTACTCACAATGGTATGCTGTTGTTGTATTTGCTTTTCATATCAGCTGTTCCAGCAGGAGTGGAGTGTTTTTTTGATAATGGCAGAGTGGCTGCGTGGGCAGATATTCTGTTCCTCTGCTGTCTGCCCTCTCATCTGCCTAAAGTTTGTGCTGATCTCCACTCTCACCTGTTGAAGCACAGCCTGGTGTACAGCTTCAGTTCTGCTGTGCCTGTCTCTAGGTATGACCAGACCAAAAACACACCACTATATTGAGTTTGCAGCCAGTAACACCCTCTCTTTTGATAATGTTTTTTTTTTCAGACTAGCTCAGCTTCTTGGACACAGCTTCATTGTCAGACCACAGTGTGATTTTGCAGCTTGTGATTGTACAGATGTGTGGCGGTCCTGCACACACGTGACCATGGCTTTGAACAATCCCTCTCTGATTAAGGCATCCTGTCCTCTTTCATCAGATGGTAACTTATATTATATTATATTATATTATATTATATTATATTATATTATATTATATTATATTATATTATATTATATTATATTATATTATATTATATTATATTATAGTTTGTTATTGTTTTGCTCAATATATTTTATATTTATGTCATTGACTGTCTTTTTTTTCACATTGTACTCTGTCTTTCTTTCTTTCTTTCTTTCTTTCTTTCTTTCTTTCTTTCTTTCTTTCTTTCTTTCTTTCTTTCTTTCTTTCTTTCTTTCTTTCTTTCTTTCTTTCTTTCTTTCTTTCTTTCTTTCTTTCTTTCTTTCTTTCTTTCTTTCCTATGAGAAAATTAAGTTTATTAAGTGGGGACAGCATGTTGGTGCAGTGGTTAGCACTCATACCTCACAGATAGAAGAACCCTGGTTCAAATCCCACACCAGACCCTTCTGTGTGGAGTTTGCATGTTGTCTGTGTGGGTGTGTGTGCTGGGTACTCTGGTTTCCTCCCGCCATCCAAAGACATTCACTGATAGGTTAATTGGTTAATCTAAATTGCCCATAGATGTGAATGTGAGAGTGGTTGTTTGTCTATATATTCAGCCTTGTGATGAACTGGAGACTCAGCCTTCACCTGTTGTAGCTGGATTGTGACCCTAGTGAGGATAAAGTGGGTTCAGAAGATAAATGAATGAAGCTTATTAAGTGAGTTAAGTTTATTCCCTTGCAGTGTAGTTTAAGGGAACATGTTAATACTGGGAGCAACCACTTATGTTTCTTCTGTGTATGTAACATGAAATTTCTCGAATCTAAACATTTTTCTTTAGAATGAAGCTGTCTTTACTATTTAAGCTCTGTGATTGCTTGTTACATTACAGGCAGCATTTCTCCTGGGCTTAAGTTGGTGTGTGCAGCTTTGTACATCCTGTTAAATATCTGCACCTCTGCTGGCCTGGGATCGGGTGACACTATCTCCCTGCTGAATTGTCTTTTTAAAGAGAAATGGTCTCAAACTGTGGATTTAAATGCAAAGAGTTTCATCAGCTCCACCTATGCATCCCGTCTTCTCACAGATAAGTAAGAACAATACTATACAGATAAAATGGATTAGTTTTTTATCTAATGAATGTTAGGTCCCCCAATCATTAACTAAACAGATATGATGTCAGGGCATGAGGCATCCCCAGGTCATGACCTTTAATTTGCATTTGATTTGAAGTCAATCAGATAAATAGTTTAGAGATATGAACAAAAGAATGCTTTGTGATTTTACACTTTTGAACATCCCCTTGTGGCCAATCTAGAAATGGTGAATTGTCCAAAATGTAATCAGCTCTTCATCTCAGTGATAGTCAATGATATGAAAAATGTAACATTTCTATTTTTCAAGTTATTGTGTTCACACAAAGGATATCCACCGACGGTGGTGGTTGGACCAAAAACATAATATCCCTAAAAACTATGTGCACAATATGTAATACACAAAATGTAAAAACAAATATGATTAAAGGCTATGTTTTGACTTTATTTCCTCCAAGGCCTTTTCCGTGGATTTCTCTCTGTGATGCACAGACCAAGGACACCCCACTGATGCATTTTTTATCCAGCAGTAAATCGACAAGGCAGTGCATTTCTGCAGTGTACAAAACTCTCCTGGAGACACAAACACAACAGGACTAAATATTGTATTTATTTACCTCAGGTAATAATACATGTTATGTTATGTTATGTTATGTTATGTTATGTTATGTTATGTTATGTTATGTTATGTTATGTTATGTTATGTTATGTTATGTTATGTTATGTTATGTTATGTTATGTTATGTTGTTTCTCCAGATATGCCAGGAAACATGCACGCACACACACACAAACTCAACCAGAAATGGCATATTTGATGCTTTAGGAGGGGAGAAGGGTAGTTTTTGAAAAAAAAAATAAAAAAAAGTAGACTAGTATTTTAGGAAGGTATTGTAATTTGTGTAATTAAATACACATTTTATCCCCTGCATTTGAATTATTATTGGTAGTAGTAGAAATAGATTTAATATTGGAAAGGCGGTTTTATTTGTAGACCATATAACATTTTCAGTGTCTCTACTCCAATGAGAAATATGTAATTATTGTAACGTGAATAAATAAAAATGATCAAATATGCATCCATCGTCTTGTGTCTGATTATGACATTTCCGTTAACGTAACACGTCTTGCAGAACTACAGAGGAGGCAGAGGCGGGGGTAGTCTTGTACTGCACAAGATCTCAACACTCGATGGAAACACGGAAGTATAGAAAAAACGTGTTTTCCTTGTTTTTTTGTTTTTTTTAACTTTCGGTCAAGCTTTATTTAAAGTGTTTCTTCTTTTCCTGTGAAGCAGCTGCTGATCCATGAGACATCTGTCACATGACGGGGGTGAAGCCTGTTCCTGATGCCTTGAATTAGTCGTAAGTGAAATGGTTTCAAGTTGTCAGATTGTCGCCATTACATCGTAGTAACATAACAGGGCTCCGGCTGCACTTTTTATGATTAAACTGGAGCTAACGTATGCTAACCCGTTAGCCAGGTGTCTGTTTGCGGAGATGGAGGCGGCTAATGTAGCCCCCGAATACAGATACGTATTTCGCATTTCCGACTTGAACTCTTAGTTTCAAGTGTTTTAGTTGTGTTGCGTATTGTTTTATTGTTACATGGTGTTGTGTTTAGTGTATCCAAAGTGCGTTCAGGCGGTTTGAGCTGTGTCCTCCGTCTCCCTCCCAGTGGTTGGAGAGGCGGGGCTTGGTTTCATCTTTTTAGCCACAGACTGAGCTGAGGTGTTTGTCTTGTTGGTTTTACAGTCATGGACAGATTAGAAGGCACATCAGAGCTCCAGTCACGGCTGTCATCTTTGTCCTTCTCTTCTTTCTCCGGAATATCATCCAAACAGTGCGAGAATAGACCACTGGACAGGTAACCTGTTGCTGCACACTGTCTACAGCTGCTCACATATAATGCTCATTTCACTTATCTGCATCCTAATGTGTTCACAATACAATGTTTAACACCTATATTCATGCTACATTGCATTCTCTCCAGTCTCCCGAATACAGACCTTTCACAGAGTTTTAGCCCATCTAAAAATCAGGTTACCATGGATGAAGCCAAGGAGGATTCACAGCAGCATTCAGAGGTAGTTAATACTATTTTAATACTCTGTTAAATAGCCCACTCAGCAAGTAGTAGTACACAGAGAGGTGCAATATAATGATTATATATATAATGTAATATTGTACTTGTGTGTGCATTTTGAGGGTAATGAAGAGGCTCCTGCTGAGCCAGCCCTTGGGGAAGCAGCTGAGGAGAACAGCAGCACAGGGAGCTGTCAGCTCTCCAGTGAGATGAAAGGTGAGGACCTGCTGAGTGTGCTATCATGACTGCTGCTTTTCTTTTGTCATTTGGAGTTTATGTGTAAGGTGTCTTGCTAAATATCCCACACAGTATATAGTATGTAATGAATGTTCGATATTGGGGGAGAAAATAAATTTTTTATATATATATATATATATGTGTGTGTGTGTGTGTGTGTGTATATATATAGTTAAGACTAGATATGTGAGCTACTGTCGTGCTCTTTATTGACACATTGCCTTTTTTTTTCTTCTAATGGCAGCCCAGATGCCACCCCTGAATCCCCCAACAACCTGGACATCTGCTGCAGTGAAGGAGCTAAAGACAAAGCTTCAAACTGATAAAGACAGTGTGGTGACAGTGTACCGAGGCGACATCATGACAGTTCATGTTCCCACTGTCCCAGAGGCGAAAAAGGTCTGCTGGGAGTTTGCTACAGATGGCTATGACATTGGCTTTGGGATATATTTTGACTGGACTCCTGTCACAACCCGAGCTATCACTGTGCATATCAGTGAATCAAGTGATGATGAGGATGACGAGGAAGAGCCTGGAGGTCAGTCATAGTTTACATTTAGAATGTGAAGTAGTTGAAGTTGAATTCCCATTATGCATAACACCTAAGCATGACACCCAGGTGACTTGTTAAAGTACCTTCATAACTAGATTAATCTGAGAACATATGAGTCATTTGCTCTGTTAAATGTGACCCTCATTCAAACAATTGACTTTGTACCATAAATCACATGATTGTGATTTCACCTCTTTTTAGCTGCAATTAGGAGCAGTGTTTGTACAGTGTGATATTTGCGATTTCTCTTACAGGCCCTGTCACTAATGGAGATGTTGAGAAGGGCTCCAAAACTCAAACCAACTCAAGCCTGGCTGAAATCTTACCTGTCTACCGTCAAGACAGCCACTTGTCCGTCCAGGGAGGGAGCCATGAATTTCCAGGTGAAGGCACATACCTCTTTAAGTTTGACAACTCCTACTCACTATGGCGGAATAAAACGCTTTACTACAGAGTTTATTATAGTGCCTGAAGTGCCAATTTGTTGTTTTTGAATGTATAAATTAATGCAGAATTTTGCTGTCAAGAACGCTGAACTATTTTTTAATCTATATGTGGAGAATATAAAGTTCTAATATAAAAGTTTAAAATAGTCATATCTATTTTTATCACTTTCGGCTTGTTTTGCCACATGTTGGATTTGCGTATATTCTCAGATAGTTTTGAATGCAACACTTACTCCAGTGTCTTGCTGATAGATAACTGAAGAAGCCTTGCATATGTGCCATGTTTTCATGTATGCACTGTGCTAATTGGTCAAGTGCCCATCATAAAAAAAATATATATATATTGTATTTTGCTGTAACATTTCAATAGTAGCAGTAATCAGGGAACACCTGCACAGAATATTTTTCACCAGGCCAGGTGATTAATCAACAGTGCTCTAAAGAAATGAAAGGTTTATGTTATGTGTGTGTGGGCGCGCGTGTGCATCTTTGATCTATATACTCTTATGCTGCATTGTTGTTACCTGTATTTACCCTAGGTTTTCCAGTATAATTTATTTTTAATCCGTGTTAAGTCTAAATATGCATTTTCAGATAATATAACTGTCCAATACTGATTCTATTATCGGTAGAAAAGAATGTTGAATGTACTGAAGGAAGTGGTGAGTTACTCAGTGTGCTTTTTATGACACAATTCAAAGCCATCCCTTATCATACAAAGCTTTTATTATGTAATAAGATTCAATATTTACGTTTGCCCTGTCCTGTTTAATTTGCTTGTTGGAGGTGGGGAGCTGTAATATTCCATCTAAATGTATTTTGTGCTCAGATGTTGAATGTCGGCGTGTTTTTTGACTGCTCTTTTTGTCTTTGGCATTCTTTGAATCTGATTGTGTTAAATAGTCTTGTCATCTTGTTTCTGAAAAGTCAGCTCTTCTATCATTCTCTTGTGCACATGTTTCCAAAGATGTCACAGAATTGACTGCTAATTCCGTGTACAACATAAGCTTCTCATGTTTGCTCTACTGTATCTTTAATGTAACTTATGGTTATGTTATGTTCCTCAAATTTATATCCCACAATAAAGAGAGGATTGACTATTTCTCTGTGATTCATTTAAGGAATTAAACAGAATAATCAACCTAAGAACTATAACAACTTATGAGTATTGGTACGTGTAGCTTTTGAAGAAAGTCTTTTCATTCCATTTGAGACGCCTCTCTCCCTCTCTCTGTGCTCATCCAGGATTAGAAAGTGCCTGAGGAAAGTCCCCTGTGTTTCCATTAAACTGTGGCATCAGGGAGTTGATGTAATTGTTACAGAGTTGGTGATGAAACCTGGTTTTATTTTCAGCTCCCCCCAAAGGCTATTTATAACAAAGTGTGATTCTGGTGTCACTCATGTTTAACTCTCTGACAGCTCAGGGATGCAGGCTATTGAAGCTCAAGAATTGTAAAATGATGCCCAGCCAAATTCATTTAATCAAAGTAGTGAATTATTAGAAATTGTTTGAAATAATAATTATACTATGTAACTTTTATCTGTTATTAATACTTGGTATCTTGCACAAAAGCAAGAAGTGTTTACAGCCTTGTTCTACATACATATGAGGAATAGGAACAGGGTTTCATTACTTGATTTCAGAAAATGTGATCAACTAACAAATTCTGATTAGCTTTATATTTTCATAAAATGATTATTCTTGGTAAGTGCCATTTAAAATGTCAGTCTCAATTTTTTTTCAGATATTGGGGCTTTGAAAATGGGATCTGAATGTGATTATTAATTGACTTTTTTTTTTTAACTATTCCTGATAGATGATTTTCTCAATTTGCTTTAAGAGGTAGGCTATCTCTCATTTCTGGTAAAGATCCATAAGACATACTTGCCAATTTACAGTTTACTGAAAACTGGATAAGAAGAGCAATTCTCAGAGCAATTTTGTTCTTATGTATCTAAACCTTGAGGTATATCAGATTTTTAAAAAATATTGGTTATTATTTGTCATGTACTATAACAAGCAACAAGAACGCCTCAAGCCTTATTCTTTAAGTTTCAAGGAAGTCTTAACTTACTGTGATGAAATTCAAGCAAAAATAAAATCATTATTCATTACAGTCCATATAAATGTATGATGATCAGCTGAACTATTCCAATTGAACAGTAATGGTGAGAGATGCTCTAATAATATGCATCATACTTCTATGTGTCTTATTATCATTGGAGGCTACTTGGGAATGATTAACAAACGTTGAAGTAGAAATCACCCAGTCATATTTCTGGATGTGTTCATGAGCAGGATCCCTTATCAAGTCAAGTAGTCATAGTTAAGTCAGGTTGAATACTAAATCATGATGAGACTTTTATCAATTTATCAAATCCTAAAAACTGGGTCTTAATTTTCAGTAAAGTCAACCAATGCAGATGGAGGACTGAACCTGCCGTAATTAAAAATATAAAAAGCAATGTAAAAATTGCTTGATAAAACCATTTTGCCAGCTGATTTTGATTGGACTCATCAACACCTATGTGGCAAGTTGTTTGTGCAGTCACAACTGAGACTGTGGTGAGAGGTGTGTGCAGTTCCCAACAGGTCAGTATAATTACAGTAGACCAATGGTTCTTAACCTTGCTGGAGGTATTGAACTTCATCAGTTTCATATGGACATTCACCTAATCCTTCTTTATTGAAAAATAACATATTCTTTTTTTTTCAAATTCAAAAGGTAGGTATATGTTTTACTGGTGTGGTGCACAAAATTAACTGCGCATTAACATCACTGTTCAAAGAACAAAACCAATAGAATGCATCAACTGAACCAATCTTATTTATTTTATTTGCCATTCATTTTCTGAACCCACTGTATCCTCCCTAGGGTTATGAAAAATAAAATGTGTCTTTTTTTATTTTACATGTGAATCCATATTGCACATAGTCGTTCGACCACCGGACCTTTAGGTGTAAATACCATTCACGTCTCGTCGACTGAGCCCTCTTTATCCTAACTGCAGAGTTTTCCCATGTTGACCTGTGTTTATCTCGTCGTGTTTTTTTCTATCTAATTAACCTGATTACACTGCGACGTCAGGTGCGTGTCTTCTTGGCGGTCTCGAGCTTATTTAAACCAGAAGTGACTCGTGGACATTAAGAGTGCACGCGCAGCCAGTAAACCTGTGTCGGCTTGCGGGTGTCGTATTGACAACCCTCAAATACAATGGGAAAGATCCAGTTTTATGTCCTCTGGTCTCTTCGTGACGCACCCCGTCAGTTCATCAAGTAAGACTCCATATAAACCTACAATATAGCCTTACTTGCAGACAAATATAGAGTTAAACATGTTGTCCTGGTGTCCTACTCCATAGCAAATCCGACCGGAAGCACTTCCAGGTCCATGTCCCACTGCCACTACCCAAACAGCTGGTCATCTTTGGGCTTGGAGAATGGGAAGGGACTGGCACTACTATCTCAGTGGATGTTCTGGTTGCTCCGGATGTACAGGCCCAGAAGATTGGAACCTTAACCTCCCAAGCAAGGTCTCTTCTAAAATGTTTTGTTTGATGATGGAATAAGTTTCCTATTGACATTTGTTGTTTGCAATGCATTTTTCACAGCCAAATTTATGTCTGGTCTCAAAATGAATAAGTTTTAAAAACCATACCAATCGTAAGGATGGACACTTTATTGCTACCATTTACATTGTAGATCCTCACTGAAGGCATCACGGCTATGAATGAGCACATGGATTTACATAGATAAAAATGGTGACTTAAATCAAAACTGGTTTTATATTTTACATTCTTCAAAATTACCTCCTTTAGTTTGATTACTGCTTTGCACATTGTTCTTGTCATTCTCTCAATGAACTTCATTAAGTAGTCACCTAAAATGTTTAAGTCTTAAAGGAGATCCCATTGATTCGGAGCACTTGTTGGCCATGTGTGGTCCATCTCATATCATTTAAATGAGGTGTGTCCAAACTTTTAACAGGTAGCCTAACTAATTTATTTCCATCAAACGGTCACAGAAAAGACATGGGTGTACAGGATTGATTTTCATTTTTGGAATGAAATATTTGATGCAGTTTCCTGAGGGAAGAACCCAAGAACAGCCACTAAGTGTTCCCTAATAAACTAAAATCTGCACCCATGGTTATAACCTCGCATAAACTACAAAAACAAATTGTATAAATGTATTTTGCTTTGCTTTTCATTCTCTTATTAAATAGTCTAACCACAAAACTGTGGACAAAAATATTCACATACTCCTACACACAGTCTTCTATTACTCCTGTCATTTTGTCACTTCCATCCTGTTGACACTTCAGCAATGTAATGACATGAATTGTTAACTAAAATTCCCCAGAGTGTGGGAAAGTGTATATTTTATGGTCAGTTTTCTTTCTTTTTTTTTTTGGGGGGGGGGTTGACCACACATTACATCCTGTGTCTCCTCCAGTGTTTAAACAAAACCGACAGTCTTGTAATCCATCTAATATGTTGTATTGTTTTGAGTGTAATACAAGTTAAAATAATTTAGTTTCACTTTTAATTTTAGATGTTATATAAAGTAATTCTGTAATTTTTGTTTCTTAGGTGCCTGACATGGGAGGGTGACTGGAGGGCTGACATTGTCACAGTGGGAGCAGAGAGAGGCAGGAAAGGAGCTTGTGGAAAAATCTTGCTCACAGTTTGTGGAGAGGTATTGAATGTTTAGAATCGCTAGTTCTTTTATAAAGCTAATAGCCCTAACTCGAGTGCATATGGATTCTACTATGGCATGTGACCACAGGACAAGACCGGTATACTCAGCAGCACTCCAGTGGCCCAAAGGAAATGCCTGTTCCAGGATCAGCAATATGCAACGGGTCTTTCCGGCACATTATACGAAAGTACTGTTAATGAAACTGTGAGTCAAAAAGGGTTCAAGCTGATTATGAGATGAAAACGGTAATGCTAAACTTTTCCAAGTTTCACAAATCCTGCCTTGCAGATCACCACCAACTGCTCTCACTTGGTCGACAGTGTTTGCGATGGTGAGATTCAAGTTGGCAAAATGAACACTTTTGACTCTAAAGTGGTGGCTACAGCCCCTACTTGGCTGAAGGTGAGAGTCTCTTCGGTATACTTTAGTGTCCTCATGAAGGGTTCATAGCCAAGTCTCTCTTCTGTGTGACTAACAGGGCATAGCACCCAGACAAACTGTTATCGGTAGAAGTCTCCCAACATGCAGCTACAAGGACATGCGCAGTCCTGCAGAGGAAATGACCCAGGGCTCCATGCCAAAGAAAATGAAACTGTCAAGCATGAACAGCCAGGAAGAAATGACTGTGCAGATAAAGAATGAGAACAGAAATGGTCAGCATGGAACAATGTTTACTTCTTAATTTGCATGCAGGTAATGTTCTGACAAAGATCATGATTAGTTTCAGTGTGTCCATCGGGGCGCTGGAGCCACACAATGTGTCAAATTGACTGTGATACAGCCATGCTCGTCGGAGGGGAAGCGACCAATCAGATCTACTGTCAGGACTCGCTGTGGAAGCTTAAGTTAGGTCAGTGGAGTTGTGGATTTATTTTTATCAGAGGCCTTTCCTGTTTTTGTTTTACTTGGGGGGGGTTTGTCCATGTTTGCTTCCTGAATGAAACAGAGTCATGAGGGAGTCTCATAAATATAAGGTGATAAAGTAAAATGTGCCTCAAATATGACCCCTGCCCCCACACACTTGCATTGACTCAGATCTGGTTTGTGGAAGAAAAAACTTCCATTATTCAGATTTTTCTTTCGGATTACACTTTTTTTTTTTTTTTCCCTTGATGTGACCTCTGACAATTTCATGCATAAATCACATCCATTTAGCACTTTATAATTTAAGAAGTGGGGGACCCCCATTTGCATTTCTTGACTAAAGTCAAACTTGAGTCACAATTGTTATCACTTGAGCATTACTTGACTCACTTGCAGAAGACTGAATTTGATGTAGGCCTCACTGAGTGTAAACCTGTGGCTCAATGGCAGCCATTTTTAGCTTTTTCTATGAGTCATTGAATTATGGATAACTCACTCCAGTAAATTACTATGTTCTTTCAAGGATATAATGGATTTACCCTGACTGCCAGATGTCCTTCATGTGAATGTGATAAATGGGACAGTTTTGGAATTATCTCTTGATAACCAACATAAGGTAGTGGAAGAACCCTATTGATTTCAACTTCTCTGAATATTAGCAGCGGTGCGGTGGTTATGACCCTGGTTCAAATCCCACACCATACTTTCTGTGTGGAGTTTCCATGTTCTCCCTGTGTCTGTGTGGGTTTTCTCCGGGTGCTCCGGTTCCCTCCCACTATCTAAAGACATGCACTGATAGGTTAATTGGTTAATCTAAATTACCCATAGGTGTGAGAGTAATTGTTTGTCTATATATGTTCAGCCCTGCAATGAACATGAGACTCATACAGGGTGTACCCCACCTTCACCCATTGTAGCTGGATTAGGCCCCCAGTGATGCCGGCGATCCTAGTGAGGATAAAGCGGGTTTTGATGACAAGTGAGTGAATATTGGCAACAAGTCATCCAAATGATGGCACTTTAGTTGAAAAATCCAAACAATTATATATTCATATGGTGTCATTTTCATTCACTAGGTGGAGTTTTGTGGAGGAAAATTTGGTTTCCTGACAATTATTCTACTCCCATCAGGTCAATGTTGCTCAAATTGAGTTAATAGTAATTGTGGCTTGATTTATATATAGCAGAAGATTTTGGGGATATACCTTTGCCGTCGGCCCCTGACAGTGTATGCTTTATGACATTCAACTCGGTGTTGTCAGTGAAAGCCCTGAAGCATTTAAAAAAAAAACAAAAAAAAAAAACACGCTGATTCAGACATTCATCAGCAAGGATTTAAGATCATTCATAAATTTGTCAATTACAATTACACTATGTTAAATTTGTGACAATAAAATTCCAAACCCATAATCATTTACCCCTGGATTTGTTTCTATACCTGAACAATGAATAGTTTGCTTATTTTAATAGTGTAATTTATTTGAGACTTTCCAAAAAGAATGAAGTTTATCTTGTTTACATTATCAAGGTGAAATGTAGTAAAGTACATTCATTCTTAACTTGTAGAGCCCTTAGAAACTTGTACATTGACCAGCTCATATTGGCAAAGTCTGTAAGGGTGTAATGTTTTTAAGGTTTTGTGATTGGGCCTTAGATTTAATTGCCTTGTGGGAGACGACCTTGCATCCTGCTCTGAAAGATGGATATTTCATTGGATTTTACCTGATTTTTCTAATATAGTGTATCAAAAGCAGTCTTTAAGGGAAAGGAATTAAGTAAATTTGTTTAATTTTGTTAATTTCAGAGGCTTTTAATTAATTGATGGCTAAGTTGTTTACATAGGCTAGATAATCAACAGTGTTTTGACTTCATTTTTTTTTACCACCTTGACTTGCTTGTTTATCATAAAAACTACAGTCCTGCATGATGATTGAAGATTTGCTTGTTGCTTGCAAATGTGACTTATGCTCACCTTTATCTTCAACCTCATTCTTGCCTCAAATTTCTAGTCTCCCACTGCACAACACCTGCACTCTGGCTTGTCAATACAAGACCATATTGTGTATATTTTGGTTTTGTTCTTTTGGACATGCAGGTCTGCTAACACTGAAATCTGACATTGCCTGTCTCATTAAAATAATATAAATAGTCACATAGAGAAATGTGATTTGAGCAGGGAGGTTTACAATGTGATGAAGACCTAAAGTATGAGCAGATGGAGCAGACTTGGTTTCCACTTCTGGGAAGGTTTTCTCATTTGGTTACCTCTGACCTCTTCCAGACAGTGGCTTCTGGTTTCCTATGAACTCCTCTGTTTCTGGACCTGTACCACCATGTGCCCGAGGCCACTCTGCCACCTACGACCCAGACTCTAAGGCGGTCTTTGTTTACGGTGGCCTGAGGGAGATCCAGCGCTACAGCGAGCTTCATATTCTTAATACTCTGACCTGGACATGGAGGCTTGTCACTGTGGGTTTGTTTTCAACATGTTTTGCTGTTTTTTTTTTTAATTTCTCAAGCATGGATCTAGGAAATGAGTTGTCGATTTATGCCCTGTAGGCCCGAGGGAGTATTCCAAGTATGTCGTATCATTCTGCTGCCTTTTATGAGAAGGAGCTTTTTATCTTTGGTGGAGTTCAGCCAAGCCATCATGTTAGCATTAAGTCATGCAGTGATACTCTGTACACCTTCAACCCTGAGTTTGAACTGTGGTACCAACCCATAGTGGAGGGTAACAAACCCCTGCCTCGGTTTGGGTTAGTTTTCTTTTCAATTCAAGTTTGTCAACAAAAGAAGTCTGATTTTTATTTATTTTTTACTGATTTCTCTTAATTTGAAACAGGCACTCGGCGACACTTCTCTCACATAAGATGATTATTTTTGGAGGAACTCAACCTGGTAGCTACCTTAATGATCTCCATGTCCTGGATCTGGGTAAGATAAAGGTCCAGTGGCTGTACTCTGATTTGTGCCCAGCTGATATCAATTTATTTTCTTTCTGGTTGAAGGATTCATGGAGTACACAGCTGTGAAATGTGGGAACATGCCGCCACTGCCTCGAGGGTAAGAACTGAACTGATCCACCTTGAGAAATGTCACTGATGTGGCCATCTGGTTTTGGTATTTTTGTGTCCTAGACATTCAAGACTGCATTTGAGTTGGATATCTTTAACAAAATCTATTGCATTACTTATTTCATGACAAATCTATTGTCACTATGATCTAAACACTGAACTTGCTGCATGAACAGATTTCACGCAGCACTCCCAGTTTCAGACAACAGGATTTTAATTAGTGGAGGCTGCAGCAGAATCGGAGTCCTGCAGGATGTCTATAGTTTTAACATTGGTAAGTAACAGTCTCTTCATTTGATTCACATCTGAACGTAAATTTTAAGTAAGATTTAACTGTATCAAACTGATAAATATAGACAGATCTGGTATGAACTGAGTTTTTGCAAACCTGCATATAATGAACATCCCATCTTGACATTAATCTCAGATACCTGTATGTGGACTTCATTAGTGTCTCCAGCTCTCACCTCTAAGCCTCGTGCCGGACACAGCATCATAAATTTGAGCATCCAAACAGAAACTCACAAACAAGAATGGCATGGACGTGTGAAAACCCACTGTATACTGTTGGTGTTTGGAGGTGCCAACGGTGCTGGTACTTTTTACAATGACTCTATCAAGTGTATAGTGGAAATTCCTGGTGACGAGTGAAAAATGTTTGAATATAATGGATACGCCTGACAAGTCAAAATGGGAGTTTTTATCATTTCTGAACACTACAGTTGTACTATGAGGATTCCCCGACTATGACAAAACTGCAATTTCAAGTGTTTTTTTATTATGCAAGATGTTTCTTGTTTGTGGCCTTTATATTGAATTGTTGGAAGAGATTTATGAAGCTTCTTTCATTCCTACATTTTCTTAAATTGTTTTCTTAGCATTGTCCTGCAAATGGATGCCTGAAAGTTTTGCATAACAAATATGACCCGCATTTGCATATATCTGTGCAAACACTATTTTAATGCTCATCATGTCCTCTTTTCAGGTGCTGTAAATTTGTTAAAACTGGACTTGAATTAAAATAAATACAAAAACATTCATGTTTTTAAAGTTATTAATGTGACAAAGGTTTACTGTCTGAAACACTTTATTTAGAAGTGTAGAAAGAAACATGGAAGTCAGGATGGTGGTCTTATTTCTGCAGATCAGCAGGTGTGTCTGGTTGACAGGATGGATGAGTTGTGTTGAAGGCTTCGATCTCAAGTAAGGTTTGATTTAACCTTTTGATAGTTGGAAACTGGTCCATGTCCACTTTGAACCTAAAGATAAAGGAAATGAGTCAAGTTGCAACTCTTAGTTTAAAACTCAAAATCTTTACATCTATTTAACAGCATAAGGGTCAGCTTCACTTTTGCATGAAGTGAAAATTCATGTTGGATTATTAAATTGCAGGACAAAGTCTTAAAAATATGTGAAATAAATATAAACTTTCTAATAAAGTTCAAGTGATGATGCTTTGATGTGCAAGTGAAGATGCATTTTACGAGACCTATGATAAGCTACTCTGCAAACATCTGGATATGACAAACCAGTATTTTAATCAACATGATTTCAACAAAGTGGGAAGAACTGGATATTTTACATCTTTAGGAGTTACTAAAATTTCAATCTCAGATGTTTATATTTTTCTTACGTTTACTTACGTTTGTCACTTTGATTATAAATGGGCAAATGTAAATCTTCAAATTATGCTAAACTACTTGAGAGGCTATGGCTACAATATGTAGCTTAAAATGTGTTTCCTTAACTCAGGTTTTTTTTTTTTGTTTTTTTTTTTTAAAAATCATTTTGGGTGATGTAAGGGATGAATGTTATATTTTAAGACATTAAGTAAAACCTGATATGGAGTGTTGGTTCAAACGAGGATTAATGTTGATTCTACAGTGATTCTGACAAGCAACAGAGATAGTCTGAAAGCTTATGGACTTGGATCCTGAGGTTTATTCCTCACTTGGGTTAAGGGTCATATCTATAATAAAATGTGATCAATTTAGCAGATGTTTTCTTCCGAATGTGAATGTGTAATAAATGGCACTGGCAGAAGATAGGACATTTTTTTTCACCAAATTTCTTACATTTTTTCCCCCTAAATTCAATTCAAGTCTTACCAATGCACAAAATGAACTGTGCATTATCATGGTGTTGAGAGATCAAAACCAATACAATGCATGAATTGCATATCTTGATTTTATCACTCATTTTCTGAACCCGCTTTATCCTCACTAGGGTCACAAAAATGTACAAGATTTTTTCCCCCTCAATTTCACGACGTGTGTATATCTTCCTGGTGCACAAGTGTTCCTTTAGTTTTGCCAGTGCTAGACTAGAATTGCATAATTTGTTATTGCAAATTATGCAGATAGGATGCCGACTCCCATCATGTTCTGTTTTCATGTGAATCCATATTATACATACCCATCCAACCACTTTTTTTTTTGCTTTACATAGTATGGATTCAAATATTAAATCATAATGTACCATCATGACAGTCATAAGTCAATTACTGAATGCACCAAATTCCCTGCAGCACAGATTGAGCCAAGTGGGGCGTGTCATCATAAGTCAGGTTCGTGTCTTGACCTCTGCTGAACTCCCAGGGTTCGATTGAACCCAGGTTAAGAACCACTACCTTACAATATAAATAATTACCGACTTACCCCCAAAAATTAATTACAAGGTGGAGCTATTTTTCCCCCAGGACATTAACTAGGATGGTATGGGATGACCCTTAATGGCAGGGCTCTACACTAACTTTTTTTTCCAGGAGCACACGTGCCCCTAAGTTAAAAAATTTAGGAGCACACAAAAAAAAATAGGGGCACAAGTAGGTTTTATTTTTAAACGTTTATTTATTTACAGTGCAGTACTTGCGCACAGATACCAACATTCTTGAATGACTGCTGTCATTTGTGTTAATTTAGAGCAGACCATAACATAACTTTGTATTATGGGATGCTTTGTCCTTTGATACATTTTAGAATGTTGTATTGGCTGCCTTGTTATTAGATACATTTTAGAATGATTAACCCTTTAACTCCTGAGACTGAAACACAATAAAAAATAAAATAAGATAAAATAAGCAACACAATGAACAAAAAACCATCAAAGTGATCAGTAAAATGAACAAAAATGAATAATAAACCAACAAAATAATATGTAACATGAACAAAGTAAGACACTAACAGAACACAAAGAAAAATAATAAAATAAAAAAAACAGAAAAATAAACAAAATAAGCAACATCAACAGAAACTAATATATATTCACAAAATAAGAAATAACGTGGAAAAAAGGGCAAAAAACAAAAACCCACAAAACCCAAAATGAAGTAAAGAAAAAAAAAAAAAAAAAGGAATAAATAACTAGTGTTGTAATTTGGTTCCAGTAGTTTTAGTTTGGGCTTTTTCTTTTTCTTAATCACTTGCTTTTCGACACCTGTACATCAGTTCCATGAACAAAATTCTCAGTAAAATAACAGTTAAAAAACACTTGAATTTGTCTGAATTTTTAAACTAAACCATCCACTCAGAACATGTCAGCGCTGACGCATCAGGAGTTAAAGGGTTAATCCTTTCAATATGTGCCGTGTTCGTCTGGACTATGCGGAGCTGTTCGGGCAGTTTTAATTCATTTCTAGTAGACTTTCATTAGCTCCTCAGGTCTGTGTGCATGCCTTATTGTGTGCTGCAAGAAGCACTCGCACATGTGCGACTGTTTTGCTTTCCTCGTTCGCACGCTGAAATGGGCGCACTGTAGAGCCCTGCTTAATGGTGTTGTTTTTAAAGTTCTAGTTTTTGCTAAGTATTACATCACATACCTCTCTGCATTGTAGACCTGTGGAACCAGACAGATGTCAGCCATGGAGACCTAAAAGAAAGTAGTGAATAAGATTAAAAAGGATTGAGATTCTTATCCATGTCCCACCATCACCACGCTCTGAAATCAATCACGTTGCTCTTACCTCATCACCGACACAGTATTTCCCTGCTGTTTCCTTGAGAAGGGATTCAAGAGCTGAAAGAAAAGACCAAGTGGGTTTTAATCTGTTAAACATATGAATGTCAGGTGATATTGATATTAAGAAGAGCTTCCACCAACCTTGAAAACCATGATTAATAAAGTGCTGTGCCCACTGGACCTTCTCTGTTCCCATTTTCTGCAGCACGTATAAATTCTTAAAGACGTAAAAATAAATAAATAAATAAATGTCAGGCACAACAAAACCCCACCCCTTGCATGTATTGTGGCTTATTTCGGCATCAGTACACCTAACATAAAGCAAATCGAAACAAAACTGATGTTATAGACGTTTGAAATTTCACCCATTATATATAAATGGAGTGGGGTGGGGGGGTAAAATTCATTTAAAAAAAATTGAACTTTGACCTAATAATAATGGAAATCAGATATATTCTGGGTCACTGGCAATCTATAAACCCAAATTGGTATGAATTCAACCAATAGTCTTGCTGCTAGATGGTTAATAAACAAAGCGAACCAAAAACAGTACCCCTTGCCTCCCCTTTGGGAATAAACAAGTGTATTTGAACTTCAATATATGTTCTCACCTGCAGCGGCTGTATCCCAGAAGCAATGACATCACTTATCATCCGAACCTGAGCACGTTTCTGTGGATCAGCAGGAAGAAGCCGAACTCCAGGTCTGGTTTCATCAATGTACTGGATCACTGCCAACTGTGTGAACACAAAATAATAGACTAGGATGTAGTCTTTTGTGAAAAAAACGTAGAAAGAGTAAATTAAATACAATTTCTTGGAGTCATAATTGAAAGCAAATTATCCTGGAAGTTACATATACAGTACATTAGAGCCAAAAAAGCTAAATCAATTCTAATATTAAATAAAGTCAAATATGTTCTAAACCAGTCATCACTAAACACATTGTACTGTTCCTTCATTCTTCCATACATTACTTACTATGTAGAAGTGTGGGAGAACACATACAAAACAAACACAGAAACAATATTCAGACTTCAAAAAGAGCAATAAGGATTGTAAATGAAAGCACCTACAGAGAACCAACAAACCCACTCTTCATCAAACTTAAAGACATTATAATTCAAGGATTTAGTTGACCTCAAAAACAAGTCAAATAATGCACAAAGCAAATCAAAATCAGTTACCACAAGGTGTCCAAAGGTTGTTTCAAGTGAGGGAAAACAAACACAATCTCAGGGGAATTTGTATTTTCAAAAAACAGCCTGTACATACCAGTTCAAAAACGCACTGTATATCAGTTAAAGGAGTTAATCTGTGGAAAAACTGCAGTGAAGAACTGAAAACCTGCAAATCATTACAAACGTTTGTATAATTCTAAGTGGATACAAGAAAGAAATGGAAATATGAATCTCTAACAAAGAGCAAGGTACCCTTTTTTCTAATATACTTTATTTTCTTCTGTTGATTGCATTTACATGCTCTGAGTAAAATAATAATACAAAGGGATAGGACTAGATAAGTTTTATTAACTTCATCCTACACCCTTTCAAACAAGCTACAATCATCTAGGATGCTAAAGAGTTGCCTCTTTAAATGTCTGCCTAAACACTTTGTATGTTGTTATTATTATTATTATTATAATATTAATAATAATAAGTATTCTTATTATTATTCTTATTATTCTTATTATTCTTATTATTCTTATTATTCTTAATAATAATAATAATAATAATAATAATAAACTTTATTTATATAGCACATTTCAAGAGCATAAAAGTCAAGGTGCATTACAAAAGCAACAGAGGCAAAAACACAAACAGCATAAAAGGAATAAAACATACAGTAAAAGCATAAAGCAACATGAAAACAGATAGACACAAACCTACAACAGTAAAAACAACTCAAACAAAGGCCAGTCTATACAGAGGGTCTTTAGCTGCTTTTTTACCTCTGCCAAGGAGGCTATGATTTTGCCAGCTTGTTTGTCTGTTAGTTAGTTAGTTAGTTAGTAAGATAACTAAAAAAGTCATGGACAGATTTTGATGAAATCATCATGGTAGGTTGGTAACAGGGAGATCTAGATTTTGGTGGTGATCCTGGGGGGGGGGTCTACCATTGCAGAGGTCTGCGCTCAAAAAGCTGTTCTAGTTAAGTGTCAACAGTGTCCTCAGATCAGCAGGGATGAAACAAGGTGAAGATTTTGCAGACTCACCGACTGAGACAGGGTGACGCCATCGATTTCAACTGCAGGCACTTGTTGCATGGGGTTTCGTGCTTTGTGCTGCTCTGAAAACTTGGATACACAGAAAAGCACAGTCAGAATCAGGGGTGCGTGGGCTGACCTGTAGTGAGTGCCTGCAGTCACCCATTGTGGGTCATTGAAAAATATTTGTAATGCTATATTTAGGTTGCAGTCAGTCAGGTCGTTTGAGATAAACATTAAAATAACCTGGTAAATCATTGTAATTTAAATATTAGGTACAACTTTCTATTATTAATATAGGATTTATTAATTGAATTTCCATGAGGGTGACGTACAACATCAGAAGTATCCCACAGTATGGAGAGAGCAACAGAGAAAGTCAAGTTGGGAGAGTGGAAGCTCTGGGACGCATTCGCTGAGATTTTTAAAAATGATGAGCGGCTCCCAGTGTTTTCTTTTCCATGGAAACCAGGTTTAAATGTCTCTTTGGGTGTTACAGGTTGCTGACCCCTGGTTTATCTGCTGTGTGTTGATAACTTTTAAATGATGAAGCAGGACAAACATATTTTCTCAACATATTAACTTATAATCCATGACATCGGATTTTAACACAGAAATAAATGCAGGTATGTGAGTAAGGTCATTTGATGTTCATAAAGACCATTGACTACTTTTTAAAAAATGTGGGTCGGGTCCGTCCTTTTCAAATATATTTCTTGCGGTCGACTTGCGGGTAGGCGAGTAAAAAAAACGGTCACATGCAGTGCTTATTAAACTGATCTTAACCCTTAAAAGCCTAGTGCTACTGTTGTGACAACTCCTATATGTACTTTTCTCTTTATTAAACTTCTCTTAAGTGATTAAGCAGCATGTTATTAATGGATCTGATGTATCATGTAGATCTTCATAAAAGCACACAGTTAAGTCAAATATTATTTTCAAAGAGAGAAAAGAGGCGGAATAGTGCGACAAATATATTAAAAACTCAAGATCAATACAAGCATCTACAATCACTGTCATTTGTTAAACTACATGGGTTTGACTTCTGCTGTGGAAGATGAGCGTTTTTATGTCCACTAGATAGGCTCTGTATGTCCAAATGAGTTATATCTGATGACGATTAAAAACTGAGAAAATGCAGTTTACCACAATCATTTATGTATATTGATAGAAGTACTGGTTCAGAAGTTATTAAATATTTTACATCTGTACATGCTTTCGGTCACTGGTAGCTGTTTTAGTCTTTGTGGGTTAATGATGTTGCTTTACATTGAATCCAAAGATACAGTTTACACAAAATAACAACACCTGAACACATATAAGGGTAGTGATAACTAGATCATTTTTTGCACTGGTGTGGGTGAATGTGCACACTGTACCTGTTGACCTCCATCTTTGATTAGATTGACTGGAACCTGGTCAAACTCAATCCCTTTAAGAGCAAAAGCTGATGCACATGATGTTAGTTACATTCATGTAAACAAAAACAAACCTGTAAAGCAGACAAACTTTTTTTTTTTAAGCATGACTTACCAATGCGAACCCTCCAAGAGCAGGAACTTCTGAAGTATCCATGAAGAACAGGCTAGGGGGAAAACACACACACACAAAACAAAACATTCAGCTCAATGAGAAACCACCAGATCCCAAGTACACACATAAGCCTTTTGGTTCACCTTAGTTTGGGTTGCCATAGCTCTAGGTTTCAGTGAGTAAACTAGAGAAAGGAGATTTTTAGAGTTGTCCACATTCTCTTAATCATTCTGTAGCCAATGGGACGTTCTCCTAAAATCCCTCCTACCTACCATGACTAAGCATCTGGGCTGCATGTGGTTTATATTAGTGGAACTATGCACACACTACAGTCTGCAGAAAGGAAAGCACACATTTTGCAGACAGCTGTTAACTGTTACAACTGTTTTTTCTGTCTGCGACTGTACATAAGGAAAGATTAAAGCAGTTCGTATTGCTTACTTGAACTTTATTTAATAATCTGACTCACACTCATGCTACAGGTTGCATGCATGGATCTGTCAAAAACAGAAATGTGTCACATCTAAAGCCGTCCCCATAGAACATAGTACTCATCCATAAACAATACTATTGTTACGCCTTTCTTTTTATTGTTTCCAGTTACAACTCTTTCCTCTACCATAAGTTGATAGGTGCAGCAACACATCTAACCAAAACATATATAGGGGCATAAAACTAAGTAATGCTAGGCTCCCTGTTTCAAATATTACACTATTTCCTTGAACATAGACCAACAAGTTTGTGATTACAATCTGCTCATTTATAACACAACACCAATAAACAAGCAATTCCACAGTAAAAATAAAATAAGATTTTTTAAAAAGCAACAAAAAGGAACAAAAACTGCCAAAGTGACCAGTAAAATGAACAAACATTAATATTAATCTAACTAATAATATGTAACATGAGCAAAGTAAGGCACTAGTAGAACACATTTGAAGAAAAATAATCAATTAAATAAAGACATAGAAAAAAAAACAAAAAATAAGCAACATCAACAGAAACTAATACATATTCACAAAATAACAAATAACACGAACAAACAAACAAACAAACAAACCCCAAAATGAAGTTAAAAAAAGGAATAAATGACTAGTGTTGTAATTTGGTTCCAGTAGTTTTAGTTTGGGCTTTTTCTTTTTCTAAATAAGTTGCTTTTCGACACATGTACATCAGTTCCACGAACAAAATGTTCATTAAAATAACACACAAAAAACTTTAAATATTCATAAATTTTAAACTAAATCATCCATTCAGAACGCGTCTGTGCTGACGTATCAGTGGTTAAATAGTTAATCTTCCTGTTTTAACATCAGTTTTTTTTTTTTTAATGTATGGCTTACTTGAACTTTATTTAATAATCCGACTCACACTCATGCTACGGGTTACATACCTGTAGTAGGTTTTATATTGGACAATCACGTTTCATATATAAAAAAAAATAAAGCTATTATTTGTGTGTGTACCATAAAGATTGATATACCTCACATGCCACACGACTTCCTTTTGAAATATATACTTTTAACACATTTAAAGCTATGGTTCTCCCTGACCATGTGACTTACTGGTGTCATGGGGGGGGGGGGGGGGTATATGGGAGGGATGTACAAAGAATATTTCAAAAAGACGTCTTGTGGCATGTGAGGAATATCAGTTTTTATGTTACAGAGCTGGTTATAAAAATGTACAAAGTCTTATTATGACATGTGAGGGACATGCATCGATCTGTCAAAAATAGAGGTGTGTCACATCTAAAGCCGTCCCCGTGGAACACTGTACTCATTAATAAACCGTCCTATTGTTACATTAACCTTACCTTAGCGCGGCAAATAAAGGACACGCGCATTGTTTTGGTTGTTACCACTTTTATCTTTAGGTATTTATGCCTGCAGAATATATCCCATCACGTCCTCCTATCCTGTTTTACGGTAGCTCAGAGCTGTCAATCCCTAAAATATATTTGGCTCAGTATCATGTAATTACGTAAAAAGTTTCACGTTAGAATGTGATATATCAGGAGCTCCGAGTTGCATAACTTCCTGGCCACTACAAGGTTTTGTCCAATCATTATCCGGTTTTTGCATCTGGGGCGGGATTTTCTGAGATGTCTTAAAATGATTGGGTCAAAAGCACATACAGGCGACCAATAGGGATGTAATATAAAATGGAGTGCTGATACGTAGCAAATCACAACCCTCAGATTTATTCTGAACCCGCCCACACTGAGGTTCGTTTGTGCAACTGGAAAACCCAAAGGTTGTCTTCTTCTGGAGTCCTACCTGCAGAGTTGTCCAATCCAGTCTCCTTGCCGTTCATATAACATTTCCACCATGGCGTCAGCAGCTTTAAGATCAGTACTAAAGACAAAGGTAAGATTTGGTGGATCATTTTGTGTCTCGCGCTGCACATGTGTTTACAATCAATCAATCAATCAATCAAATCAATCAATCAACCAATCAATCATCTTCATTTATATAACACATTTAAAAGATCCAGATGGAGAAACTAAAGTGCTGTACACGAAAATGGGAAAAATAAGTTAGAAAGACATGAAAACAAACAAACAAAAAAAACAGTGCCAGGTACCATATGGCTGGTCTTATCAGTGGGTTGTGGCTGTTGTATCTGTCTCCAACCCTACCACTGCCACAATAACAAACAAAAAATCTATTATTTACTATATGAACAGTGACCACTATGAAATTAGTGATATATCTGACAGGGATACAGTAATTACTGTCAGTGAAGTACATCACACACTAAAACATCTGGCCAATAAAGTAAGTGGTCCTGACCACATCTCAGCAGAACACCCCAAGTTTGCAAGTCCAACAGCTGCAGCACTGCCTGCCATCTGCTTTACTGGTTTCATGACTCATGGACTACTGCCTGAATCTATGTTGTCTGTCACTTTAGTGCCTGTCATTAAGGATAAGGTTGGTAGTGTTGGTAACGATAGGCCAATAGCCTTAGCCAGTGTGGCATCTAAAATGCTAGAGAAAATCTTACTTGATCATCTTAGTGGTTATTTGATTACCACTCATAATCACTTTGGCTTTAAAGCAAAGCTTGGTACAGAGACCTATGCTGTGAAGGAGGCGTCTTATATGTATACGAGGCAGAATTGTTTTAATTGGAATTATAGATTCCTCTAAGGCATTTGACAGAATTAACCATTATAAGCTCTTTGTGAAATTGAGGCAAAGTGGTGCCCCTGATAGTATTGTAAGAATTCTTACCTACTGTTATGCCAAACAGAGAATGCAGGTTAAATGGGGAAACAGTGAAACAGTGTCTCTACTTCCTTTGGAGTAAGTAATGGTGTGTGTCGGCGGGCTACTTTCACCAGCTCTGTTTAACTTGTACATGGATGAATTGTCCAAACAACTAAATGGATGCAAAACTGGTTGTATGATTGGTAACACTGGTAAACCATCTTATGTATGCTGAAGATTTGGCTGTCATCTCTCCTAACAGTGCTGGCTTTCAGCAGTTACTGAATATATGCTCTGAGTATGGGATGGAATATGATGTGCAGTATAATTCCAAAAAGAGTGTTGTTTTGATGTGTAGAACTAAAGGTAATAAAGAGTTATGTTTTCCAGAGGCCTATCTATCAGGACAAGGTCTGAGTTTTTGTAAGAAAAGTAAATACCTGGGTCATTACATCACAGACCAGATATCAGATGATGAATATATATCCCATATGTGCTCAAATGAAGTAAAAATCACATTATTTAAAGCATACTGTACTTCTCCGTATACTGCACCCTCATGGACAAGGTTCAAAAAGGCAAGTCTGCAGAAGTTACAGGTTGCCTATAATGGTTGTCTAAGGATTCTGCTCAGGAGACCAAGGTGCTGTAGTGCTAGTATTCTGTTTTGTAATGAAGGAGTTAGTACTTTTAAAGTAGTACTAAGGCACCTTACATGTAAATTCATCTGTCGCTTAAACAGGTCACAGAACAACATAATAACCTCACTGACTAACCTCATCTATAGTGCAGTTTGGTACCAGTCACTAATGTGGGGGTACTGGTATGAATGTCTTTTATAAGTGATATGTATGCATTTTTTTTCATTTGTTCTGTTTGGTGTCTGTTTTTATTTGTTTGTTTTTGTGCTTGTTCTTGTTGTTTGGCATGTACAATCTATGTGTTTTTTAGACTGTGTGCCTGGCAAATAAAGATGATGATGATGATGATAATTCAAAGTTTCAAAGTTTGCTTTATTTGTCAGTTCTGCTACATGTGTTCCCATACAGTGACCTGAAATGGCATTTCTCTCTGACCCTTTTTCCAAAGAAATAAATGGAAAAATAAAAAATTATATATATATATATATATATATATATATATATATATATATATATATATATATATATATATATATATATATATATATATATATACATGTTTAAATATATGAAAAATATATAAGCTAAAAACGAAAACTATACATTTATACAATCTAAAAAGATAACAAAGAAGAGAGAAGAAATCTATATAAGGCACATATGAGATGTTGATGATGATGATAATGATTGTTATTATTTGAGTGTCCTTCAGTCAAGTTGACTTTGCACCTTTAAGTTGTTCATTAATCTCTGATCCAACTGAGTGCAACTGGAAACAACAGGCTGATGTCCTGAATTGCTTGATAAACCAGTTTACTGCTGGTGTTATAAGACACTTCATAAGATTGTTATTATTTATTTATTTATTTATTTATTCATCACAGGTTCCCCTTAAAGTTGGCCACATGAGCTACTCCTCCTCCTCAGTGGTAAATTAACACCAAACACACACACACACACACACACACACACACACACACAGTTAAACTACTTATTAAAAGCACATGTCATGTACTGTATTATCATCTCGTAGCCCACTGTCAAGCTGTTCATTGATGGGAAGTTTGTTGAGTCGAAGACTTCAGCATGGCTGGACATCCACAATCCTGTAAGTATATGAGTATTGTTTCAGTATATTTGTTTGACAGTTCTGATATGGTTTACAGTAGAAAAGCATATCGAGTTGGTCAACCTGTAACGGTACTTAGTCATGGCGTGTTTGCACAAACTAGTTTCTGCAGGTGAACAACAATGCATCTATGAGAGAATATTGATTTATTTTAAGTTTGTTCTCTGTAAATTGCCATAATTTGAGCATATTCATGTTCAAAAACTAATCCCGATGTTGTTCTTTGCAGGCAACCAATGAAGTGATTGCTCGTGTACCCAAAGCCACCCAAGAGGAGATGTCAGCTGCAGCAGACTCCTGCTCCAGAGCCTTCCATTCATGGTCTGAGATGTCCATCTTGGCAAGGCAGCAGATCTTTCTGCGCTATCAGCAGCTTATCAAGGACAATATTGTAAGTGAAAGGGTCAAAATGTGTACAGTTCAAGCGTAAACAAAAGTTTCCATGTGAGCAGTGTTCCGCTTCAAGTGGAACAACATAATAAGAACCCATTTTCTTTTGTGAGGTTGAGAAATCATTAGAGGAATGTTGCATGTTTCAGAAAGAACTGGCTAAGTCCATCACAGTTGAACAGGGCAAGACCCTTGCAGATGCAGAGGGGGATGTGTTCAGAGGATTGCGTAAGTTTCTATTCCATACACACACATAACCTTCCAAAGTTCAACAAGCAGGTCAATGTCTGTATGTTTTACATGTTAACTTGATGTTTGGTTTTTGAGTTACCTATTCTTTGACTCTTTTGACACAATTGCAATAGTGACTTTGAATGACACTGATTACATCCAAGAAGGAGGTTATGTTTTATGTGCATTTGGTTGTCTGTCTGTCTGTTTGTTTGTTTGTTTGTCAGTAAGGAAACTCAAGGAGTTATAGATGGATTTTGATGAAACTTTCAGAGATGATTGATAATGCATCAAGGAAGAAACCATTACATTTTGAGTTATAAAGGTCAAAGTCACAGTGAAGGTCAACAGCTAATAACACATAAGTGGTGATATCTCAGAATCCAGACAAGATAGTTACAGGTGGTTTTTTGCATTCACTTCGGCTTATGTTCAGACATCAGATGAGATGACACCGATAGGCACAATGACATCACGCTTTGATGTCATATGACGTCAAGTGAATGGTATGTTAGCAAAATTTATGACCTTTACCTTAGAGCAGGGTTATTGACATTTTTTTTAAATCCGACAATATCTTGTGCTTTGTAGTTAACATTAGATCTAACGTGTGAAATTTGGTCATTGTGCGACGTTGCATAACATCAGAGTGACATAAAATACCATGGATTTCTTTGAATTTTTTTAAAATAAGGGATTGCTAATGACCGATAAGATAAGATCGTTAGCGAACATGGAACCCTAGTTTACAAATAAGTTACGAACATCCAGATTCAAACCTTGGCAGACTTGTGCTGCTTCGCGGAGGACTGCGCTCTGAGTGTTATTCAGTCCATGTTAAAAAACAAAACAAAAAAACCCCAACACAGTTTATTAGAATTTGCCAGGTCATTTAATCCAACATTTAGTAGCAGGTTTAAGAATATGGTGGTTAAAAAATATTATACCTCTACACCCACTATAACCAAGGAGCATCTAGAGCGGAGGAGGCCAATGTCATTTTAGTTCAGGAGCCACATCCAGCCCAGTATGATCTAAAGGTGTTTGGACTAGTGAAATAATGACATAGTAATTTATAAATGATGTCAATTCTAGAATTTTCTCTGTTTTAGACTGAAAAAAAGGAAAATTAGGAGCACTTTATCACTTACAATTTATCCTTTAAAAAAAGGTCTAAATACATGAACAATATGAAACATCTAAGTGAATTTGTATCAGTATTTTCTCAGCTTATCATTTAATCATAGGGTGCATTATAATTTATAGATGATGGTGTATCTACAGAGGCACAAAACATAGTAACAGGCAGAATATTGTTAAAATTGTGCATACTCCTCATAAGACATTTCAGGTTGTTCATATTTTTTCAGGTTATTCACATGTTCTGTGAAAGGAGAGTTTGTAAATGTAAACATTTTCATGTCATTTTAGTTTTTTTACACTTAAACAAAGAGGAAAAAATTGGAGTTGCCATTATATATAGGCTATTATGGTAGTGTTTTACTAGTCTGACCCACTTGAGATTATTTTGTTCTGTATTTGACCCCTGAACTAAAATGATTTGGACACCAAAAAATGTTAATATCTACAAAGAACATTCACTAAGGCGTCTAAGTTGAACTGATGAGATTTTATGGGTCAAAAGTTAAGGTCAGTGCGTGTGTGTGGTGGACTGTACCTAAGGTCATTAACTGAAGTTCAGGAAATTCAGGTACTTATATTTGACCTGAGTATTTACAGCTATGCTATATTTTACTTCAACTCCGCCACAACTTTAGTTACTAGTTACTTGTAAGATGAAAATGTCACACATTTAAAAATAGAACAACCTTTCATGCAATACATTACTAAAGATTAAAGTAGCAGGACTTGTATTTCACATGGCTATGAGTAGATAATGGTTCTACTAAACAGTATTATTCCTAAAAAAGTCACAAACAAACTGAAAGAAAACATAAGAAAAATAATGTGCATGATGAATGTGTTTTCTTCTTTGTTTGGTCAGTTTGTAAAGCTGAATATGACTTACTATGAACTAATGATGTCGTCTATAATTATATCTGAGACAGAGAGATCAAACCAATTGTACTTCACTATATTTTGGTCGTGATACTTCTGTATTTTTACTTAATCAGGACTTCCATGTAGAACTTTGTCATGAATAACTTAATTTTTTTTAACTGGGGTTTTAGTATCTACATGCTTTATCCACGTCTGATCTTTCAAAAACAGTTATATTTGATAACTCAAAAATCCAAGCAAGTTATGGCAATATTCCATACCAGTGTGTGATAGAAAGAAATGATGTGGTGACATTTTATATCCTAAAGCACTGGCTTCATAGTGTTATTATAACACATGATTTCACCATGTGACAACCCTGTGTTATTTGTAAAATAGTCTTTAACTGAAATTTCTTCACTGAAATCAAACATGTGTATGTGTTAAAGTTACATTTTGCTTTATTGAATTTCATCAGTCTTCATTACGTATGCTATTTGTCTGAACAGACATGGATAGAAAGTTTCATGACTTGTTTGCAGATGCATGCTACTGCAGATATACTAGTTGCATATATTAAACTACAATAAATAATTATTTTAGTACTTATGTCTATTTCATTTTGACTTTTCCCATTCTTAGAAAAATAATATGTTGATTCTTATGACAATATCCTCGTTATTTTTATGTCGGTAATTTCCTGTAGAACTCCTCTTAGCCAATGCAGGATTTAATTTTATTTTATTTTATGATAACCTGATATCAAGCCATTGTTGTCCACACTTACATATATGCTTTTGGCTGAGATATGAGATATGATTGTGTGTCTTTTCTTTGCAGAGGTTGTGGAACACTCTTGCAGCATCACTTCTCTGATGCTCGGTGAAACTCTGCCCTCAATCACCAAGGACATGGACACGTACACCTACCGTTTGCCTCTTGGGGTGTGCGCTGGCATCGCTCCCTTTAACTTCCCTGCCATGATTCCTCTGTGGATGTTCCCCATGGGCATGGTCTGTGGAAACACCTACCTGTTGAAGCCTTCAGAACGTGTACCGACCTGTACCATGCTGCTGGCCAAGATGCTGCAGGATGCTGGTGCTCCAGATGGGACGCTCAATATTATCCATGGCCAACATGATGGTAAGAGTTGGTCTTCAGTAACATTAAACAGTGTTTGTCAGAACTATAAGAAGGCAGTGGTCAGAGTTTAATGAGAATAAAGCATTTTAAAAAAGTAGTAAAAAGTAGTTGTTAATATGCATATTTCCATCCTGCAAGAGACAGATTTAATTATGTCAGTATTAAAAATAATGCATTTTATTAATAATAGAAACAATGCTATGCAATCTTGCAGCAGAGGAATAAAATAAATCCATCTTTTTGTAACTGTGGTATCACACCTAGCGTACACCTTTATAATTCACTTTTATCATAGCTTTACATTTATCATTATTCTTATCAGAAAAATCATGCATGTATCGTACACATAGACTGACTCTAATATTCAATTCAGCTCAATTGAAGTTCATTTGCAATGTCCAATATAACAGTAAAGTCACCTCACAGGTCTTTACAGACTTAGTTGAATATGCAACAGTCCAAGTATTAGTTACGTAAACACCCAGTTAAGCAAAGATGGAGAGGAACATAAATGCATGACAAAATCAGCATATTACTAATATTTTATTATAACTGAAAAGCCTTCAAAAGTCCATGTGAGGTGTTTTTTAAAACTTTAACAGACATTTTCTTCCTAGATTTTTTTTTCTCATAGCAGTGCTGAAAATAAACTTATACAAAAAAGACAAGGCTTTTGTTTTTATTTAATGACTAATGTGTAGTCTAATTTTCATTAATATTTGTATTATTGCTCTTTGCAATGCACCATAGACAGTATTTTGCATTTTCAGCCATCGTCTGTGATGTAATATCTTTTCTACCCAGCGGTGAATTTCATCTGTGACCATCCAACCATAAAGGCCATCAGCTTTGTTGGCTCCAATCAAGCAGGAGAATATATTTATGAGAGAGGCTCTAAGAATGGAAAGAGGGTCCAGTCGAACATGGTAAGTATTTGTTAGAATGATGCAACACAGGTTATAATCCAAGGTAAGATAAAGTAAAGTGTAATAAGGTAAGCATGCAAAAATATAAAATTAGATAAAGATAATTGAAAATGTTAAGGAAAGTAAAGAAAATACATGTAAAAGAGAAAAGTATGAACACTGTTTATTACAAGTCTTGGAATCATCGTCATGGAAATAGGACACTTGTAGATATCCAGAAGGTGGCAGCATTGACCATCAGACTACAGATTCCTGTGACCTGAGTTTAGACCCAGGTTGTAGCATTCCTCAAGGCCAGCTGTGCACAGGAGTGAAGGAGCAGTTGCAGCTGGGTATCATTATCAAATCTCACTTGACCCTTTGAAGGCATCATCTGTTTGCTTTAATCTTTGTCCATCAAAATGCATGACTAAAACATGGGGCAAAGTTTCATGAAGTTTGTACTATAAAAAAAAAAAAAAATCCCAGATATTATGTTCTCACTTTTGACAAACCCGCTGCTGTGATGTGGAGATCAACCAGTGAAAGACTAACCACTTCTTGTGTCCCGTAGGGAGCCAAGAACCATGGTGTGGTGATGCCTGATGCCAACAAGGAGAACACTCTGAACCAGCTGGTGGGTGCAGCGTTCGGTGCAGCGGGACAGCGCTGCATGGCCCTGTCCACAGCCATTCTGGTGGGCGAGGCTCGCAGCTGGCTACCCGAGCTGGTAGAGCGTGCCAAAGCTCTGCGCGTGAACGCAGGTACCGCGCCCCATCACTCCACCCTTCACCTCCATTTCTCTTGAGCCCCTGTTCCCCAAGGGCCCATTGGTTTAGTCATTTTGGGACCACCCACTGCGCCCTAACCACACCTCTCGCCTTTTTGCCTTGTTCTAACTTCACATCGGAATCAGCTGGTAAAGGGAGCTTGTTGAGTCAGCCATGCTGCAAATTTGTGGCCAGATCTGTGGCCCAGACCTAAATAGTCGTTTAGAACATCAAATCCTTTGAAAGGAAGTTGATGGGAAATAAAATGGAGGATGATTCTCCATGTTTTCAGTGATATGGACTCTAATTTGTGTTGTACACAGGAAACCCATAAGTATCCATTTTTGAGGGAGTGCCTCAGGGTGCCCCTCGTCCTGGCTTTGGTGTGTCTGCGGGTTAAGAAAAATCTGAATGTCAGTGCCCTTTGTGTGCTCAGATCTTCTGAGGAGTACCATTGTGTTTAACCTTCTAACTGGTTGTTTTTGGGGCCCTGCTAGGAGACCAGCCTGGTGCAGATGTGGGGCCTCTGATCTCGCCGCAGTCCAAGGAGAGAGTCTGCAGTCTGATCCAGAGTGGTGTGAATGAGGGGGCCAAGGTGCTCCTCGACGGCAGAAATGTCAAAGTCAAGGGCTATGAGAATGGAAATTTTGTGGGGCCCACTATCATCGGCAATGTCACGGTATGTGGGTTACATCTTATGATGAACGACTGGAATTCCATTTTTTGTCATAGATCCCTGGAATGAGGGCCATGGCATTGGTGTTTGTTTGTTTGTTTGCTTGTTTATTTGTTTTTGTTTTTGTTTTTTTTGGGGGGGGGGTTATTTGAAAAGAAACCAGTTTTTTTCCAAAATGTCGACAACAGTGAGAAAAAACCGGAACCACACTTGTTCATTGATGAAATAAATATACACACTTTCCTAATTGTACCACATACAATAATTGGTAAAACTAGGATTACTCACACTTGGACACGTACACACACAAACAAATGCAAATTGCTTTTTTATCTTACCCTCCGGAAGGGGAGAGTGTATTGTTTTTGTTTGTTTGATTATCAACAACTTTACACAAACACTACTGGACCAATTTCCATGGTATTTTCAGGAAAGGTGCAAGGTGATCCACAATAGATCCCATTAAATTTTGGTGAGTCAAGGTCATAGTTACCAAAAATGTGTTTTTTGCAAAAATAAGAGATAGGTCAAATCAGGTAAGATCTTTGCAGGGGCAGAGTTTGTTGTGCCTTGTTTGTCTATGTTAATGAGAAAAAACAAAACAAATTTCTTGACAGTTTTAACATTATGTCCTGGTTGTGTTTCATTTTCTTGTTGAAGAAAAGTTTAGACCTTAATGGAACAGAGCAGAAGAGAGCCTGTGGGTTTGGAAAATGAAACATTAATCATTCATAATTCATAGTTCAATGAATTAAGAGTGATTCTGCAATACATCACAAATGCATGGGGTGTTCACAAACATTTCTCCACCACTGTATGTGATCAGATCAGAATACCTTTAACATAAAGTAAAAACAGTTCTTCATCTACTCAACTACTAATTAAAGCATTGATCTTTTCTACTCACACAGCCTGCAATGAAGTGCTACACTGAGGAGATCTTCGGGCCTGTGTTAGTAGTTCTTGAGGCAGACACTCTGGATGATGCCATCAGTATGGTCAACAACAACCCATACGGCAACGGCACAGCTATCTTCACCACAAATGGTGCCACTGCGCGCAAATACACTCATGAGGTGGATGTGGGCCAGGTGAGTGGCTGCAGCCTCCAAATGTGCTCCTCTGTTTTGGGTGAAGGGAGACATTCACATTGCTCTGTCATGTCTAAACATCATCTCCAACACAGAGCACATCACATTTCTGTTTGAAAACCTTAATACACGGTAAAAAAACCAATTATTTTCCATGTCAAGTATAGCCTTGTTTACCCCTAACCTAAAATATACAAATTTGGCAGCCTCTTTCCCTCCACTTCCCACCAAGTCAGGACTACAAATAGGCAGAGTAAACATATGTCTGTTCAGTGAAAACAGGGGGACATAGAAACATTTTTCTGGACGCTATTCGAGTAGGGGAACTCTTAAATTTAATTCAGAAGGGATTCCTTGGTCCTGTTCAGCGTTTTTGCATAAATATGGCCAACTTCACCCTGTTTGTTTACCTGTGGATCTTAGTTATGCCCTGTGTTTGCTGTTCACATGTCGGGGAATGCTGTGCAGGCCATGTGCTGTCCTCCTCTCCAAACCTCGGTGCAACAAACATCTACAGTGTGTTCCTTTTTTTCCTCCCCTAAGCCAAAGGGTTTTAGTGCGTCCAAACTTACTCTCACTGTTTCAAACATTCTAAACCAACCATGCCATGTTTCTATTGCATTCATAACAAAATGTTTTATTTAGTTTTGCTCCCCTTTCATCAGAGCGTGCCGCGCTTGAAAAACCTGCAAATATAAGCCACAAGTTTAACTTTGTTTTGTGCTATCATGTAAGCTTGTTTTTCAAATGGTATAGCAGGACCACATCCCCCATCAGCCGCATCTTACTCATCCTAGCAATTTGGGATCCCAAGGAATTGTTTTACAAAACTGACACTTACAAAAATGAAAGAGGACAAACTTGTTTTCTGCAGGTTGGAGTCAATGTTCCAATCCCTGTTCCACTGCCCATGTTCTCATTTACTGGATCCAGAGGATCCTTCAGAGGTGACATGAACTTCTACGGAAAGCAAGTAAGTATGAAAGAAACGGATGTCTTCTATTATCATTGGTAGTAGTTTTAAGTCTCAATGCAAATTTTTATTTCATTTTTCTGCAGGGTATCCAGTTCTACACACAGATAAAAACTGTAACCTCACAATGGAAAGCTGAAGATGCCACACTGAAAAGTCCTGCCGTTACCATGCCAACAATGGGACGCTAACTACAGTACATACAGTGTGTGTGCAGGGTGTCCCCAAAAATGTACAGCATTTGAGATGTCTATATCAGAGCAACTACATGGTCCAGAGAAATTACACTTAATAGCATATATCAAGTTAGTACTGGAGTTCCTGCCACACTCGCTGTATCATGTCGCATGTAATGCTCTCCAGAGCCTCAGTGATTCTCCTCTTGAGTTCCTTTACACATGTAGGAAGTGGTGGGATATAAACCAGTCTTTTCACAAAACAAAACGCAGTAACTCTAACCTTTTTCTGCTGCAGTAAACAGCATGATTGCACTTGTTTGAATAAAAATAGCAAACTAATTTTAAACAAATTATTAGGTGATTGTATATATGGCCAAGACATAAACGAGGCAGATCACATGTACAGAGCTGTATGTCTTCCACCAGATTATTTATTTTCACAGTACTTTACAAATCCCTCTTTTCTTAAATGAAGCTCGCCAATGAGATACATTATGGTGTGTGTGTTTCTGATTATTTAGTGTATTGTTTTTCATGTGTATTTGTTTTTGTGGTCAGTGTCACTTTAAAGTAAGGCATTTGAACAAAAATATGTAAATGAGTGGTAAAAGAATTCTAAGAAGCGTAATACATATAAGATCATATTCATGAGCCATACACACACATGGTGTTTTATTGCAAGCAGAGGCGAATGTCTTATCTACTACAGTCTGTGGGAAGCTTATAAAGCAGACACAAACGATGCAGAGTGATACGCGATGAAGAGACAACACACAGGTCATGTGGTGTGCATATCCGGCAAGCTGTTTGGGTTCGAAGGCAGAACAGACTCAGGCGCTTGGGTGATGAAGGTCGCTTGGGACACCTCCTCTCTAATTCTGTAAGACAGTCGTTATTATGCAACTCCAGAATGTAACTGATAAATCACATGTAAGCACTCTCACTTTCTCAGGTTCTCACAGCCACTGCTTTTTCAGCTAAACATGGTATGCGGGACCAATAAATCTACACAGACTTCATAATTGCAAGGATGAGGTACAGCTTTTATTCTTGTACATTCCTTTAGTGTCTTACCCGGCAGCATCACTGTCAGTAGTGTTCTTCTTCTCAGTGGAGGCAGACAAAACCAAATGTTGGCTCGTTTTTCTATTAGGAAAATGCAGAGTTGCAGTTAAATACAAAACCTCATCGTGAAGAGACATGTTTTTGCACACTAGTGTCATTTCACTTAGACCTGCAGACCGTCTTGAGAACAGGTTACTCTGGGTCAGCACAATGCACATGGACTTGGTCAATGCAAGCTGACTCTCTAGAGTCGCCAAATGTTCTGTGTTATTCTGCAGGACTAGGTGCCAGACCACTGCTAACATGAATATATGTCTCCTGCCTGCCGTAGCCCCATACATTCAGATCCCCTGCACACTCCTTTTTTGAAAATCATGTTACCAGCTGCTCTCTGACCACAAGTGTTCAAAGAACAAAATAAACTTGGAGGGCACGTGAAGAGGGGCCAATAGGCTGAAAGCAAATGGACGTGACCAGATGTTTGTTTCCAAGCACACGACTCTGCGGCTGGGCCTATTTTTACTATTGTGCCCAGACTCTTTCTTCATTCTTTTTAAGCAGCTGCATGGAAAAGAAAATTGGTTAAGGCCTAACTGATGTTTTATGGTATCCTCTTCTGCAAAGAAAATGGCTGTTTAAAACATTAAAAAAAGGGAGGAGTCACCAGAGGTTCAGCCTGGACTACTATGTGGTGTCACAGCATTTCGTTCTTAGAAGGTAAATGATCTAAAAAGGTTAGGTCATTTTCAGGGATTACAAGTGGCTTGTACATACCACATCAGGGATGAAATGAGTTGACAAGAAAGTGTTGATCCATAACAAATAATATAAATATTGAGATTATACATTACCTTTGTGCCTGCCCATTCATTTTTGCAAAGAGAAGCCTCAGCACTTGTTCCTTCTGCTCCCAAGTAAGCTCTGAGATTTCAATTTTGTTGCCAGGTTGATGTGTCCTAGATAAACATGCAGGAAAATGAATGTGGTGTTCTTCCACTTGTTCTTATTGTCAGAGTGGATGCAAACAATATATGTGATTAAGAAGACTTGTGAGTGTTTACAAGTAAAGGATTAAAGTTATTGCATAATAGTTTCTAGAAATGGAGGACCTACCACCTAGCTGCTGCCTCCATGTCTGAATAGACAGAGTTGGTGCTGTGAGGACTTTTATGGAAGGTGCGTATTGGTGGAAACTTAAGCTTTCCTTCTGTGGCTCCTCTCAGTGTCCAACGATAGGCCTGCAAAGCCTCCTTTTTGTATTGTGACCTGCTGGCCATGATCTCCTGCTTCACCTGAGCCAATGCCTCATGGAAGAACTGCTCTAGCTCTGTCCGCTGCTCAATGATCGTACCTGCTAGACGTTTGATGTGCCCCAGTTCCTTTTCCCTCATGGCAAGCACTTTCTGCATTTTCACCAACTCTACTTGATTGGCTTTGGTGATAACTGACATCATCTTCTTTTGTTTTTCCTGCTCCTGCTCAGACTCCTCTGCTTTTTGCCTGAGAGCCTGCTCTAGGCAGGAAACTTTAGTTTTCAGTTTAGCTAACTCCTCTTCTTGAGCTTTCCTGTGAATAGTATTCTTCTTTACCATCACCTCATACACGCTCTAGGAAAGGAGACAGAGGGTGCACATACTAAAATGTTTGATAACTTCAACAGATAACTAGTGTATTAGTGTCATGGTCAGTACTGTTGAGTGACCAGCTCAAATTTAAACAAGTGAATTTACTCTCTTGATCAGCTGTCATCATCTGAGGTCAAATTAATGTGCCTGATATTTATTTGTTTAAAAGAATTAGCAGCAGAAATCAAAAAAGGAGAAACCACTGAATTTGAAGTCATACATCAGTGGAAACTCACCACAACCACTGGCCACTGAGAGGCCGGGCAGTAGTTGGGAGGGGGGCAGGAGAACGACCACAAGTTATATACACAAGGACAGCACAAGTAAACAACACAAGGGGGAAAAACACCTGAAATATTTGCTGGATGGATCTAACATATATCCCATAACTGAAGTGCCTCAAAATGACTTTTTGGAAGTGAATGCTCTCTATCCATGACATGCTGGTGTCGCATAGTAAGACTGCTATTTACTCTCCCGTGTTTCCAACATACCTTGTCAAGTGTCAGGGTGGTATTTTCCTTAACCAGGGAATCTGTCAGTTTCTGCAACTCATCTGCCTCCCTTGTGTGATGTTTAAGTGCTTCATTCAGGCGTACGTTTTCCTTAAAAACTGATCGTGAGGCATCATCCAGCTGACTAAATTAGTTTCAGAGAAAACAAATGGATTACAGATAGATCTACAATATATATGTATATATATATATAAAAAAAAAAAAAAAAATGTTCCTCTCGCCCCACGTGGGCGGTGTCTCCTTCAGGCTCGGGTCCTCTACCAGAGGCCTGGGAGCCTGAGGGTTCTGCGCAGGATCTTAGCTGTTCCTAGCAATGCGCTCTTTTGTACAGAGATCTCTGATGTTGTTCCTGGTATCTGCTGGAGCCATTCTCCCAGCTTGGGGGTCACTGCCCCTAATGCTCCGATCACTACTGGTACCACTGTTGCCTTCACACTCCACATTTTCTCTAACTCCTCTTTCAGCCCTTGGTATTTCTCAAGCTTCTCATGTTCTTTCTTTCTGATGTTGCTATCACTGGGGACTGCTACATCTATCACCACCACTGTCTTCTCATGTTTATCCACCACCACTATGTCAGGCTGATTGGCCATCACCATCTTGTCAGTCTGGATCTGGAAGTCCCACAGGATCTTGGCCTGTTTGTTCTCTGTCACTATATATATATATATATATATATATATACCATGTGGTCTTACATATACCATGAGGAAAGCAAGAATTAAACAAAGGTTTAGATTGTTGAAATAGGGACTTCGAAGAAACATTTTGTGAATTACCTGGAACAGTGTACTTGGACAGAACAGAAGCTGAATGTTCAAAATTAAAGCAATTACTGAAACTAAGACCAAAGCAAACAGGACCACACCAGTATCAATGTTGATGTTTTATGAGCTGTAAAAAATAACTAAACTTATAGCCTCAAGAGTAATAAACTCCCTGCCTGTGGGAAATTCTGGGATGGCTGAGGATGTGATCATTGGCTAAGGTGATGTACACTATCATGAACATGACAAACCACTGTGGTCAGGAAAATAGCATCAGCTATAGTTATACATGGAGTCATATACATATACATTTATAAGCAAAAATTATTTATTCTTTGCCTTCGGGGGTTCCCTGCAGGTACCAGTGAAAAATAAAATTAGAGTGCGTAGGGACAGCGGAAACACACTCACACAACGGCTTCATTGTGGGCCTTCTCCACAACCAGGGCTATCGTTTGCTCAGCTTCTCTCTCCAGGCGAGCCTATGAGGTAATATACAGCTGTCACTCATGGTTACAACTGGGAAGCCTTCAGTCTCAAGTGATTTTTTCATAAAGAGACAGATCAATACTATTTCAGTCGGGCATTTTCAAGTACATTATACAGTTAATTCCCAGCATTTGCATACATCACTTTCCACATTGATAAGATTTCTTTAATACTTGCCTTTTCCTTGAAGAATTTATACTCCATTTTGTTGAGGTTTTCTCTATGCTCTTTGTTAGCAAACTCCATACTTTCTCTAATCTACAAAACACGAGTATGTTATTCATGACAGTAAAACATAATGTTGCAAAAAACTATTAATGGACAAAATTTCAATTCCCCTCACATCACTCAGCTCCTGTTCCATCTCAGCTTTTCGCTTCTGAAATTCTTTAATTTTCCTCATTCCATCTTCGATCATGTTGAAATCATTAGATCTCCTCTTGAACAGATCCTTCATCTCATTTATTTGAAATGTGTAATCTTCAATCTGAGACAGTCATACAGTTAAAATACACAACAAATGAATAACTAGTTCATATACATTTACTCATTTCTACACATGGGCTACTGTGAACATCAAAGAGCTGCCTGTACCAGTTCGGAAGTAAAACAGTTTTGTCTAAAAGTTCACACAGGCCATATAGTCTTTAACAAACCAACATTCAGGCTAAATACCTCAAGATGCTACTGTGGAAAAGCCAGTCAGAGTAAAAATGTGACAAAGTGACCAAAGTCATGAGACACTACCAAAACATAAACCCACAAACATGTACATGACGACTAAATGAGAGGTTATCAACCAACTGATTACAACTGTGGGTCTAATCGTTACCCGTTAAATAACTCAGTACATTTATCTACCTCCATGCAGCCATATATGTTACATATGTATAATGTGTACTGTATGTTCTATACAGACAGATTACTAATTGAAGGTTAAACTCGGAAGCAGTGGTCTTTCCTAGGATGACAATAGAACATGAGGGAACTGATCTGTTAGACAGAGCACTCTCCACTACTGTAATCAAAAAACCAAATGTGGGAATATATTTTAGAAGTATGATGCTCATCCCTCTAGTTGAGTTCAGAGACTTGTAGAATCAATGCCAATGAAACATATTCTGGAACAAAACTGTTCTAACTACACACTGGTGTGTTTTTGTTTACATCAGGTTACTCCCTTGTTTGTGTATACTGTATATATAACACAACTTAAAAAAGTGTTTGAACAGTTTGGAATACTGACGAAGGAATAAGTGATATTAAAATGTATTTTTACTTGTATTTCATTGCTGACAGTATGGAAGTTTTGTCTTTTATCTGGTCAGCTTCATTTCATATATAAAAATACATACAATTCGGCAAAATGTTGAGAAAAAAAAGTTAAAAAAGCAATCATGGTTTGATGAAAATGTACACATATAGATAGAGGCCTAATCCAGCTACAATGGGTGAAGGTGGGGTACACCCTGTTAGAGTCACCAGTTCATGTCAGGGCTGAACATATATAGACAAACAATCACTCTCACATTCACACCTAAGAGAAACTTAGATTAACCAATTAACCTATCAGTGCATGTCTTTGGATGGTGGGAGGACAACAGAGTCCCCGGAGAAAACCCACACAGACATATATATGGAGAACGTGCAAACTCCACACAGAAAGGTCTGGTGTGGGATTCGAACCAGGGTTCTTCTAGCTGTGAGGCACAAGTGCTAACCACTGCACCATTGTGCCACTCATTGCCAAATTCTATACAACAGTTTGTGTTCTTCAAGTAGTATCACTTGAAAATAAGAAAAGAGCTGCTCCAGCTGTAAAGTCAGATCTTTAGTCTCAACCACAACATTATTTCTTTCCGTAAGTGCATGTATGAGACAGTTCCATACATGTCTAAAAAGAGATGTTTTAAGTTGGTCCAGGCCATGCCTCTTTTTTCTTTCTGAGAATCATATTGGTCTCCATTTTACCAGAATAAAACAAGAGCTGGAAGATGGAAAACATCTGCAAGACAAACAGCAAAATGTGCATGCTTTGCCCCATTAAGTCTTTTGAATATTGTCATGTCAGTCTGATAGCTTGATCATAACTACAAGCAGCAGGGGTCAGAGGGTATAAAAGGAGTCAATTAAGTTTCTTTGGTGTGTGTTATGTAACTTCAACAAGCAGTTAATAGTAAAAATCTGTGTGACATGTGACTCATGGTTAACACATCAAGACCAAGCAGTGTGACTGTCTATTCCTAACCAAGCACTTTTAAATTATGCTTTTTTTTCTGTGGCTACTCACAGGGACTAAAATAATATAAGTCAGTGTAGACGGAATGTGAGGCTTTGTTTTTTTTTTTTTCAATGGTCTCTTTGTTTTATTGTTGTTGTCTTACATAATAAATGCCAACATAATTACACAGACATACAGCTGTTTAGACAGCGCAGCACAGCACATTTTTTAGATACTACAGTTCTAAACTTTCAGTAAATCAGCAATGGAATTTTCTAGCTAGTTGTTCATATTTTGTTGATTATTGATTTATGTGTTTATACTTAAAAATATTTTAACCCATAAAGACCCAAAAATCCACCATCAACCAAAACCATCTATTGATCTAAACTCTTGATCTATTAATCATATCAATACATGTAAAATGGAATTATTCATCTTTTCATGGCCGTCAGATCATATGACCCATTTGGATGTTCAGAGGCTCCATAGTGAATGTGGAAACACCATCATCTTCGACAACAGTGATTCACCAGTAAAATTGAGTTAACAGTGGATGGACACACTTGGTTTAAGTTCAGTTAATGCTACATTTTGCTCAGAAAGTCCCCTTATCTTCATTTTTTTCTCTTTTGATATAATAACATTTGACTTTACTCTGAGTTTTTATGAACAGCTAAGGGATTGCTCAATTAAACATAGGAAAATAGATTATTTAATTGGAAAAAGAAAAAAAATACAGACAATGATATTATAATAAATGGTGATAAATTATTTAGAAAAGGTTAAATTGAGAGAAAAATCCAAAAGGGACACTGGATCCTCCAATGTTAATAATCTCACCAGTTTATTTTGTTGTTCACCTGCGAGTATCTCTTGGTTTTTGAGGCTTTCCACCAGCATATTTATCTGTAAAAAATGAATGATTAGTGAGTTAATACAGTTACTTTATATTCTAAAATATAAATATGCAGCTCGGTTTATAACCTTCTCTTCTTTTGCGTCATGTTGTCTCTTAAAAAACCCGGTCATGTCGATGGTTTCCTTCTCCACACGAAACAGCTGGTTCGTGAGCTCTTCATTAGCGCGTGCCAATTTCTGGCAAGAGTCACGATGCTGCACGAGCGACTGGTCGGTGACCTTTAATCTCAGCTCCCATAGGGCAGCGTTAGCTTTGGCCTTCTCAAAGTCTGTTTCCTTGTCTGCCTTTGATTCCTGCTTCCCATCTTTCTTCCCTTTGCTGCCGTTAAAAAAATAAGAATAAAAAAAAAAAATTACAAGCGTTACTACACCCAACATCCAACTAGCTGAAAGTGTTCAAACCATGTCTTACCCGGCTTTCGCCCTCTTCACTTTAGTTGCCTTCTTCTTGGGCATTACTGCTGGTTTTCTGCTTCTATCTAAAATAAAATATAAAACTCTTGATTGCTACGAAGTATTCGACAGAGGAGTTGTCCAACGCTAACACTAGCATCCTCACATAACCTGGTTCCTGTTTGTGTACTGCTGTTGTCATGGAGACGGCGCATCGATGAGTCAAATTTCCCTCCTCGTGTTACTTACCGGTTCATACATGTTTGATACATTTGTTATGTGACTACTTTTTATTTATAGTTTGAGAAATAATAACTACTTAAAACAATAATAATTTAGACCGCTTGTATTTATTCATTTCATTTCCCCCACAACAATAATAATTTAGTCAGAAATCCACTGAAATGGTTAATTTAGTTGTAGAAAAAATATGTTTATAACAAAATATCGTCAATATTTATTCTTATACTTATATAAGCACGAATATTTTAATTTTCAAATTTAGTCCCAAAGCAATTTCAAGATTCCATTATTATGTATGTCAACTACATGTTTGATGTTAAGATGATCAAAAATAAATATACTTTTTGACACTTTTTACAACAGCAGTGTGTAATTCCAACAAGATTTCTGACCTGGTGCCCCACAAAAAATGACATACTGAGAGACTCCTTGATAGACTTGGAATCAGCAAAATCAATGTATGTTAAAACCTCACAAAAAAAATCAATAAATACAAAAACGGATCTACAAAGGACACAGCAGATTTGTATGGTCTTCCTCAAACTATTTCACAGTTCTATAGGATGATCTACAGTGGACATTTATAGGCATTAATACTTTAATACTGCTGGCAACTGTCTAATATAATATATTGCTAGTCAATTTTCTATCTAATCATCTTAAAAAACAGGAGGTAGATTGAGAAAAAAAATTCTAATAGGTTATGTCCAGGCAAATGACTAGATATGAGACTGTTTAACTGAGTAAATAAGATCATGCATTTTTCATCAAACTGCTTTTTAATTACATTTTTAATTTTGGTGAAATGTATGCATTCATATGGACTAAAACACAGCTTTTACCAACATACCACTGTCTTGGCATTTTGCATTTCAAAGTGTGCAAACAAGGCTGCACAGTAAAAGAGTGTGTGCTTCTTTTTTCAGTTTCTCCTGAAAGATTTCTATCAATCTATCAAAGTGGCAGATTGTTAAATGCAGATGTATGCTTTGTTCAGCAGCCACTGGGCTGACATAAAATTTTTGTATTTGTCACTCGTGTTGTAATCATAGTCTTCTCATGCTGGGCTCTATCAAACAGGATCTGTTTGCACATGATCTCCACCCACATGATGACATGAGATACATTTGGCTCCTGTCAGCAGTATTGTTCATGTTGTCCTGAAAAGAACTATGTGTTACTTACTGCCATCCCCACAGATGTATTTTGCTGGAGTTATGGGAAAACCACTAAGATCAATGTAAAATGCATTTGGCTTTCATCCTGGAAGAAGCCCATCCAACAGAAACAATGTAAAGTTAGTCCAGGTCGTAATTTAGCCTCAAACCACTGAATGCTCAACATCATGTTGTTCAGTTTGTGCAGGATCCTCAGCACTTACACTGATTATTCATCAAACAAAAAAGTAGATATCACACAAGTGTTGGGTGTAGCTACTGTAAACCGAATCATATAGGGTCGTTCACTGCTTTGGCATCATGAACAGAGTTTGAAGACTAAATTTAAAGGTAATTACTATGACAGTGAGGAGAGAAAACTGAAATAACCCTGAGCCTTTCAAAGCTGTCATTATCATTGGAATTGTAATGACAAGGTTTGGGTCTCTTCAATGGACTTTTTGGGGTAGGACACCCACAAACATGACATTCCTGAGGGCAACATTGCAGCATATTAATGATACACTGCACAGTGTAGATTATAAAGCTAGGGTCCATTCTCATGCTTTACGGTTTCTGTTAACTTGAAACAAAATACCAAACTTTGTATTGAAACAACTTCTCATTTAAAACATTGTGTTTGTAATGTGCTGTGTCATGCACTAGAAAGTCAGATTACATGCAGTGTGCAAAACACTGGTATAACATTCCAAGTAAATTTTGACAACTTTTTCAACAGCACATTTAATATTTAAAAAAGAAAAATCATTTATACAACATTTTACTTGACAGGCAGATTTATCTTTCCATTTGCCATGTTGCATCACAACAGAAATGCAAAAGTGGGTGTGTGTTGAAAACTAAAAATCTGCTGTGATTCATAACATCAGCATCAGAGACAGATTGCAGATGTCCAAACATTGCATATTATTAATATTAATTAATTGTTACATTAACCATGGTATGTGTTTGAACGCTTATTTATCAGAAGGACAAAGCCTTTGCGATGATTATACACAAAGAGAAAACCTGACTTCAGTAATATTTCATATAAGATGATTTACCCATGGTTTTACTGGACACATTATCACGCAGTTAACGTGCAACCAGGACATCTATGGGCACAAGTCAGTGAGAGGTCCTGCACATGTACGCTTTGATAGGGGCAAACGACCATTCTGGTGAGCCACAGGATTGAAAAAAGTAGCCACAGTATTTACAAAAAGGGAAGGAGGAAAGAAAGTCCAATATTTTTAGTCCAAATTACAGTGTTGGAACAGTGCTTTGCACAGTTGAGTGTCCTGGGAGTGGAATGGCATGATGGGTGAACACTGGTGCCAAGCTCCACCCTCCCCACATTGTCCTCTCTGTGGACTTCCTGCACTCTCTCGTGCCCATCTGTAGGACCTCTGCCCTCCCCTTACCCTCCTCACTGGGCTGGCCCATAGCTCAGTTTCTGCCTTAGTCACCCATTGCATGAGGTGAAATAGTCTCATATATGCATTTGTTAAACCAGGGTTGAGACTCGGTCAGTTCTCTAGAGATGCCTCTAATGCCCAACCAACGCCTCCTGCTTCACATCTCTGTCATCTTTCTGTTGGTACAAAGTGGGTGAAAAATATCACAACAGAGCACAAATTTCAGTTCATGTAAGGTCTTTGAGTTTACTCTGCAGAGGAATATCCTCTATGCGATAGAGTTTCTGTATCCTTCTCTTTAAATTCTGGGCTCTTATTGCATGGAAAATAAAGAAGTATTTGAGACACTGCATCATGGCATATGCTATAATGCCAACCTCCCACCTAAATCTGAGAAAACAGCCACTCATGCTTTTCATGCATTCTCTCGTGAAACGTGCCCTGCTGCCCAAATATTTTTCCCTTGGAAAGCCTGTGGTTAACACAGGGATGAGTGGGAGTGAGATGATTGCTAACATTCTTTTAACTTTTATGCCAGCTGGAGTGCAGGTCACATTTGCATTTTTAAGGTTGGTGAAAGTGCTGCAGTTGATTTAATGTGGTAATTGTTGGAAGATCATGAAGACAGGGATTGAAAGATTTTTTTTTTTTTTAAATCTACACATGGTGCTGTCTAGCGACGTAACATGAAGGTACAAAACGAAACTAAACAAGAATCTACTGTTTCACAATACAGCCCATTAAATAAAATAATTTTCCTTTGGTTTCTCTTCATCACATTTTAGATTAAGATGAGGTTATATTAATCATAAACCCCACAAGGGATATTAAATAAAGTAGAACTTACCTTACAAACAGATAAATGAAATGCATGAAAAATAAACTGAATGATTGTAATCTTCACTTAAATTCTTTCAAAACTGCAATAATGAAATTACAGAGGCAGAAGATGCACAGCTATAACAGTTAAACACATATGTATATTACATGCTAATTAGACAGAGCCTAAAAGTCCAAAAAGTTGCAAGATGAAGGACTTTCTGAGAGCAAGTTACTAGGCAAGTCTTAAACACACCTATAAAATGTATTTTAAGGCAACTTCTTTAGTTTTTTTTCAGTGTGAGCCATTCATTTTGACTTTTTCATAAACCCCTTTCTCTCAAAAGGGGATTTTTTTGGCTCCAGAATTCCCAGTAAAGATGAGGAGGGGAAAATACATAGCCAAAAATAATCCCTGAGGAGGGAAAAAAAAAGAAACGGTGTTGGTAGGCAGGTAGTCTCCAGCTCATACAGGAGGGGGGTGGGGGACTCCTGATGGAGCTGGGATGGACCTCCACAGGATTGGTTGATGGTTGCTGTCGTTGTGGCTGTGTGCCAAGCCCTTATGTCTTTATATAGTGTAAACAGATGACCGGACAGTCCTGAGTGTGCATCGCATCCACTCTGCCTCTGTGGTTCCTCTGCCTCTCTCTTCAGGACCCTCTGTCTGTCAGAGATCCACGGCTACTTCTCTCTCTTCCACCCGCTGTCTTCTCTCTCTCTCTCTCTCTCTCTCCGGCTGTAAAACAATGACCATGCTGAAGCTTCTCTTGTCTCTGACCGTGTGGCTCCTGGCTGGGAGCCTCATCACGGAGGCAACTTACTACCGGCACCACCGTTACATCCCACACTTCTACCGCTACCGGGAGCATCACTCTGCCAATACGGAAAACCTCCTCCCTGAGGTCTCCCACCCCGCGCCTGAAGTCTCCCAACCCGAAGTGCCGAGCCACCCCCAGATCCCTGAGGTCTTCCATCCTGCACCTGAAGTCCTCCCCGTCATCCCAGAGGCTTTCCATCCCGTACCTGAAGTGGTCCATCCTGCACCTGAGTCCTACCACCCGGTTGATGTTCCTCAGTTGTCTCCTGAAGCCCCCTCCCCTGTCAACATGAGCCGGACTTTTTATGGGGTCATGTTTGATGCAGGGAGCACAGGCACCAGGATCCACATCTATAAGTTCATCCAGAAAGACCCCGGTAAGTCTCTCTCTCTCTCTCTCTCTCTTTCCCTCTCTCTCTCTCTCTGGTTCCTGTCTCTCTCATTCTGTCTCTATCTCCTAACCTCTAGTGGAGCTTTACCCACGCTGCGGGTTCCCACTGTCTGCTTGCTGTTAGGTCATTCACTGTGTGGTGTAAGTTCAACCATGCACCGGCAATGAGCACATGCAACACAGTTTCCAAAAGTAGATGAGGTGGATTTTTAATTTCCTCCTCTGACTCAACTGAGTGGGAAAAAAAAACATGCCCTAAACTCTGGATGTAGGTGAAATCCTGCAGTCTAAATACTTTGAATTGCAAAAGAGCAGCTATGCAATTAAATACAATGATGCTTCTTTCGCTGTCCACATAGTTTATGATTTGTGAGACATGGTTTATGATTTGTTCACAGATGTTGACCTCTTTTTTTTTTGTTTTGTTTTAGTTGAGCTGCCTGTTCTGGACAATGAAATGTACCATGCAGTGAAGCCTGGATTGTCTGCTTATAAAGACAACCCTGAGGAGGTATGTATGGTGCTACACCCCATCACTTATCAGGTATATTAAGGAGTTGTTCACTGTCTGCCCAAACCACCAAACTACTGGGATTTTCTTTGGGTTGGGTTTATGTGATGTAAACACTGTGCAATTATAAAAATGCCTCCTGCTGATGCTGTCACCACTGCCCACTCCTGTCTGCTGTTTTTTACCTGATGTCGTGATGAAATCTCTGGCTTAATTACAGATGACTAACTATTTGTCATCTTTTCTGCAGGGTGGCAACACTGTCCGACAGTTGCTGAAGATTGCCAAGAAGACAATCCCAGAGGATGAGTGGAAGAGGACCCCGGTGGTCTTAAAAGCCACAGCAGGTCTCCGACTCCTGCCTGAGGACAAGGCCAATACTCTTCTGAAGGAGGTGAGGCACGTTTTCTCTGCCCTCAGACAGTTTGGCACAAACACCACCCGTCCCGCCGAGGAGCAGGATGAGAAACCACTAAGTGCTTACAAGTGTCACTGAAAGAAAAAGGAGCAAGTCTGCCCATTTGGTGGCTATCATGTTGCAAAAAACAGCTGTTGTGGGGTTGTGTGGAGTAACCATATTTGTCATTTAAAGTATTAAATCTAGGCTACTGTTCCAGTCGTGCTTGTGGTTGAGTTATCTGTCACTCTAAAACAGAGGAGAGTCACTCTTCCACAGTCTGAGAAGACTGTATCCAAACAGGATCAGAAACTATATAGTTTATAATATTTGGTATAACATTAACTTGCAAACAGTCAATGATTATACTGATAATTACATTAAAAATTATGATATTTCTGTTCCATAGGTGCGAGAAGTATTTGATGAGTCTCCGTTCTTTGTGCCAAACAACAGTGTTTCCATTATGAATGGAACCAATGAAGGTAGGTTATCATTGAATGCACTAATATCACAAGTACAAGATTTAAGTTTTCTGTTTGAATGACATTTGACTCAGGTGTTGTCTGGCCAGGTGTTTTTAACAATGTTCACAAAGGATGTATCAAACCATTCAGCTCTCGTTATTCTTTTTACAAGAGGTCTGTTACTACCTCGCTGCAACAAATAAATATGCCAGTGTAAGTTGTTTCCCCACGCCCAATAATTTAGTGTGATCCTCCACATCACTCATTAAGACACCCTCACTATGTTATGTGTCATCATACAGTGTGTGCTCGACTTTATGAGAGCAATAACCTTACATCTGAGACATCTGTTAATTACCTGGGTTGGTCTGTTAACCTACATCTTTGACCAACTGTGCCACTTTAATATGAGCCTAATGAAATAAAACTGGCCTTAAAACTGTCTGTTGTTTTCTTTGTGTCTAAAAATAATACAGTTTTGCAGCATTTAGTAGGTCAGTTGTAATCACTTGTTGAGATTTTACTAATGAAAACATTTGCTGTTGTAGGAGTCCTCGCCTGGGTCACAGTGAACTTCCTCACAGGTAAGACATTGCTTGTGTTTTGCTATGTTGGTGTTAGTGGTTGGGAGGTTCATATCTGAGGCTCCAGTGTACACAGAAGCCTGTTAGTAAAAGACTCTTGTCTCCTGTCTGAGGTTATGAGTTTGAATCACTGGCTCCAAAACAGAATCACAAAAACAAGTAATATTTCCTCATGTGTTGCGACCAGATGAAGTTCATTCAAATTTAGAATAAAGTACTTTAGAAAGTAGCCGTAAACTTCCCTTCAAATGGTATTTTCCCTTTTGGAGGGCAATGGTTGAAATGCAAGCATGTATTATTCAGATATAAGTTGTTGTAAAAGAATAATTAAAGTATGGATGATCACCTGATAGTGGAAAGTGATGTCACCTTATAACATATTATCATGGTCCAATAAGGTGTGTTTAACTTTCTTATTGTTTGCCACAGGTCACTTGTATTCCAACACAAGAAGGACAGTGGGGATCTTGGATTTGGGTGGAGGATCCACACAGATCACTTTTCTTCCTAAGTCCAAGGTGATTAGAGATTTGTGTCTGTATATTTATTTGACTGTATAGATATCAGGATTACACTTTGACATTTTTCTTTTTCATCCGACAGAAAACAGTTCATTCTGCACCCCCCTCTTACATCGCCAACTTCAACCTGTTCAACAGTACATATCAACTCTATACACACAGGTAAATACAGACTAGGATCCTCCTGGTTGTTAATTCATAATATTACAATAAATAAAGTAACAAATATGATGTAATGTAAAAGTGCCATAAATGTCTAACTGTAAAACTATTCCACTTTCACATAGCTACCTTGGAAATGGACTGTTTGCAGCTCGACTTGCAACTCTTGGAGCTCTAGGAGCTGATGGTAGGAAATTTAAAACCTTTTATCACCTTTTCTGTCTACTTACACAGAAATGTTATTCTGTAATTCAGCTAATTTCATTCAATTGAAGATGGCAAATGATTTGTTGTTTTTGTGTTCACAGGTCTAGATTGGAAAATCTTCACTAGTTCTTGCCTCCCAAAGAAGTTCAGAGAAGATGTGACTTTTGGTGGAACCACCTACAAAGTTAGCGGGATTCCAGACGGTAAGATAAAAGCACTCTGAGGTTTTGATTGCCTTCCCAATGCCTTGGATTCAGCAAGGCCTGCATTCCTTTCCCAACATTGAGACACAATAGAGTACAGTATAATACAGTCTCACATGAGAACTTTTATCCACTGAAGGTTCTGTACCCTTGGCGCCAAATGCATGTTTTGTCATCTTCTCACTGTCTTTCTTCCCTCTTGAACAATTATACTGCAGTCAACCTTGTATTTAAATGAAAAGAAAACTGTCAGTTAACTTCACAAATAAGGCAGTCACTCCCATACCACAGTCAAGTAGCCAGAAGATGCTGGGCTTGTCCCTGAGTTGTTATTTTTTTGTGTAACGAGTGGCTTGATCTGGACCGCTCACAATTATGTGGTAAAAATAGTCAGCCCAACAGGGCTGCACTAACTGCCGCTCTTGTCAGCACATGGTTTTTGCCGGCACAAATGAGCCAACCATACCCATGGGCCTGTGTGAAACTTGTCTTTCTGGGGCTTCCCTTGCATATCTTCTGGTGAACCCCCTAGCTTTCACCCCAGCCTAACCTCAGACTGGCTCTGACGATTGCATTCCAGTCATTACGGCTGCAATCCACCTTTGACTCGTGGTTTATTTCACCATTTTTGGTCCAAGTTACATCATTCTTTGACAGATGTACATTTAGCCTTTCTCTCTCTTGCTCTCCACAGGCTATGCCGGCTATAAGCTGTGCTACTATGAGGTGATGAAGGTTGTCAAAGGAATAGTGCACCAGCCATATGAAGTGAAAGGCAGCAGCATCTTCTATGCTTTCTCCTACTACTTCGATAGAGCTGTAGAAACTGGCCTCATTGGTAAGTGGGTGCAAAGAGTGATCTTCCAGCATGGTCATTTCTTATTCTAACAATCACTCACTGCACAAAATAGGTACTTACACTCTATGTTTGTTTTTTTCTTTTCAGACAGCAGCCGAGGTGGTAGAGTGGAAGTCAGAGATTTTAAGAAAAGAGCCAAAGAAGGTATGAGTTACAAGTCATCTTCTCTAGGGTTATGTATGAAAATGTCTTCTCCTAACCATTGAAACTTTGTGTGAAATAAGTTTCTAAGCAGCACAAACGTTCAATGTTGATTGTGCCCAAACTCTTGGCATGATTGTGCCATATTGGCAGAATTTATCCTGTCACACAGAGTTTATTACAACAGTAAAACGTAACTGATTATTTGCTAAAACGTGTTATGGAGATGCAAATATATTTTATCACAGGATAAATATATGCTACCATTACAATAAAATTCTTCAGTATGTTTAACTGAAACACAAAGTCATAAGTGGTATGATTATCAGCTTGCATTTGTGACATTTGTCCTCATAAAAATAGACTCATATCATGTAGAGATGGGTTGGTGTGTTATGTAAGGCTGTTTGTGTTGTGAGAACACTGTCACATGGTTTCGAGGAACAAGTCTGGCTCTGGCTGGGTTGGCAGTTGAGCTGAAGATGTCTGTCTGGCCCAGGCAGGAGGGCACCTGACAGCCACACACCACCCGGGGGCTGACACATACTGAAACACATACAGTGTGTACAAGGCTGTTTAACACCATCACCCACCCACCCACAGCCTCGTGTTGACCCTCAGCCATTCCCCTCACACCTCCCTGTTTATTCAGCCAAAAAAAAAACAGAAATGTCATCTTTTAATCATGTAACACATGGGTTAGAAAAGGAGATTTTTTATTATTACAGGAACGTGACTTCTTTACATGGTGTATTAAGGTGTTTTCATGAAATGTTCATATGCAAAACCCATGTTAATGTCATGGTGCTTTTTATGCTTTCAGTATGCAACAAAATGGCCAAATACCGTGCTATCAGCCCCTTCCTCTGCATGGATATGACATATATCACTTGTCTGCTAAAGGAGGGCTTTGGCTTCAAGGACAATACTGTGCTACAGGTAAGTCAGTTGGTAGAAGTAGAAGAGATGCAAAACATGGAAATGTGCATTAAAAATATTCATATTCTATGTGCTTCACATTAAATAAAACCTCATGATTTCAACTGACAATAGTTGAATATTATTCACTTCTTGTTGTTTTGATGGAGATCTCCTTCTCTGTTTCACAGCTTGCCAAGAAAGTCAACAATGTAGAGACAAGCTGGGCCCTGGGGGCCACCTTTGACTACTTCCGAAACCTCAACATCCACTAAGGACAGATTGCTGTCATTATAGCCAGCACTGAGAGGGACAGTCTGTCACTGTGGGGCTTCCCTTCCTCCATCCACCCCCGACCAGCCCGTCCGCTCACAGACACCACCCACCACGCTTCTTCACCCACCGTGCCCCTCCTCTTTTCCTCAACCTTGGCACCCTGCGAACAATCTGAACTGTTGAAAAAGAAATCACTATATTTTTATAAGGCCAGCTATTTCTACTGTATGTTGAGCTCATTACTAGTGAGCTGATTTTATTTTTGTAAAACGTTTACATGTTTGATTCCTTATGGGTGCCTGATCTGAAATGTCTTTCGCACCTACTTGTAAAGTGTGTAGAGGGTAGCTTAGACACAAGACAAGCAGTCATGGTATTTTGATACTTACTGTGGTCGTGGTGTGCACTGTACAGTGCAAAAAAAATAGTTGCTAGAAATGCAACCATTAATTGTCTTTTTAATGGCTTGTAAATCTTTTTTTCTTTTCAATGTAGAAATAAATTATATAATAGGACCCCAAAAACATTCACCCCAAGCTTTAGGCAAGTTAGACAACATTGGAAATAGAGCAGATAAACTATCCAGCTTCATTTTCTTCAACTTTGCACATAACACTTTAATTGCAGATATTGTAGCTAAGACATGATCACTTTACTTTCATGCAGTCTGCAGAGTTGTATATATTCATCAGGTAGTGTTGGCTTCACCGTGGGAAGCAAAGAGAGCACGGGTGAGTGAGAGCTCTCACAGAGCGTGTTGTACAGTTGTGACATGTATGGGGGTAATACCTGTACTTTAAAGTTTAGCCATTTTTTTTGTTTGTTTTGTCTATAGTGAAACAGTCCTCATCTGAGTGGCTAAATTGCAGGGCCCCCAGGTCTGAACTATGTTTTAGACTAGCAATTTAAAATAAAAAAAAAAAAGCTCATCATGGGTAACTAGTGTATCCAACAACATAATTTACAGAAACTGAATATAGAAAATGATAAATAGAAATTATGCAAAACAGTTTGAAGCTCATGATGGATAGGGATGTAGCTGGTTCCTGCAAAACAATAATATTGAATTCTGTTGGTTATTTTCTTGTGAAATGTATAAATGTTATCTAATGTAGAGTATTTTAATTATCATCCAATATTAACGTTTGGACTTTTTTGTGCAGCTGCTTTCTAAGTCACATCTTTGCTGTCTTCTCAGTATTCCTCTTCAGTAACTACTGTTGTATATACTTATTGTAAACTTTGAACAAATAACATGTCATGAACTTTTACATTGCAAAAACTCTATGCTGCACAATTGCTCAGAAATGCCCCTTTGTTCATCAGAATGACTAACAAATGTAAATTTTTATCAAATCCAGTGAGTGTATACATACATGTTTTAATAAAATATGAAATACTGTATATTCGTTGCTTTTTTTACACACACAGATTATTAAGTAAATTCTTCTCATCAATTATTGGAGGGTACATAATTATCCTGTTGTCTTTTATCATCTCGTGTCATCGTCTGAGCCCACTTTATCCTCACTAGGGTCACTGGGGGCCTAATCCAGCTACAATAAGTGAAGGCGGGGTACACCCTGTATGAGGCTCCAGTTCATCTCAGGGCTGAACATATATAGACAATCAATCACCCTCACATTCATACCTATGGGTAATTTAGATTAACCTATCAGTGCATGTGTTTGGATGGTGGGAGGAAACTGGAGTACCTGGAGAAAACCCACGCAGACACAGGGAGAACATGCAAACTCCACACAGAAACGTCTGGTGTGAGAATCGAACCAGGGACATTCATTCAGTCCCCCTTCAGGGGACTTCACGAATGTCTCAAAATACAGTCTCCTCCAACTAAAAATCATCATGAAGCATTAAACATGTAACATAAGAGTAAAGCAAATGATACAGAGCATTTTTTAAGAATCTATGAACTGTATCTACAAAGAACAATTTAAACTACTAATGATGGGGAATCCTGTACTGTACTTGGGTGCAAAATTTATGAGATGTTTAAAAAAAAATAAATAAAAAATTACAAAAGAGTAAAATATATCTTCATTTTATTTTACATTCACAATTTTTACAGTCATGTCTTCTTGTAGCCATTGGAGACAGACGCACACTGCATGGCAAAGATTATTTGCTTGCAAACGCCATGATCTGCTCCTGCAAAACCAAAAGAGACATCAAGTCAGAAACTCTGTAACCATTAAATTATGCTCACTAAAAGCCTGCTGTGAGCAAGTGGCACTGCAGACCTTTATACAAGACCTGTAAACCAGTGAACTCACAGGATTTAATATGGAAAAAGTGTCACGTTTAACTTTGTGCCTCCATAGCGAAATGCCTTTACAACCAGTTACAGTTGTGTTGGTCTGAATCACTTAGTAGGGAATAAAGCCATTTCACATGAGTGGTCGGTAATAAAAGGGGTGTGAAAACACAAGCCAACACCGCTGTCCGCTGCCCCAGAGCCAGCCCTGCACCCCACCCACACACTTTTGGTAACACTAAATTTGGGGCTAAACTTAGATGCCATAGTAGTAGGTTCAGAACCCTGGAAATTATAGACACCGCTAAAATAAAGCTCCGTGTAATCAGAAAAGAGGGTGGAGGGTGGGGTCATTGTGGAGGTGGAGCTTACATTTGACAGGTGGTTGATATTATCTGAGAGATCCCCAGGTTGAGTGGGATGTACAGTATATGTTTGGAGGTAAAATCAAGAAAAGATGGCACTTACTTTAAGAGTTGGGAGCATGTTGGTGGCCTGCAGACCAAAGGTGCGTAGGAGAACCACAGGAGCAGCATTAGTGGAATAGAGACGTTTCATGAGGTCAATGGCTGCCATCATGGGCAGATTATGCCTCTGTCGTTCAGTTTCATACTCTAACAGGTGTTGCATTGCTCCTGCATACAAGCAAACAAGACTGGGGGTTAGGATATGAAAAACATGTTTTTCAAGGCTTTGAGGTTATGTGTTTCTTTCATGTTTTCTACATTAAGTCAAAATAGTGCTGCTATTTTGACATTGCAACATCCACTCTTAACAGAGGAAAGATACACACAATATCACGTAACAGGATTTTCATTTCTCTGAAAGAGCAACTTCTATACTGTTTTTGGAAGAACTTACAGAAAAACATGAAATAAGTTCTACCGGAAAAGCTGATGCTTTTTATAATTTCAGATCAACAGCACACGTTTGAGTTGGGATGATGGAAAAGAACTTAGGGAAAACCACTGCACTTTGGTTGCAGCATTTGTGTCTGTTTAGAGTTCTGACTGACCCAGGTCCTTCCCGTTAAAGGCTGCCTGGCTCAGGAGCTGTGTGAGGCAAGCCACATCCCCAAAGCCCAAGTTGGCTCCCTGACCCGCCAAGGGATGGACACGATGGGCTGCATCCCTGCAGAGACAAATATATCCCTCACCATTTAAATGCATTCAACAAACAGCAGCATTTTATGAACATTGTAAAATCAAAGTGTATAGTATACGAATGGCAGAGAATTATTTGAATGGAAATGAGGCACTAATTAACAATATACCGACTTCACATTAAGTTTCAGTATTTTACTTTTACATTATGGGCTTACCCAATCAGAGCTACACGGTGTCTGACATACTCTGATGCATGGCCTATGCCCAAGGGGAACATGACCCGGGTCTTTGGGCCAATTCCAGCCACACTTGGAGGAAGCTGTCGAGGTGAACCTGCAGATGGCATGAGGGTCGACAGGGTGCTGCGGAATAGAGAGCCAGCTGTCTCGATGAGCTCTGATTGGTTCTCATTACTCCACTGTCCCACAGACAGGCAAGAAGACAGAGGGAGAAAAATGTCCAGAAGAGAGAGAAAACAGACATTATCCCTCTGAGTGGACATAGAAATTAGCTGACATAGGAGCAAAGCTGAACTCCAGGCCAGGGAAAGTTTTTTCCCTCCCTAACTAACTGGTTTGGCACGGCCCTGAGAGCTGTGCTAATTAAAAGAAGATGCCGGCCAGGCTATGCAGTTGAATTAGCTCTGTTTGAAAAACATTCCATGCAGTAATGGTCGACACTGGGAGACCACAGGTTTAATTAGCAAACCAGGCCTGAAACCAAACGTGACTCAACCGTGGTGACCCTGTCCGTCAGCAGGCCCAGTAAAAATAGCCAGCTTGGGAAAAAGGAGTTTCTCCAAACACAAAAAATGGAAAGGTATATCATATTCACAGTGAAATATTAGCATTGTAGAAAGGTTTGGCCAAACAATGACAATATTGTTTGAATGACTCACTAAAAACAACACTACATGTGAGTAAGTTAAAACCTATCTGTCTGTGCAGGGCCAATGTCGTATACACTACACTCTAGAGCTGTGCACAAATGTGGAAACCTTTTACTGACAGATGTAACAGGTAACAGAATATTAGCTAAATAATGGTTAGAGATTCCTTACAAAGGCAGAGTTGATTGCATCCACAAAGCTCTCCTCATCCAACTCCAGTAGCTCCTCTGCAAGCCGATGGCTAGTTGACCACACCAGAGAGCTCTCTGTGTCTGACAGCTGCAGGGGACAGAACATGTTTCATTAGATATTTATGTGACAGACAGATATACTGGATGAAAAACTACAACACAAAATAATAATGAAGATATATTACCGGTAACATTGCAATGGGTCCTGTTGGGAGGAACCTCTGCCATGCAACATTGTTCTCAGTGGGCTGTCAACACATACATTTATCTAAATATTACATTTTGAAATTCTGCGGCATTGTATTGTAAATAAAAACAAGACATAATATAAGTTACTCAAGGGTGGGTGTATTGTTCTCTTCATTGTGACATTATAATTCGTATCAAGATGAACAATAGAGTGACATATAATAAGGACCGTGACAATATTTGAATGTGCAGATTATAATTACAACACAAAGAAGTGAAAAGTCAATTTCATGGTCACCCTCTCAGAAAATTCTCAAAATTAATATAGAAATGCAACTTTCTCAAAATAATAATAATAATAATAATAATTAAAAAAACTGTTCTAAAGGCCTTTACTTCAAAACTACGAGGGATATTGATCCAAAACTTGGTATTATTTTTAAAAAAAAAAACATAAGAGGAACCAATATTACTTTTTTAAGAATTTTCTGGAAAGGGTCATAAGGGAGGGTCTGGGTGCCTTGATATGGAATGAGCAAACTGTAAATTGAAAAGGAACCAAAGTTGTCAGATAAATGCAGTGAAGTAAAGTACAAGAACTTCAAAATATTTAAGTAGAGGTGCTTTTAAATGCTATACATATGAAGAGTGTGTATTGACTGTGATTCATCTCCGTACCTCTGACAAGTGCAGCACAGCAACAACTGCAGATTGGTCATAATTCCACTTGACCGTGGGAATCCCTAACTTCTGCCTTACCATTGAGTTTGGTCCATCTGCACCAATCTGAAAAACAGATGAGACAGGCCAGTGTGAAAAATCAGAAGGCATATAATCAAAAAGAGTTAGTGCAATGGAATAAACAGACCAGCAGCTTGGTCTGTAGAGTCTCGCCACTGGCCAAGGTGACCTGGACCCATGGGATGGAGTCAGCTGCCTGGTGGGGCATTGGCCACGTGTACTTCACCACCTTCGACCTATATTTAACTTGCACATTATCTGACAGAAAAAAAGGACATAAAACCGGTAACTATAAAGGCAGCAAAAAATACATTTAGTAATATTCTTTCAAATAAAATAGCCACTAGTATGATTGTTTCACAACGAAAGAAGTCCTGCATATGTATCATTACACTTTGCGACTTTTTCCTTCAAAATCTAGAGGATAGTTTGCTTGCAGAAAAAACAGTGGAAGATCTATAAACCACCTCATAAAACACTGGTTTTCCTCACTGGCACATGGTAGCTCCCGAACTTCACATTCAACAATCTTCTTAATGGTCTTGGCCAGCCACATTTCACTGACTAATAGTGTTTATCTACAAGCACACCACACCACACTTTGCACATTTTGCCAGCTATTTGGATTTTACTCTAAAACAGTCCTTTTTCTTAAAATATCTCAAGTTGGTCATCTTTAACATGAAAGGATCCTGCACTATGTTTGCTTATGCCAACTTGGAGCAGGAACCATTTGCAGAAAAGCTACTGGTTCCTCAACACAAATGTCAAATATGAGCTTTTAGTGATTGGTGAGCAGGGTTACATTGAAACCAGCTGGCATGGAGCATACTTTTCATGTACTGCATCTTGAGCATAACAACACCACGACTAAAATGAGAGGATAGAAAGAAGTGGACAAATGGGAGGCACATGAGGCAAAACGTGCTGTAACCACACATCCGCTGTTTGGTGCAAAATGTTGAAAACTGTTTATAAATATGCCAGTTTAACTGTCAAGCACACAGAAAAGCTACGTTTTATTTGTGAACCTCACAAAAGTTGGTCTAATGTCAACAGCAATACAGCACTATGCACTGTGAGCTCTTTAGTGTCTTAAAAGGTGGCAAAATGGGAGCACATGGCAGCTTTAAATAGGTCACTGGACCACTTCACGTGTCTTCGCTGAGTGCTGGAGCTCTGGAGTTCTCACAATATGAGGTTTTGATTGAAATTGCAGGAAAAACATGGATGGCTCCAACAGCTTAACTTGTCTTCAAAAGCAGTCACAGGGAGAGAGTACAAATAAACAAAACCTGGGGATAGGATGGAATAAATGTGGTTGTATTAGCTACCAGACTCAATGTCCCTTAGATGAAACTGGCTTTATGAGGTTTGACAGAGGACAGCTACTGTGTGGGACTTCATATTTAAATCATAAATGTTGTATATTTGCTTACCGGAGAGACTGTCCAGCTGTTTAGTGAGTGCAGCCACAACTACGTCGTTCTCCACAATGTATGCCATCTCATCCTGCAGGTTCTCCTTATCGAATGTGATCAGGGCATCTGAACAGGCATCCCAAACCTAAATGAGAGGCCCATTTTACTTGCGGTTATCCTTAAATGCATCCCCTCTCCCTATATATAGCTAGGCAGAGAAATGCTACTTCATTGAGCTAAACACATCAAAGTTGTTAGCTACTGTCAGAGGCTGGCACAGCAGCATACATCAAACCCAAAGCCATGAGGGGCACCAACACCCCTCTGGCTGGACGGCTGACTTCATCTTAATGGAGCTCCCTGAGGTGGAGGACCAAATGACATTTTGTGATGTGGATTTCTGCAAACATCTTCTTGGAAACACAAATAACAAATGACATGTTTGCGAACATTACAGAGTAAGTCAATATTTATCCACAACCAAAAGCGGCAGAAGGAGATATAGTTTGCGACGACTGTAATTTCAATCCTGAAAGCACTGTTTGAGTTAAACATGAGGGGGTGAAAAGTGTTTGTACAAGGTTAATCCTCTCCTGGGTTGTAACTATGGTGACAGAACCCATCATTCTGCAGTAATATGCTGCTGCACTACTTTTTTCCAGCTAGCCATAAAGTAGGGGGATATACCCTCCAGAAAACCACTAATGGCAGTGGGTTTGCAGCTTGTGATAAGTGGTTGGGAAGAATGATTTACTGAGACCAGCCCAAAAATTGTTTTGGTTTTGTTTAATGCAGAGTTAAATGATGCAGCTTTAGGGAAGAATGACTTACTACTCACTGTGACAGACAAAACACTTCCTACCAATTTTATAGAGAAAAATCTGGGCCAGTGGGCATCTTAAAAGGCAGTGACTCAGTTTGCCTTCTGTTTTAAATCTAAGCCCTCAACACTTAGCATACATTTAAGGTGGAAGACTATTTCACTGCATGGAAAGAATGTTATTTAGAGCTGACCTGTTCTACATACTTTCTAAACTGGAGATGGTGGATATGTAAAGTATATGACTGAGATGCAGCCGACAAACAACAGAGTGGTAGCGCAGTGAAGGTATAATGGGAGAGGTACACTACCATAATCACTTTTAGGCACTGCATGATGACATCTTACGCCCAGAGAGAAACCCTGTGGTTGAGTGTTTGGTACACACCAACCACATCTTACAAGACGGACTGAGCCTGCGCCCACAGCCGTATAGCGGGTTAACTTTGCAGCAAACAACCACTCTCCTAATCTTTCATCTTCTTCCTCTTGTTCACATGAATCTTCATAATTAGAAGATGTTGGTTATACGTACCAATTTCAAAATGTCATAACGATTTAGTCTTCATAACAAACATGGTTTTAATAAATAAAATTTGCATGACTTGAGCCATCCAGTATGTTAAATATTCCAAGAGATGGCCTTTTATAAATGTACCTTGTTTTCTTTGGCATTTCTAGTGCCACTTAGGTTGAAGTGCTACATAGAGAGCAGAAATTGCACAAAGGAATGAACAAAATGCATGTCACATGAAACCACTGTTTTCCATTTTAATGTGAACAATTACATAACATATACATGATTATATGATACGGCATTGTGTTGCTTGTTCATTAAGCTGAAAGACTGACTAGAAGCTGAGTGTCACAGACTTTCCTCTCCACAAATTGTATGGTACTTTGATTGATGGATGACAGAAATACATACAGTATGCCAGTAAATTAGAAAGTTGAAAGAACATATGAAGGAAAAACTAAGCTGTGGAACCGACCGATTCTGGGGGATGGTCATCATTGCAGTAGACTGAACTATGGTCTTGGATACTATAGTTTTCCATAGAAGACAGAAAATAATTTCTAACAAACCATTTAAGGACATTTGGGAACTTAAAAGTAAAATTGATTTCCTGAAAGCTACTTAATATAAAAGTGAGCTGAAGGTTATCATACCTGCATCTTTTTGTAGGGCTTATATCTCATCTTTATGATATGCTCCCATGCTCCAATACCTGGACAGACAAATGAAATTTCATACAAATACAGTTTTTGTACAACTGTGTCTGACATTGTGTTGCATATTCCTGGCCAGGTTTTAAAAATCCCTAGGTGATTTGAGATCAATTTCAATGGAAGATGATGTAAATGTGCAAGTCCATCACATTCACAATGTATTACATTCAAGGAAAAGTTGAAAAAAAAAGGCAATTTAAGAGCAACTTAGGGTATAACCCTATTATACACCACAGAAAATAAAAATGAAAATACTTTCCTATCTTTCCGTGAATCATTCATTCCGTTAGGGTTAACATTTTCATAAACTATATCCCTGAAATTGAGTTTTAGGGATACAAGTACATTTTGTCCTACATGCTGCCGCTGGATATTCTTCATATCAATGCGATAAGTAAGACAAATTTGGTTGTATTTCTTAATCATTGATGATCAGGATAGGGTACTCAGAGTTGAAAAACCCTATAAATTTCAGCTTTTATATAAGCATTACAAGTGATTTAGTTGACAATCACTTTTTAGGACAGAAATCAAACGACAATAGACCAGTTGAGATAAAATTTCATTGATAGTCTTATAAATGTCCATTTTCTGGCTACCATCAAGAGTTCATATGGTGTCTACTCGGTAGAATTTTGTGGTGGAAAAAGTATCACAATTATTCTCCCACTATCAGGCCGAAGTAGTTTAAATTGAGTTAATATCAACTTTCTAATAATTATCTTTCTTCATGTCACTACATTGAGTTTACATGATGCCATATTCTGCCACCATTTTTAAATGCTTGGGGGAGCAGAGGATTGAGGGGATTTTGGGAATATTCCTTTTTTGTCAGCCCCCAGCAGCATAAGCTTAACTTTTTAATGCATCGCTGGCCAAACTGCTGATCTTTTGACCATCATTGATCCTGAAAGTCTAGACCGGTCCTGGATCCAGATTTTGTACCAAACCACAATGCCATTCAGCTTGTATTTTATTACTTTAAACTATAAATTGCTGTAATCTGCATCAGTTCCAACTTTTTATGGATTGTGCTACAGCCTGAATGTGAAAAAGGAATGTATATTCTCAAATGAAATGAAGTCATCCAGATAAAGGCTAGAATACAGTACAGTATGTTGTGTCCATACCATTTACAATGAAGTACAAAGTGGAGCCCTTTTAAATGTGTGTTTTTATTTGCAATTTCAGTACTGTTTTAGTTAAATCACTTGCTGGGTTTTATTTTATCTTCACAGTAATAATAAGCAATTTCTCAAATGTGGGTAAGGTGTGGATGCTGTTTTTAAAAAAAAGCACATCAGTGCATGTATTTTGATTGGAAGCTCCAGAGTTTTAAAGTTAACAGGACTTTTCTGATTTTTTTTTTATTCTTGTTTTGTTGAGTCAGTCTTAACCTTTTCTTTTATCTGCTGGTTTGGTCTACTTAATGTCAAAACTAAAAATAGGATCAAGGCTATTATGAAGTTATCCAGCAGAATTGCAGGACTGGCCTTGAATGACCTTACACACATAAGATCAGAACTTTGAATAAGGCCTGATCGGTCCTGAACTACCCCAGCTACTCTCTATGGTCCGAGTTCATGGTGCTTCAGTCTGGTCACAGATACACCCTACCATGTAGAAGGACCAACAGGCACAAGAACTGTTTTATCGGGCTTGATAAAAGAGTGAACTAAATTGAGGGGAAACACTGCTGGTGTGGTCACCCTTAGAAATAATAATTGAATGTTACAGATGTGTTTAATTTATTAGGTTCAAATCAAATGCATGAGACTTCTTCTAGAACCAGAGAAACTAACTTTACAGGATTTTGTTGTCTGAAGAAGTAGAACAAATAACATTTGAATCTCAGCTGCCCACTTCATACATGTGCTCATTGTTTATCCCTGGTTTTCTTCTGAGTCTGACAACCTATATGTGCTGCTATACACCTACTGCTATATTCCACTGCTACTGTTATGTTATTAATGAAATATATGATAGTAAACATAACAAAATATGGATACATTTTCAGATGTCCTAGCAGTCATTCTAACTACAACTACAGTTACATGTCTTTTCAATATGCTTACTAAATCTTTAACCTTGAAAAAGTTATTGTTCCTATTTGGTAGTGGGAAAAGCAAAAAACAAAACAAAACTGCAGCACAAAAGGGATAAAAGAGGCCAGGTATGATGTCTCCTAAACCTGGGTCACAGAACGGTGTCTGATCTGATCTCCCGCTATCTAGTGCAGGTATGGGCAAACCATTCCACAAAGGGCCGGTGTGGCTGCAGGTTTTTTTTCTCCAACCAAGCTGCAGCACACCAGACTTAATTCAATTAATTAACTGATCTCAGTTTATTAGAGTTGTTTGGTCAAACTGTATATTCTTGGTTGGTTGGAACAAAAACCTCCAGCCACACTGGCCCATTTGTGGACTAGTTTGCCCATGTCTGATCTGGGGGGGGGGGGCTTTTAATAGTGAAGCAGCACAATCCAAACTTTACACCACAGTTTATATGTATTATTATTTTTTATTTATTAAAGCTTATGAGTCGGGAAAGAGCAAATTTAAATGGGTGCAGATTTTAAAAATGTATTTATTTTAATGTATGTCAGTTATAAGTGTATACAATACCACTTAGGAGTGTTGCAGAGCCTGGACTGATAGAGCTGACTCTGGTCCCATAGATGTCTGGGACCTTGTCCATCACTTTCTTATTGCCTGCTTCAAGAAGCAGAATCTTCTTGTCCACTAAGTTGGGGTCCATTCCTGCAAATAGTAATGTCAATGTCAAGTACCTATAACAAGCCATGTGAAAAATTAAAATGCTGTTATTCATTTGCAAGACATTATGTGCGTGAAGAAGAACAGGCATAAGTGAGTCGATACAGGTCTGGGACTCTATTTTAATCTTAAGAGGCCATAGTAAAAAAAAAAAAAAAAAAGGGGGAGAACATTTAGGAAGTTTTTGGAAGAAAGGTTTGTTTTGTTTACACAAGGTTAACGTGCACTCACCTAAGGAACATGCCATTGTAGATCCAACCATCCCTCCCCCGGAAATAATAACATCATAAACCTCCTTCTTGCCAGAATCGTGTCCATGGTCAGTACAAACCAGTCCTCGACTAATAATTTTTGTGGCAGTTAAGTGTTTTTCTGCATTAAAACACCGACCAAATCCGTTAAAGGCCAGCGTCGCTTTTGTGAGCTTGTGCATTTTTCTGTCTTCACTCTGTCTTCGTGTGTGACATACCCTGCGTAAAACAGTAACCACTCTAATCTAAATAAAGTCTGAAATCAGTTGTATGGCAGTCGAGTGGACGTTTCCCCTTGAATGTGTCCTAATAATAGCGCCAAAGCTCCATATGTAATCCAGCCATGTTGTGTTGACAGGAGGTCCGGAGGAAGCACTTCCTGTTTGTCGACCAATCACAGAGGACGCTCGTCGCAGCTGCCAATACTCACTACGTCCACAAACAGTGCTAACACTATCCAAACCGAAAACCAACGAATGGCTTTCTTTTGTCGCAGGTGTCATCATCAGGCACGTATAAATGTATTTACAATAAAGACATTATACTCCGCTATAAGATTACCGGAACGAATTTAGGAGACGCTTCGACGCTGATATGTAACTCAACTTCCTAAAAGTCATCTTTTAACAGGTTGGCGGCTAAATACTACTTTCTTTTCTTCATTTTGATGTTTTTATGACGCACTTTCACGTGATAGTGAAAATAAATTTAGTATGTTTGCAATTGTAGATCATGCGTCCTGAAAATGATGGAAAACGTTTAATATTGTCCTTCAAATTGATATGGAACTTTAAGTTAAACATAGAGCAACGACATGGTTGTCATGGTAACATGGACCAGAGGCGGAATGGTCTTTGAATTAATTGTTCTTTTTTCACCCAAAGCAACGGAATATATATATATGTATATATATATATACATATATATATATATACATATACATATATATATCTATATATATCTATATATATATATATATATATATATATATATATATATATATATATATATATATATATATATATATATATATATATATATATATATATATATATATATATATATACATATATATATATATATATATACATATATATACATATATATATATATATATATATATATATATATATATATATATATATATATATATATATATATATATATATATATATATATATATATATATATATATATATATTACCAGCACCATGAAACCTTTTATGTAAAGAGATAAAAAAAAAATTGTCAGCTTTTCAAAGCTGTGTTTAAATACCAATCATATTTTTTGTGTACTGGGGTTTTCCTGGCTCAAAATGAGGTGGAGGTGGTAACATCCTGATGTTCTGTGCTCCACCTTCAACTGACTTAGCAACTTCTAAGTCAGGAGGTTTAATATTTTAATTATATGACTGAAGAAAATGACTGTTATCACAAAGAAGCAGTATTATAGCCAGTTGAAATGTTACTTTAGCTAACAAGTACTTGTTATTAAATACGTCAAAGTTACTGTAATTGCACTTTTACTGAATATATGTTACCCCCAGACCTACCGTTCTCCTTGAAGAAACGGAAAGAAGTGTTAGAAAGTTTAATAGCCTAATTTTTGACAAAAGTAAAAAAAAAATAAAAAATTACAGCACCAATATTTTAGCACAATGTGGTAAATATGGTTACAACTGAAAAAATTGAGAAAGAGATGATTATTGAACTGTTATTGGCAGCTGGAGCTAGGGGAAAGATTTGTATTTCTCACTGCAGGAAGCTGCACATATTTGAGGGAGCTTCAAAAAGTTTGTGTAATAAGAACGTACAGGTTTGACATTATTTAAATTGTCCATTTTACATGTTTGGACTTAAAGACTGTGTCAATGCTTGCAGAAATGTATTGACCTATAGACCATATGTTGAAAAATAAACATCATAACTTTAATAATATTTTCCCAATGGTTCTTCTTCCATGGATGTTTTGAACACCCCTCATATATGATGGTATGTGTACATATACACTAAAAGTACATTAATGGTATTTGCATCCTTTACTAATCTTCCCTAGTAAAGAACAAGACTCCTTACATTCCCTTAATAAGTTGTGTTTAAAATAGTGTGTGGAAAGTATAAACTGAACTTAAGAATACAAGTCAATAAATAAATTAACAATGTAGTAAGTAAAAGGTAAATTAGAAGGTTAACATTTTCTAAATGACACAAGCATGAATTAAATCTCCAAATTGCGGACAACAAATTATCAGTTGATTGGATGTTGTGACTTTATTTCAATATTTTTTTCTTCTGTCATAGGTGACGTAGAAGATTAAACATTAACATGTATAAACTGGACATGTTTCTGCAAGATGGGATCCAATCAGAGTTGATTCTTAAGGAGCACTTAAGGACCCTAAATGAGTCCCTCACTAAGCAGCTTCAGGAGATAGAGAAGAAACAAAGAGAGGAACTAGAAAGGAGGATTCAGCAGAACACCCTCTTATCAATCAGTGTGGAGCAAGAGCTCAGTGTTGTCAAAGAATTGAAGAAGTATGTTTAAAATTTGATTCCATTGATTCTATGTTTTTTCATTATGTGAAATATTTTTTTACCTTTTATTTATTTTCATAGATGTGTAGGATTGAGAAAAGCTGCATCCATTTCTGCCTTAAATTCAGACAAAAGGTCTTCAGACTATCCCAGACAGTCTCAAAGGCCCAACTCATCCTTTCATCCACATTTATCTTCAACAAACTGGCAACATTGCACTGTCAAGGCTCCTGTAAGAACACAGCTTTGTGAGAGAGCATTTTTATCTATGACAAAGCCAAGCAAAGAAGAAGAGGCTCAGGTTGAGTGTCAGAAGAAGTTCTGTGCGCTTCCTGTCCCTGTCCATGTCAGTGTGCCCCTCTACCAGGAAATGATGGAACAGAGAGACCGGGAGAGGAAGCAGAGCCATGAGCAGAGGAAAAACTTTCTGCTCTCCATGCAAAAACCATTCACCTTCCAAGAGAGAGAGAAGGAGAAAAGAGAAAAGATGATTGCAATGTTGAATCAAGTCTCACAGGAGGGAAAAAGCAAACCTGCTGTTGTTCAGAAACTTCCTTATAAAATAGTAAAACATTCAGCAGTGCGTGGAGAGGAAGGTGGGTTAAATTTCTTATTTGTGTACTACCTGAATAGATGATGCTGGGAACTACATTAACTTCCTAAAATCAGTGTAAAATCAGATCACAGGTGCAAAAGTAAAGCTACAGCATATGTATTGCTAAATATCAAGAAAACATTGTTTTTGTCCATGCAATTTGTCTGAAGTGATCCTTCCATTTACAAACTCTATGTCTTCTTAAAATATCAGAAAAACTCATATGAATTGTTTTACACCACCTTAGAAAATATGACAGTGCTGTTTGTAAATTGTAAATTCCAGCTCTTATTTCACCTGAGAATATTGAATATTACAACTGTTCTATTCAGTCATCTGAAATTATTGTGTAGATCAGGAGCTTTGCAGAAAAGTCAACAATCCCACAACAGTGCCACATGAGAATACATGTGCGTCTGACAGCCCAAAGGTTCGCACTGCTGATCGGACCAAAAAAGAGAAGCTGGGATTCCTGGATGAGAGGCTGAGCTTCCAGCCAAAGATCGTCCGCCAAGTCCCTGATTTCAGCAGGCTGCACAAGGCTTTACAGACAGAGGGCCGAAGAAAAACACAGAGTAAAGATGTTACCAAGTGTCAACCCTTCAACCTGAGGACTTCAACTCTTGGTCTAAGGCAAAGCAGGATGATCCCCAAAAGCCCAGAGGTAAAACATGTCCTATTCCTCAAATCCCTCTCCCTCACTCTTTCTGATTTGGCTTGTTTAAATGTTTTGCAGTTTTAACTGGGTTTAGTGAATTTGAGGTACTTGTATCTTACTGAATGTTTCCATTTTATGCTATACTGCTACTTCACTACATGTGTTTGATAATCTTTACCTTAGAGATTACCATATATATATATATATAAGTAGTCAATTGAAAATGACTACTTATTTTCACATATTTTAATTATATTTTGATGATAAATTTACTTATACTTGTAAAGACTTCTCACCATTGTATAATTATTGCATAGGCTATATGAGTGTCTATCCAGATGTTTTCATGTAATAGTTACATTTTGTTAAGATGTCTCAGGCCTTCATAGTTTGATGGATGGCTCAACACATATCCACCCACCACTTTATCAAGTCAATACCACTCTCTTTTTTAAGCAGAAACCACAAACCTCATATTCTGAAGCCTCCTCAGTTTTCTGGGTAACAAACAATACCGGCTGCCTACTATAAATCCATTCTCTTTTAAATAGCATATGATACTGTGGTCCCACAATGCTCAGAAGTGTTTATTTCATAAGTTGTGACAAAGGAATTCCACCAGGTCACATTTGACTTTATTTTCTGTGTCTTTGGGAGCAGGTTGTTTGATGATGAAAGATTTATTACACTGGTTAAAATCATTCGCATCGCATGATATTTTTAAGGCATTGCATTCCACTTGTGTCAGTTGTGGAAATATAATTGCATTTAAAATATGTGCAGAAGGATCTCTTCAAAAGACTGAATACTCTCCTCCTCTATATGGTTGCATTGCAAGTTCATCTCGTAATTTATGAAGTTGCACAAAAACCTCATTTTTAGTGCATGATGCAAAATTTTGTCAGATTTTTTTTACTTTTCTTCCTTCTGATGCTATAGAAATCTTGTAATATCTCATGTTCTTTCCCAAGACCATCCCTGTTTTTTTTTATCATTGGAGTTTAACTGCTTGGGTGTTCCACATGATATATAAAATTATTATAACAGCAAGTGTGCTAACGTAACAGTAATTTACACTAAACCAAAGCGATTTTTGGTAAAAATGAACTTTGTAATCAAGGAAGGTTGCTTTCTGTCTTCTTTTCATATATATTTTGGCTTTGCTCTAAATCATATGATTTCCAGAGCTCTGTATTTTGAAACTTGTCAGATACTTTTTGGGTCGATTCTAATGATTTAACCATTCCCATACATAACTATATTTAGCGCTGCTGTTGAAGACGTGGCCATAAAGGAGTACTGTATATACACTGCACAGCTCCAGCTTCTATCCATCAGTATTACGCAACTGTTTATATTAAATTATTATAATAATTGTAAAGCTAGGGAACTTTCCACTTCTGCTCTAAAGGTTGAAAAATAATATAAAAACTTGACAGTCACCAGTTGCTGTGTATAACCCAGGTCTAGAAATCACTTCACCATGAATTCCTAATACCATGAATTTACTTGTCATTCTGTTTCATTTTTTCTTATGATGACTGTAAATACTGGTTGCTAAACTAACTTTTGTAAAGTACAGACACAAAAATAACAAAACTCATTAGAAATAGAGTATATAAATGTACTACTTTTTCACTGAAGCTATATTGTATCATCTGTCAGTGAATAGATTAACCACACTGCACCCATTAGTGCCCTTCATGCTCATATTAACAATGCTTCAAACTTGGCCAGTGATGCAGGAGTGCAGTGGTTGAGTGACTATGAAACTGCATGAAGTGTGACAAAAAGCTGTGAAATAGGAAAATAACTCAGCGTTTCCGAATTCGGTAAAAAAAAACAAAAACAGTTATATTGTAAAAAGACAAAGAAAACACCTACAGTATACCTTTGGAAAACTGTACTGAAATGTCCTAAAGGCAATATACAGATGAGAGAGCAGATAATTCTGTCTGCTGTGAAGGGCTGTTATTTGCTGAAGATGCAACACTAGTAAAAGTCTACTCCCCTATGAATGTCCCAATCACAGTAAAACAAGAGGAAAATGGAAAGTACAGGCAGACAGCAGGGTCTCTGCAGGTAAATATACCACTATACTCTGATACAGGGTCAGAAGTGATGATAGGGAGGATTATTATTGCATTAATTTTTGAAAGAAAATAACCCTTGCTATTTTACCTTTTGCTACATCAATTCTATGCATTTTTGTGTTTAAGCTAATGAAATATTATTTTAATTCAGATAATAAATTATTAGGATGAATTGTTGTATTAGTTAGTTGTTAAGGTTTTTATAGTAGGATTCATTTGTTACCCTGCCCCCAAAAGGGGAGAAAGGTATTGTTTTTGAGTTTGTTTGTTTGTTGGTCTGTCTATCTATCTGTTTGTTTGTTTGCTTCTTTGTAAGCAGGTTTACACAAAAACTACTGGACAAAGTTCTATGAAATTTTCAGGAAAGTTCTGAGGTGGTCCAGAATAGATCCCATTAAATTTTGGTGAATGTAGGTCAAAGGTCGCAGTCACCAAAAATGTGTTTTTGCAATGATAAGAGCTAGGGCAAATTAGGTAAAATCTGTGCAAGAGGGGCCGAGTTTGTTGTGCCGGGCACCACTTTTTTAGTTTGTTTTATTTCAGATAAGTTCTTGGTGACCAGATGTGTTGTTTTTAGACAGTTTTAGTTTAAATAGTTAATCAGTATGTGAAGATGGAAAACATCTGTATGCATACGAGTCTAATCTATATCTTTTGTTTTTCCTTCAGATACATGCATAAACACATACACATTCACACACAGTATTATCACACATAGGTGATAACCAGTAAACTTATTGTTTACTTACTTGAGGCTCCACCATGTGTTTGATCTAGTTTGATAAGGTGAAGACCAACCCTTTTCTAAGGGTGAGCCCACCCAGAAAATAAATCATGTTCGGGACTTTTTTGTGTGGAGTCCTCTGTGTAGAGTCACTTTTACTTGTGATCAGAATAAACTTTGTCGACTTTGAGATTAAGCGGAATAGAAAATCATTCCTGGAGCTTCCATCAAAAGAAGATGTTAACCCTAAGAACATGGTGCAATCTGTGTGCAAAGACTATATTTTATTATGTTATTTCTAGTTATTTTTTCCCCTTCTTTTACAGGTACCAAAAACAGGGAATCTCAGTAGAAGCAAGTCACTTGGAACTTTAACATCACTGTCTACAGATACACTCCCCACTTACATTTCAGACGCTGTGAGGAAGCGCAACATGGCCATCAGGTGAGCCCATGAAAAGTTGTTTGGCTGCTTTAAATTTCCTATAGACTGTGAGATTAATGAAACATTGTTTTGTACTTTTACAGGAAATCAATGGCGATGAGGGTTAGTAAGAGTCAAGAGAGTGTTGATTGGTTGAGTAAGTACCAAATGAGGTCCCAGGCCATGAGAAAGACCGTCTCCCTGCATGCAAAGTTATTGGACCCACACAGTAGCTTGAAAGACGTGTATAATGAAAAACTACAGCAACATCGGTGAGTGCTGCTCAAGTAAGGGTGCTCATTCTCCAATTTTGCAATCTTTACTAACTCACATCAGAGCAACCACATACTCCTGCCACAGCAGCTTAAACTATAATCTCGTTTTACATGAAGAGAGGCTGACCAGCAAAGGATGAGAGACTACATGAGGGATTTGCGGGACATGAAGGCAAGACTTAATGAACGCCCTTACTTGTTTGAACAGGTGAAACAGGTAAGTTTTAAGTAAACTTGAGCATGATGAAACCTTATAGGAAATCCATCATCTGTAGCCTAACTTTAAAAAAAAATGTATTGACAGAGAAATGCAAAGGCTGAAGCAGAGCAGACTTACAGGAACAAACTGAAGAAAGCCGGGTTAAAGGAGCAATTTGTTGAGGAAAACGGAGAAGCACATATAGAAGTCTCAACCTCATCCATGTCTGAGGACAACAGACATGTGGATGGCTCTATTATGGAAAATGACGTTCACAGCAGGTAGTGTATGCAGAGTGAGAATTTTATGCAAGTTCTGTTTCTGCTCTATGAAATACCACTGTGTCCGGTAAAAATATGAATAGCATTGGTACTCGAGAGCCAAGGACTTCATGTGGTTTGGTCATATTACATTACATAATTTTCTGAGCTTGCCCTGCAGTCTTTAGTGAAGCAAAGACAAATACTGTAGCCAAGTAAAAGTTCAATGTAATTACTATATAGCCATTTTCTAACCCAGCATGTCTGATTTAGGGAAGAAAATGTAGACGACGGAGAGAAAATTGAAGATGTGGAAGAGAAGAGCGTGAAGTCCAAAGGGGAAGAAATGCCGTGATCAAAAAGGTTCAGGCGGCACTGAGTTTTCTGTGGCCTCCCCACTAGAAAACAACACTATCCTCAAAAATGATTCATGTCATGGCTAACTGTCCACACCAAGCACATGATCGTTTAAGATGTTTAACAGTAAATTATAAAATCACAAACTATATGGTCTTTACACTCTTAAATGCTAGGTATTAAAAACAGAAAAATATAATTTTATAGGACTGTATCTGTTTACAACTTGTTAATTTTTTATGTGCATCATTTTACACTGGTATATTAGAACCTGCTGGATGTTTTAAGCAGATTAAATTGAAAATACACAAAGATACTTTTAGTTTTATGACAACGATTTTGCTAAGGAATATGTACGCTGTAATTTACAGGATGATGAACACTCAGTTACCATAATAAACAGCTCCAAAACAAAATTGAAACACCAGCTGAACCCACTACGTCTATAGCATTAATTTGTGTTTTACCCACTCTAAATTGAGAAACTTCTGAAAGCTAAATAAAAATGAATATACGCATCCAGTAAAATAGTCTGTCTGTCAATGCAGTTACACATGTCTGCTTGTGTTTTAGGTCAAACTTTTTTTTTTATTTGGACAGGTCTCATAAGGACACCAGTTGTCTGAAATGAGATGTCTGGTTTAAAGCTTCCAGTTATGTCTTCAGCCACAATGCCACCTAAATAAACAGCCCCTAACTGTGCGGCAGTATTCACTATGACCAGCACAGTGGTGTGCTTCAAGCTTTTAGGCCCACATCAAATACACTTGTACACTAGTCTATCCTGTAAACTTATGCTTACACTGCAAACTGCCAGGAATTCTAGACATTAATTTTCTTTGTGAACCACATGGGAATGCTTGAATATAGATACATAAGCATAATCAAAAGGTCATCATGGAGACCAGGACATACCATATAACTTTTTGTAGGCCACTGTGTCAAGCTACTGAAGTCAATGTTACATGAGTTCAAATGGGAATATCACTTATTTTTGTGTGAAATGTATCATGCAAATGTAACTTCAGTGTATTGCAGTTGACATTTGCCTTGTTAAAACTAATTTGGTATGAATGTTGTGCAGTGACATGAAGAATGGCCTAGATAATTGACTATAGTATTACATGAAGCCCTAAGATTATAAATTATCATCAGAAAGATTAATATGGCAAAGCCAATACAAATAGATGTAATAAATAATAAGAATCCTTTCCTTAAGATTTCAAGCATCATATGACAAAGCGTCAAGGGCTTCAGCCTGTCGGGTTGTCATGGGAACCATGTATCCCTCCCCACTCTGCGTTGTAGTCCCTCAGGAGAACATTGTGCACCTCTGATTCCCTGGTGTAACACTAAAAACAAATCCAATTTCTTCCAACCTGTTAGATAATATCTAAGTGAGAACCTGTGACTAAGAAAACATGTACTTGTGCTGATGTCTGACATATCTTTAAGTGAACTATGGAGGGTGAAAAAATGAACATTACATCTCATTTAGATTAATGAGAGGCTGTGCACTTGGCTGACAAATGTTATGATGGTACTGTTTGAGGAGTGGCCCTTTTTCGTAGATGAAGAATATAATTTTACCAAGGTGGTGCATTCAGGGCTCTTATTATTTTAGCCACTATACAATATTAAAATTCCCACACATTTAATTCTGTAAATGCAAGGGTTGCGAATGTAGGCAGCTGTGGAAACACCCTAGAATAGATGACATGGGCCTCAAAAGAGTGAATATCACCTGCATTTAAACTTCAGTGGCAGTCTGTGAAATGCCCATGTTATGTTTTCCACTTCTGTTGTTTACATTTCAACTCCATGTTTTTTTTCCATTAAAACCGTAAAGTAAAGATACAAAGTATTTGTTTGAGTCCAATGAACATACCACACACAGAGTTGAGTGCATGTTGCTGTCTTTGAATGTGTCAGTCCTTGGTTCACCTGCAGGAGGAGCTGTGGCTTGCCGCATCCTCACTGGAACAGAGGAGAGAGATCCCTCTTTTTCTCCTTCAGTGGCATGAATAATATCCCCAGTGCTGGAGAGAGAGCATATCAAGAGGCAAACGGGAAGGGGAGAGAGATAGCAGCCAGTGTGACAGATAAGAGCTTGGTAGAACTTGTCTTTCTGACTGCAACGTGGGCAGGGGGAAGAGAGAGCAAGTGCAACAGAGTGTCAGGCAAGGCTGCTGCCTGCTCACACACACACAAACACACATACAAACATACGTACAGACCCCTCAGCTTGGCTGCTACAGAAGAAGTTCACAGAGAAGACTGACCTCAAGAAGGTATAGTATGTGTGTTTTTAGCCAGGGATGTCCTATAGCCATGCCCTTCTCCCCTTCTTATCTGAAATATTGGAAAATAATCTGTTATTCTCACTTGATGCTCCACTGTTTTCTAGGTGGGTTGGCAGAAGTTTCATCTGTGGATTCACTCGAATGTTATGGCTTTCCTAAAACTGAGCCTTCTTTTCCAGTAGAAGAGTTGTGTGTTTCCACTCTAGAAGAACTTGTCTCGTGCTTGCAGCCTGAGGGAGGATGGACAAACTGTCAGGGAAAGACAAAGAGCTGATACGAGGCAGCTGGGAGAGCCTTGGCAAGAACAAAGTTCCTCATGGTGTGATCATGTTTTCCAGGTAATATTCTACACAATTAATAATAATTTTGATTCAGGAAGACAGCAAAGTTATAGCAAGAAGTAAACCATGTTGTTCTGGGTTTCTACCCAAATTAAGGTCCACTTGTTTTTTTTTGTGTTGTAATTTAATAGTTCTCATAAAATGTGTAGCACAGGTATAGAGACAGCATCAAGCTACAGTACATCCTTCTTTGCACACTTTCACTATGCAGGGACCAGAGGCTTGACTTGTTGCTTGGCGACAGACTGCAATAATCCACAGTTTACTTTGCAACAGCTGCCGCTAAATCAAACACTAAAGAGATTTGTAGATGCATGAATTAGATATTGATTTTGTGCCTGTGTGGATGTTTGGCAACCTATGCCATCTGTATACACCTATAGAACAGTGTGGTATGTGTCTGTGGTAGACTGTTTGAGCTGGACCCTGCGCTCCTCAGTCTTTTCCACTACAGTCCAAACTGTGGCTCTACACAAGACTGCCTCTCCAGCCCTGTATTCCTGGAACATGTCACTAAGGTGAGCTCCGTTCACCACACTGACCACTGCAAGTATATACACTGTTCAATCCGTAGTCTGTACTTGTACACAGTTCTCAACACTTTGCTTCATGTGTATTTGTTTTCAAGGTGATGCTTGTGATCGATGCTGCAGTCAGCCACCTGGATGACCTTCACTCCTTGGAGGACTTTCTGCTCAACCTTGGAAGGAAGCATCAAGCTGTTGGCGTGAACACTCAGTCATTTGCTGTAGGACTCTCGTTTAATGGTTACCTCAAAAGCTATTTAACAAATGAATCTGTTTTTCTGTCATATTGACCGCTTGGTGTGTCTTCTCTATTTGTTTGTGTTGGACTTCAGATGGTGGGTGAGTCCCTTCTCTACATGCTGCAGTGCAGTCTGGGTCAGGCCTATACTGCGCCTCTGCGCCAAGCTTGGCTCAACATGTACAGCATCGTGGTAGCAGCCATGAGCCGAGGATGGGCCAAAAATGGTGAAGACAAGGCCGACTGAAACACACCATGGGAGCTGCTGAGCAGTTGCTGTCAAATCACTCAACATGGTTGCCATGGAATAAGGTTGTGTAACTTGCAACATTGTGGCTTTGGCTGCTGTACATTTGCTCAGTGAGTGGGGTTGCATAGCGTAGCAAATGTATGGTGTGGTTACACATGACAATTGGTTTGACCGAATCAGAGTTTATTTTTGTTGTTGTGGATGTTTAGCTACCAGACAATGCTGCTGTACAGCTGCAAGGATGTGTGCCAGCCTGTTATGGTCTCAGCCTGTAATCTGAGCTCTTCACTCTTGAGAAAAAGCATCCAGGATATAACTGCTGAGTTTCTTTGTATATAATGGCTTTGATATATCTACTGTAATGATAACAGTGACTGTGGTGGTCTTTGTGATGTATCTTAAAAGAGTTGCACACTTGTGAAACACTAGATATTAATTATATTTTGGCACCACACACACTACTCCAACTGTGATGGTCACTGTGGCCAGAAGAGGCAGCTCTCTATCTAACTGGAACATAGTGATTCTTTACAAAACATACTGTAGGAGACATTTTGGGACAAAGCAATTTGACTTTGAGAAAGAAAATATAATCACCCTAATCATTATTACGAAGTCTTTCATTGGCTATCAAACCATTTTGAATCTTTCAACCTAGTGTTAATAAGTAAAGCACATTTTAAAATGGTATTCAATAGATGCTGACAAGAACTGTTATACTCTCTGATAGCTTTCTTTAGCGATCTATGACTGTTAAGGGGTCCATGTGCACCTTACCAAACATGGTGTGTGATTCCTCAGCAGAAGTTATGAGACTCTTGTTTCAATAGGCTTTAGTTGACTGTTAAACTCTAACTAATAGACTGTTATGTGACCTTCAGACTTTGTTAGTAAAGGGCATCTTGAGGGAACTTGTTTGTTCTTTGGCTATTAGTTTCCAGTCATACAGAGTAGTTTTGTTTTACTGAAGTCCCTTATCTCAGTAATACATATTGACTGTGTTGTGGCTACAAAACGAACATTACCTCAGCTTCAGAGGCTCAGTGAGACAAATGAGAAGCCACTGCTTTTCTAACACAGAGCCACTATCTGAAAGTGAAAGTTTGTTTTGAATTATGACACAAACACAAACATTATTTATTGATGACAATTTATTGCTACAAGTAATACAGATATAATGTCTGTTGACACTGTCCAGTATGTGTGTATTCATGACACTGTATTTAACATCCTAAGCTGTTATTTACATTTATAGTCATAATGCCAAGTAACTTAGCAACAGTGTGCCAAGTATTAGATAATAACACCATACAACTGTAAATCCAAGCTGCTGATATGTGGTTATTATTGCTTTAGTCTCAGTTTACATTTATAAAGTTTATTTTTATATTCTCAAATGTATGTGTAGTTCTAGAGCATATACTTTTTCAAATGTACAGCATATTCTCCAGATATATTGCATAATGTGTTACATGGATTTTGATCAAAGCAACTCGAACCCAAAATATGAAAAAAATATGACTTGTTGAAGGTTTATTATTCATCTGATCGAACATGCTGTCTCTAAAGTGTTAAATAGATGTAGATTTACAAGCATCACAGAGATTTTATTAAATTTCTCTCATCACAAAAATTGACAAAACATAGTTTTATATTACACTAAATTGTTCCAGCATAGTCTATTCCATTTGTTATTTCCAGTGTACAGGTGTAATGTTTGTTATCAAACGGTGTAGGTGGTGTATTTATAGTGATTTTTTTTTTTTGTATCAGTACGCCCTATGCAGGTTGTATTTCTCCATGTGTCTCATCCCACTTAACTGTGTTATTTTTTTTAGCAGGCATGAAAAAACAACTGGAATGTTATCTAATTAACATCCAGGTCTCTACATATTGGGTGTGTCACTGTCTACCTCATCATTATCAGCTGCTACTCAACAGCGATGACTTCACCTAGTTATCCTCCAACCAAAAACGCACATTATCAGAGTTAATGCAAGCACGCACTCTTTGTAACCTGGACTTTATCCTACAATAAAAAAAAAAAACATGTTGTGTGCTCAAGTTGAAACTGAATAAAGTGAACTTCTGTGGATATTTTACTGGTAAATGAGGTCAGTGTGTTTTCCTCTTGATGTCTGATTGTGTGTCACAGACTTTACAGTGGTTACGACACAATGGTCAGAGTTTGAAATCCATCACATGATGCCTCATTACCTTCCTACTGCCAGCCCATTCCCTACTGTTACATAAGATCCAAACACTGAGTAGCTCATTGCCTTGGGCTACAGAGACGTGGAACTTCAGGCACATCATCCTACTTATTCATGCAACTGCACAATATCACATCAAGGCTGACTTTTTTGTGTTCTTTTAGATTTGACTTTTTGTTTATATATATATATATATATATATATATATATATATATATATATATATATACATATACATATACCCTACAAATGCAGCCAATACAGAAATCAATGTGTCGTTGTGATGAGCAGAATTGACACAAAGGTCTCATTTCAATCACATACACTATTTGGTTGTATCATTGTAAAAGTCACATCTATGAGCTAGCTGTCTATTCTGCTGTTGTAGCAGTGGTTGACATGGCCTTAATCTGTCTCCCTGCTCTGCCAACAGTATCCTGACTCTTTCCCATGTAGCGTCTGCTGTGTGTATGTTGGCTGTATGCTCCATGTCCTTTATCCTGCACTCGCCCAGAGTTCCCTCAGGTCACTAACCAGTGGTTAGACTGCAACAGAATTCACATAATCTGCCAGCTACAGTATGAGCCCCCTCATAGTGACATGTTAATTGTTCCCTGTAGTTTTTCAAGTCTTACCTTGTAGTGCTTGAGGATTTGCTGTGAAGGCTGTCGTCTGGAGAGGAGTCTGCAAGCAAAGACAACATACATTATTTTTAGAAAGTCTGCAATGTGTTTTGGAATGAAGGGGTATTCAACGTTGTCATGGCAACTGTTAAGTGATGGTCCAGAGGCTTATGTGTGTGTGTGTTAGTTTTTGATGAAATGGGAAAACAAGACATTCGATTACTATATATCTTAAATAATATCATGGAGAAGAGTGGGGAGTGGACAGTGTCCTTGCATGCAGGCTTGAGTTAATCAGGTTTACTGTGCAAGCAGCTAAACACCAACAGAAAACAGCCTACAAGCTTAGGCAGCAACAGTAACCACATGAGTGCAAGGGAGCATGCATTTATTATCGCTGACTGCAGAACAGTTAATGACGACTACAACTACTTGCAGCCAGTTAAAAGATTTTCAGGTTATTAATGACTAGCTCAAGGACAGATTTGTCACTATACATAGAAATGGGTTATCCATATTTAATTTTGTCTTTTTATTGTACGTCATGTAGACATTTCTAACTCCATTGCATGATTTACTTGGTTCTTGACATCTTTTATTTAATTATTTTGTTCTGTAAATTAATCTGCATCAGTGAGACATCCCTCACCTGTTAGTTTTATAAAACTAACTGCACTATGATCAGCCTTGTAACAGTCACATTGTTTTGTCAGCTCCAAGGTCAAAGATGAGTTTCTTTTATCTCAATGTTTAAAACGCCATGGAGAAAATGTTTCTCTTATGCCCAGTAAAAGACATTTTTCTCATCCATGAATGAATGTAAAAAGATGTGATACATTTATAAGCTCAAGTACAGCTTCTAAATTAACTTGTGTAAAAGTATTGTGCAAAATATCTATTGATTTCTGAGTCAGAAACATAAACTTTTAACCTGAAATTCCTACCAAGAATGTATATACACTGACAAATGGGAGTGTGTACACTTAAGTCTGCTGCTGGGATATACTGTTTCATAAAGGGATGTACAGTGCAAAATATTAATAGTTTCAGCTACTACATTATGTAAACAATAAAAAAAACAACACTATCTAATTTAGTCCTATTTGCATGCTGACAGTAACCCATATGGTAGAAACAGTATGTTTGTTGCAGGAGGCAGATACATATTCTATTCCAAGCATCTGCCTGGGTGAAGGACAGAGACAGGCCACACACCCAGAGGAAATCACCTTTCACTGACAAGCATGCTCTCAGCAGTTGCCAGGGGTGACAGGGGGAATGTCAGGGACTTTTCTCTCTTCTTTTGTAACTCTTAATTGTAAAGAAGCTCAGTATCCAACAGCAGACATTCTATAGTGGCCTTAGAAATCATTACCCTGCAATAAAATGACATCCATCCTGTCAGTGGTTAAAATCCAAATGTGCACCACTTTGTTGGAGTATTGGCTGTACGGTGCTACCGCTGTCCAATGTGGTTTGGATGAAGGCAGATGCTCCAGCAATTAATAGACCATTCCTCGCTTTGATGTGGACTCTGAGGCCCATGAGGTCTAAAGTATAAACAGAGGCTAGTACTGAAGCTAGTTTGTATTCAGAAACACTGCTCACATGTACCTGCATTCATTAGGAACATGTCCCTTATTATCTGTACAGCTTAATCAGGAAAATCTCAAATGAAATGTTTTTTGTGTAAAATGTTCATGGAACTTTGAAATATCAACATTATGAATCACCTGAATTCATGTGTCACACTCAAAACTACAATGCAACCTTGGAGAAATGACTTGAGTAAGGGCATTTTAACAGAATGACATTATTTATTGACATTTGCTGTTACCTTTGCAGGAAACAGAATGGTAAATGGTCTGTACTTATATAGCACTTTTCCACCTTCATAGTGGTCAAAGCGCTTTACAGTAGCTTCACATTCACCCATTCACACACACACCAGTAGGTTTCTAAGGTCTAAGGTCAGTCCTCCTGGGGGCCTAAGTCAGGGTTCAGTGTCTTGCCCAAGGACACTTCGACATGTGGACAGCCAGAGGTGGGACATGAACTGCCAACCTCTCAGTCATTGGGTGACCCACTCTGCCAACTGAGCCACAGCCACCCAGAAGAACATTATGGTTAAAGTTAAGAATAGTTTAAAAAAGAGTGAAAAATTTGCCAAGGCAAACTTACACATTCTCTTCTAACAAGATGATTTAAATGTTGTTCTAATGTATTTACAGCTGACTTTCACATACATTCAGTAGGTTCCTGTATGTCCTCTGTGGTGAATGTGAAACCCTCAGATTATAAAAGGCTTCTCAATACATCCCACTAGTTGGGTTTTTGGCAAACTTTGGTGCAAACTTTCTACAAAAACCTGTGTTTTAACATTTCTAATAATTATATGGTTGACGAAAATTACAGTTTGCTGCTGTAGTATCAAATTCTTCTTCAACTATGGACAATCATGAAATATATCATGTTGTGTATGTTAAACTAGGAACACCATCGATTTGCTGATCTTGTTTTCTCAATTCTACAGTTGTAGATAGAAATCTACAACTTGATTTGGTGTAATTCTGTAACAAAGAAGGATCAGTTTAGTAAATCTTGTGGAATCCTACAGTGAAATTTAATCCATAAAAACATAAATATTCACTGATGAGCAAAATGATCTACTGATCTCACGTTTACTAGTGTTAAATTCACAAATGCTATCAATACATGTAAATGATTGTTATAAAATGCAATTCAGTCATTTGGACATTCAGAGGCTCTCGTTACTGTGAAAACAACAACAAAACAAACAAAAATAAACACTGTCATCTTCTACAACATTAATTCACCAGTGAAATCTGTGGAGTTTCATCAGTGACTGTGGATGGAGAAACTTAGTTTGTGGTCAGTTAGTGATATATTTTCCTGAAAATAGTAACTTTTTCTTAAGTTTTCTGTTTTTGATATGATAACCCTCTAATCTAATCTCAGCATGATGATTAAAACATGATCAGTGAAATACATATAGTAAAATATGTGATTTTCATAAAAAAACAAAAACAAAGTAAACACAGGATAATATTGGAATAAATGTTGATAAACCACTTAAGAAAGGATGAATGGATAGGAAAAAATGATTTGAGAACTCCCATAAGAGTAGCACTGGGTTGTTATGGGTTAAACGCCTCCTGTCTACATCCAGAAAATAATATATTTTTACCTAACAGTTTGGTAAAAAAACTGCAGTGTAGTAACTTTTCGACTGCAGTCATATGTTGACAGAAATACAATGGAAAACATAGAAGAAAAGGTTTCCCACACTGTAGATTTTGCAGTGTTAATTTGAAGACAATGGGACCAAATACACTCTAGAAGAAGTTAAATAAACTCTCTAAGTGTTGATTTAACACTGCAAAATTTACTGTGCATGTTGACTGAATTTGTTGAGTGTTAAGTAAAGATGGAACAACACTTAAAAGAAGTGACTGCCTAGAAGGGATATGAAGAGTGAAATCATTAAATGGTTCTACAGTATGTCGTGCCTCTGTTTCTTGGTGTATGCTCTACACATTTAATAATTCACTGCCAAAGATGTGACCAGTATTGTGTTGAAAATTGATAAAAAAAAAATACAGTAAAGAACTACACATTTATTTCTAGGAACAGATTGATTCTAAAACACAGGAAGGGACTGGAAATGATGTGTACTTTTCAGGTGAATTACTGCAAGTGCTCAGTGTGAAGTCTTTCAGTGTACAGACCCACTTTAAGCAACAGGCGGACACACTTGGAGTTAACTACCATCATGACTCACTGCCTCTCAAACCCGTCCCCACTGACCACAGCAGAGGGAGTTCAATAAGGACCTCAATGGACAAGATTAGTGGATTGAGCTGAATTAATTTTATTTTCAGATCACAGCACTTCACTTTTGACAGATGAAAACTCATTAGCCTGATAGAGATCAATCTCAAATGCAGCCTGTCCCTTAACTCCAACCTTTGCGGAAAAGAAGTCACCCGCATTTACAGCAGGTTAAATGTGAAATCAAATGCTTATGATACACATATTTCATCCACCCAAAGGCAAGGGATTGGACATGTCTGGAAAGCTAATGTTCCTACAAATAGACCCAGAATGGCCAAGCAGGCAGTATATGAACAGACATGACAGGATACAGTAAAACTAGTTAGGCATGGTAATGGACAATCCCTTCTTGCATGGTCATTAGAGCTAAGAATATTATAATAACTTTTATTTTGTATTTTTCAAAGGAAAGTAAGTTTAATGATCTATGAAACAACCCTCTGCAAAAGAAACCCACCGACATGTTGGCAGTTCAGAGGAAGACATTTTAAGATGCTCTTTGATGTTCCTTTTTTTTTTTTTTTACTTCAAAATTCACTGCAATGACCATTTCATTTTCTTTTTGCTGCCAGCTTTCATCTGTTTTATAGCACAAGGAACATTTCAATCCCTCATCAGATGGAACAAATACATGTCATTTAATGAAGTTATGTCCCACCCGGATTATGAATCTACAACTGAAAATAAAACTTACAGGGCTATTATGTGAAAGACACAAAATAATAATAATCATAATCTTTTTCAAGTGGTATACAACTTCAGATGATTGACAGTTTTTGGTCTGTATCATAATTACAGCTAAAAAAGGAAAGTAATGTTGACTTTACTGAACATCCAGAAGGTTTTCAGCTGTTTTGGGAAAGAACTGACCAATGAACAAGTTACCCAAACACATAATAGAGAACACATTGTATAATAGGATAACACTGAATAAACAACATTAAAAGATTTTTTTTTTTTTATGATTTTCACCATTCATCTTGTAAAATCTGAATGATTATGTGTTGATAAGGACATAACACAAAACATAAATAAAAGTAAATATATAATATTCAGCTTAGCGGGTCCATCTATTTATTTATACTGGAGCTTTTAACCAAATCACACATTCTTTCTCAGCAAATTAATTTTTACAGACCATATTCAATTGTACATTTTGTTAAATTGTTCATTATTAAAGAACATTTAGCATATAGATGTCTCTACAGTGTTGCCAAATATTAAAATGTATTATATTATCATATTCAAGTCAGTATCTAAGCATGTTGGTATAGTACTGGCTCAAACATTACAGTATTTAATGTAAAATTCCTAAAATTAGTCTTCAATAAGAGAATGTGTGTTAGAGTCAGATCTATATTGTTGCCCATCAAGTTGGAATAGAATATTTTCTACCCAATGAATGTGACAATGTGATTTGTTCTTGATAGATATAGTGTAAGTGGGACTCAGTATGTAATCATTGCACTTAGTTAAAGGTGATTACTGATGTGTACAAATATTTGACTTTCAAACTACTTGTCCCAAAATGTAATGCCATCTATTCTGGATCACTGGTAATCTAAAAACCAAATCTGGTATGAATTTAATCCACAGTTTTGCTGTTACAGATATTTGAAATTTCAACCACTGGTCTACAAGTAAAGTGCTTCTGGAATAAAACTAATGAAATTTTACCACATGCGTGTTACTGATATAGAAAAGTCAAGTCTTAAAAGGCTCAAGTTTCCAAGATATGTTTTGGGTCAAAATGTGAAATTCTTAGAATTAACAAGAGAATAGGTTTCACTCCAAATTAGTCTCAGATCTACTTCAAAACACTGTCTGCACATTATGATCCATTCACTTTACAGGTTCTTTCTAGTGGAATATTTAGAAATCCATTGTATACATGTACATAAATCCTCATATATGTGGAATAATACACCATCATATATATTAAAAACATGAACTAACCAGTACTTTTGACTTTTGTTTTCTGATTAATCTCATTCAAGTATATACGATTTAACAAATTTAATGTCTGAAGCAGAAACTTCAAACAATGAACAGAAAAAATGTAGACCAGTGAAATATATATATATATATAAAATTAATATTTAAAAAAAAAACTTTGATCTACTGTTCCTAAAATAAAATGAATTCAACGCATAGTTTTGCTGCTAGAGGGTTAAAAAAAGGAAACAAATCAAAACAAAAATTACACCTTGTATCTCCCCTTTGAGGGGTGGTGTAATAAAAAGAGGAATGTGTCTGAATTATTCTTACTTTATCAGCAACAGTCTGTTATGATGAGAGTTGTAGTTACACACAGAGGATCCTGATCATATTTGGCAATCATTAAATATCTGAAATGTTACAAAGTGGCCACATTATTGTAAGTAGTATTTGACATTAGTGACTGTACAAATATAATAATAATCATGCATCTGGCAACACTGCTTATCTATGTTCTCCATGCTCTTGTCCAGTTTGGGTTTATAATTCGTTTTTGTAAGATACAGCAAAACTTACAGAAGTGAACCTCAAATTGTGATTATTTTTCCCATGTTCAGAAATGCCAAGCTCTTCTATAAAGCTGACATGGATGAAAATGACCTAAAAATTATAACGTTAATCTGTAGATGAAGATCATGTGATACAATCAAAAGCTCCATCTGAAGTAACCAGATCTGGTGTTGTTATAATTAGCTTTGTCTGAATGCTTCACTGCTTGTCTTCCAGAGAAACTGACACTCATTCACCAGTAACTAAAATAAAAAGCGTTGCAGTCGATAATATGTTAGGCTTTTGCTTCATGTTTTTTTTTTTTGTAGTTTGTGTCTTCTCTCCACTGTTTCTCTCTTTAGTTTTCAGTCCATGCAGCATATTTCAGGCCATGCTAGATTGTCACACAAAAGGGAGTGTTTTTTTCAAGGCACAGCAAGAGACATGATAATGAGCTATAATCGGATTACATTCATTTTGATGAGAAAACAACCTACTACATAATGAAGAAATAATGAAAAAACAACAACAAAACCCTCAGACTGACTGTTAACTGGTGAGATCTGCACATGTTGTTAAAGTTCATGGTAAGAATAAGGATAGAAATGCAAACCTCATTTGTAACACAGCAAACATGCAGTAGATTATCACACAGTAGGTCAATGCAGCTGACATTATGGTACAGTTGGGTACTGTTTGAGCTGTAATATTGATGAATGTCAGTTTTATCACAGACATGTTTGACCCACAGTATACAAATGAACCAGAACTAAATTTTTGAGCCTATAAGTTAAATATAGTTGATTCTTGCCATATCTTCACAACAAAAAATCCAAAATATCAGCTTTAGTTGCAAGATCAGGCTCAATATTTGGCAAAAAAAACCCTACACTCATATTCCCAAAATGTTACAGTCCAGTATGTGCTTCTACATTTCCAGGAGTTCACATAACCTAAAAATGTACACTTTTGTCATATACACAATCAAAGAACAGCATAATGATGAAATTCTCTAATTTTTGAGATGGGACAGCTCTGCAAATTTTCCACCAATCTCCAGTGGCCCCAAACACAAAGCACAATATCAATGACACCAAAAATATTGTAGCAAAAATATCAAACTTAAATTGACAGTAGTTACACTGAGCTCCAGGTACAGTTGAGCTGCTTGTGCCTCGGTAGAGTGTACATACATTACAGTACATCTCTGAGTTACATTCGGCCCTCCGTCTGTCTGCTCTCTCACTGCAGATGGCTTCACAACTAGCTGCCCTCACCCTCAGCCTCCTCGAGCTCTGCTGTGGAGGAACCAGATATCACCCATGCCCAGACCACTCTGTCAGTCTGCCGGGGCAAGCCTGCTCACACCACCCACTCTGATGGGAACTTTCACCCTCACTCATGTCCAAGTGGCACCAGCGAGTGGACAGAATGTCTGATAGATACCTACTGTAAAAGCTATTTTACCTACGGTTAGAGTAGACACAGGTTCCTGCTGTGGAGCATCCAATGATAAGGCTAAAGATCTATAGATTTAATCTGTATCATCAGTGAATATATGATTCATATCCGTAAGATGTTTTGGCATATGCAGTTAGATCTGGCTCCGTTCCTCTTCATCATCATCCTCTCTAACAAGCCCCGTCCACTTTCAGGGTCTGAGGCAGCTAGGTTGGAGTCTGAGGTCAGTGGTGAAAACACAGCACTGCGGCATTTAGCAATCTGTGTTCCTCAGGTTAAAGGTCACATGGAGATCAAGCTTGAGGGATTTGGTGTTACTGGTAGCCAACAGGGCTGTCCATGAGCGGGCTGGAGCAGTAAGGGTCTGGGGGGTCTTGTAACTCAGTCTCATGTGTCTGGGAGTGGTCCTCCTCACCCTCCTCCTCCCCCACCGGACCGTGAGTTGAACTCTGGGAGCTGGCCATGGTGCCGTAGCTGTGGTGGGCCGGGGAGGGCATCGGGGTCAAAGCCAGTTCTGGCTCCAACAACACAGATGCCACAAACAACTGAGGGAAGAAGATGAACACAAAGCTTATGGTTGTGCAGTAAATCATTCAGATCAGTGTCATGAGATGAAAGAATAGTTTCACTTATTTTCATCACATTTTACACCCTATACTTACAGTATAAAATGGAATTACAAATACATCTTTGTTTAACATCACACAAATGGTAGAGGTTTATGAATGTGCAAAATATTGAAGACAGAGACATTTACACACACACACACACACACACACACACATATACATATACATATAAGATGAATAATTGGTATTTAAAGTGTGTGTGTGTGTAATATATATATATATATATATATATATATATATATATATATATATATATATATATATGTACTTTAAATACCAAGGATTCATCTTATTGTCAAATCCTTTCATAGCAGACATAAAACAATAATGTACTAAAACTTTATGAGCAATGGTACAGATCAGTGATTTTCAACCTTGAGGTCAGGAACCCAAATGTGGTCATCTGAAATGTCTAGTAATTGATTAAAAAAAGTACTAATAAAAGATATAAGGTAAATTGAAATATAAATGCATAAAATACATCACAATCTCTGAAGCTAAAACTGAAGCCCTGTGGTACTATTTATCTGTCAAATGTTCATTGTGGTCAGTTTCAGATGCTGCAGCTCTTTCAAAAATTTATAATTTGAGTTATTGTTTGTTCAGTATTAATTGTCTGTCTTGTAAATACAACCCGGAAGCCAATAAAATTGTCACTTTGTGGAGTAATCTACCCATGGCTTTTCTCACTCTGTGATTATATATATTACATAACCTAAATGTCATTTATTTGCAACATAGTAAACTACTATATGATCTCATCCAAACAAATAAAATAAAATGTCTAGGTTTTGAAGATCTGGGGTCACCATAAATGTGTGATGTTAAAATGCGGTCACACAGCCAAAAATTCTGGGAACCACTGGTGTAGATCATATTATAGTGTTTTAAATATGTATGTTGTGCTCTCCTGTCAGTATGACTTACAGTAGTAGCTCTTAAATTTATGACACTTACGCGTGTTTTTGTCATAAAGAGGCACATTAATGATGTACGTTGGTTAGTCTTTTTTTTTTTTAAAACAACATCACAATGCACTGAATAAATACAATGTACTATGATACTATTGTTATAATTAGTAACATATCATGATAGTATCGTATAGTAAGCTACTCTGTGATTCACAGCCCTACTAATTGGTATCTCTGAAACCAAACCAGACTAAACTAAACCCACTATTGTAAGTCTAAAAATGGAAAAGTATGGTACTGTACACTAGAGGCAGTGGTGGATGTTACAGTACTCCTCTCTGCATCTGTAAATGTCCCCTCGGCTGGCTGATCAGACATCTGAAACAAACAAAAATACAGATGGTAAACAGGTTAATCCCACTAAACCAGTATACCATGAAGCAGCATGTAGTGCATCTTCAGCTGACCTGGTAGCTTGTTGACTTGTCTGGTTGCTTTCTAAGGCATAAGCGGAAGAGCGAAAAGGTGATACAGGAAAGAAGGGACACTAACGTAAAGACAGTGATGGGGTGCACTGGACCTGTGATAGCAAGAGAAAAGAAAAAAAAACCCCCACTGTAATCACGATATAATAGAGAGGTATAGAAATGTCAAAAGAAGAATGCCTACAGTGATGACATACCGAGTCTGAGCACAGAGAAGAAGAGCAACCAGAACATACAGAGGATGGGAGCCAGGATGACCTGACTGATGGCTGCTCTGTGGATCTGTTGGTTGAGTTTGGTAGGAACATATGCATAGTAGATGTTGTATCGGTCCACCATGTGCTTCAGAATCACATAGAGAAGACCTGTAGTAGTATAATAAAACAGAGATCCAAAGAGTCAGCTGTAATTTTTCAGAACTCAATTACAGTACATTAGAAAGAATCACACACATTTTGTGAAGTTGAATAGGAAACTAAATGACAAAGTTAAATGATAAAGTGTTGTTACACATGGTTACTATAGGATGTATCTATATTTATACAGTATAGATAGGACTGGTAGGTAAGAGACAAAAATAGCTTTTGAATAATACCATTCTGTCATTATTTCATAGAATTTCACATCAGTTGGTAGAGTAGGTCTTCCTATAGCTGAAAGGTTGGCGGTTCAAATTCCACTCTGTCCTAGTCAGGCCATTGTGTCCTTGGGCAAAACACATCACCCTCCTTGTCTACACTGCCACTCACACTGGTGTATGAATGTCCAGTGGTGGACAGAGGGTCCGTTGGTGTGAATCGGCAGCCACGCTTCTGTCAGCCTGCCCCAGTGCAACTGTGGCTACAAATGTAGTTTACCACCACCAGAGTGAGCATGTGGGAGTGAAGGAATAATGGTTGACAAATGTAAAGCACTATACAAATCCAATCCATTATGATGATGATGATGATGATGATGATGATGATGATTATTGTTATTCTTCTTCTTCTTCTTCTTCTTCTTCTTCTTCTTCTTCTTATTATTATTATTATTATTATTATTATTATTATGTCACACCAATATTGCATCTTAAAAACTATGGCCAGCTTGTGCTTATGAATTATTTTTTTCTTTATTAGTGTTTTAAGAGTTGGAAAATTTAAATACATTTATGCTGGAAACTATTTTGCTTGTTAACCTGTGAATGGGTGAGAGAGAGGAGAGGAGAGGAGAGGAGAGGAGAGGAGAGGAGAGGAGAGGAGAGGAGAGGAGAGGAGAGGAGAGGAGAGGAGAGGAGAGGAGAGGAGAGGAGAGGAGAGGAGAGGAGAGGAGAGGAGAGGAGAGGAGAGGAGAGGAGAGGAAACTTCACAGAATGGTCAGCATACATTTCAAATTCAATAGTACAGACATCAGGCTCTGGTTTCCCAGTGCGGTGCAGGGTGGCACAGGCTGGCGGACCCCATGCAGTGCTAGTTTCATGCAGCACAGTACGCCGTGTGATCAGTTTGGTAGTTTTGGCAGACCAAGATGGGTGTGGCAGCGTAATGTTAACTCAACCTGAATTAATTACCAGCTGAAACTAATGAGCCAACATCTCTTTCAACCAACCACAAACAGCCTCAGCATCAGACACTGACAATATATTTGGCATCTCTCATCTTAGAATATTCAAAGAAAGACAGAGACAAAGTGAGAGAGAGATGCTGCCAACAAATTGTGACTTAAGGACATGCTTCATGTGATTGCACGTACAAATGTTAGAACTTTTGCTGAACGTAATCTACAGAGATGGAGTATATTATTGCGAGGATGAGAAGGAGGATGTACACAGAGACGGTGTACCATCAAAGGTTATCTTATTTGGGAATCTCAGAACTGGAATGCAGGTGGGCCGCATGAATAATGACTGGAATTCGGCTGTGCAATGCAATTGTCAATCGTCAGTATTTATCATTACACAGGAACAGATTACATCTAACCCCCTAGGTGGTCCACATAGTGATGTGCATCATGGCCTTTGTGCTCTCCCGGTCTCTCTCCTGTCTCTTCTTCCCAGTTTTTGTTTGGCCCTTATACAGACATCATTGAACCATTTTTTACACTGGCCAACATTTCTCAGTGTACCAGGGCAAACTTCATTAATGATATTTGTGTCCTACAGCCCAGGGTACTTTTGCTTCATTAGTCCGTGGAGGTCTGCTCGCAGTTCCATGTATTTGGGCACTGTGGGCTTGGACCTCCCAGAGCAAAACATCAGTCTCCTACTGGGAGAAGTTTGGGCACCTGACTGTGGTGTCCATGGCGAAATGACGAAACTTGCAACCTCACCACAGCGAATTTAAGGGCGAGGAGAGGCACTAATGTGATTGGTGGAGATCTTAATGAGCTGTGTTACATCCATTGCGCGCCCTTTCTCCTCCCTCATTTCCACTTACGCCAGTGGGAGGAACGAAGATGGAAAGGGGGAGGACTTGCGCCAGTGTGTGTGGCAGGCGTATGGACCCACCCCATTGGCATGGCACAGCTGGTCTGTACCTCACCTGTGCCAGGTCTGAGAAACTAGAGACCATCATTTTCAGATCTGATGTCTGATGTATGGATCAGAACAACTGTCTCTGTAAGTGAAGACAGCAGAAAACATGGGATCCTGTAAGAACTGTGGAGCAATATATGCCTCAATGCCCTACTTTAATTGTAAAATGCATATTATTGTTCATGATTTGAATGTAAAAGAGAAGGGAAACCTTGGCAATGCCCTCATAGTAATGTATTAATATATTTTGTTCTTTCAACCGTCCAGCCAACGCCCACACATAACACTAGGGCATCCCAAAGTACTCAAACACTTCAAACACTGAATGGAGCAGTGGTGCACGAGAAATTTGAAAATGATCATTGTTGTTTTGAGTTAAATTGTGAAAATGTGTTACAAACTTAATATTTAGGCAAAATTAATGAAAATTCTTATCTCAACTGGTAACATGCATGAACATTAAACAAAATGCCGGAAGAGATATAGTGAAGTACATGCAGAAATGTCTTTATTATGTATAAAATAACCAGTTGGGGCTTTGTATTTGACTGCAGAAGTAAATAGAAGACTGGTGAGCTCTGGGCAGCAACAGGAGCAGAGTGGGCGTCTGGCTCGCAACTCACTGTGTCTGGGTGTCTGGGACTACAGCAGCAAATTCACACAGTCTGCACTGGACTGGCAGGCAGCAGAGGAGGGTGAGGTTACAGTGTGAGGAGAGACCGCACATACACACATGACCAACAGCGAAGATGATGGGTCAGAGAGGGGAGATGAGATGGAAGACAGAGAAGAGGTTGATGGAGATAGATTACAAAATAGTAGTGTGGATGCTCACCGAAGGGAGTAATTATGGGGCATGTGATGCTGTAGGTCATACTGACAGCAAAGATGCACATAGTCCAGGCGTATTCAAGGCCAAACTGGAACTCATAGGCCTGACTCTGCAGATAAAACACATATTGATTAAAAAAAAAAACAAAAGAAAAAATCAAGAAAAAAGGTATATATATATATATATATATATATATATATATATATATATATATATATATATATATATATATATATATATATATAGTGGTTGCATTTCAGGCTTTCAATTCCTAAAAGGCTGAAATAAGTATGAAGATTGAGCTAACCCTTTTAACGTGAATGCGTTCTGCCTGGGACTTGGCAAAGCAGAGGCGGAGTGCGTACACTGTTAGCGCTGGGATGCGAAGCAGCTCCATCGCCGTGCCGATCAGACTGGATGTAATCACATAGTTTACGAAGAATGCACCGTTGTCTGGAAGAAACACACACCTACACAGAGAAAAATGTGATACTTGAGTGTTTCATTGCTATTAAAATTAGCTCTATTACCTTGGTGTGTGTGTTTTTTTTTCAGTCTTACTGGAATTTGACATCTCTGTCATCCAAGAAGTTGACATCAAAGAGCCAGGTGAAGAATAGGTCCAGACTACAAAGAGAATACAATATAAGTGCTTCAAAATAAATCAATTCTACATTTCAAAAGTCTAAATCTTACCAACTGTATTTTTCTCATTTGAGAATCACCTAAAGATGAACTTTTCAGTGAGATATAACACCTCATGTTTAGACAATACATTTAAAAACATTTATTTTAAGAAATCTTACCAAGATAATTTTCATTTATTCCAGTGTCAGATTTTTTTCTTTCTTTTCTTAATTCAAGACTTTATTTTATTTTTTCTTTTGCTTAATTCAAGCAAAGAAAAATCTGCCAATGGAACAAGCGACACTTCTCTTAGTAAGATTTCTTGAAATAAGATTTTCAAGTTCTATTGTCTAAAATGACTTTTGTTAAATCTCACCAAGTTACTCGTTAGGTGACCATGTTTTATTTCAAGTGTGATGACATATTCTGACTACAAATATGAAAAATACTCTTGATTTAGAATTTTTTCCCCCCGGCCCAGTGTATAAGCAGAAGTGTTACATTATGTAGCTGCGATCTGTTTTTGAAGTACCTGGACAGACCAAGTGATGGCAGGATGATCACCATGAACACCAGCAGGAAAAAGCACTTGTGCATCGTTACTTGGTTCTCACCAGATCTGACAACAAATACCAAATACAAATATGATATAAGCATGTCATGGTGCAATGATAAAACATACCTATACTCTTCATGTAATTATGTAAAACGATGCACAGTGAGCTGACTTTACATTAACAGGCCTGTTGGGTTCATTGGCACGAACTACAGTTTTCACTCCAGTAAACAGTTGATTTGCATTCACTCCTTCGCACATCACGCCTGCACAACACGTTTGTGGGGGTGGTTATGTAAAGAAAGGGTGCTCATAGGTGCTGCATGAGGTTGTCTCCTTATGCACAGTTGTTCTGCTCCTCCTTCTGCTAGTCACCATGCGCAGAGGAGCAGCGCATGGTGTCTGGCTACTGTGCATATCATTATCCTCACATGGAGATCTCTATGACAACCTGCCCAGAATAACGGCACAGGGAGAGTGACAGAGAGAAGGCGGGAGAGAGGGGAGAGAGTAAAAAGAGCAAGAGGGAGATAGAGAAAAAAAACATTGAGATGGGAAAAAAAAAATGAAATGAGAGTTGAGAGGAAGACAGGCAGCCACACATGAAGGGTCCATTTGAAGAAGTAAAGGACAGGTATTTCCATTTCATAGGAGAGAGGAGAGAGAGCAGAGGGTTATTACTGATGAGTACCTGGTCCAGTGGGACTCAAAGAAGGCTGAGTAGTAGACGATGAAGGGCAAGAGGACTGAAAATGCCCACAGCAGGAGTGTTGGGAAGAACTGGGTAATAACTGGGCTCTGTAGTGGGGAGATCAATGGTCAAGAGTGAGAAGGGGCCAGAATGTAGTAGAAAAAAGATCATGCACTTCAACTTATTTTCAACTCCGACCCGTAGACTTTCCACAGGCCTCGTGACGTTGAACTTGTCCATAGTGTTGACAATGATGGCTGGAGTGGTGAGGAAGAAGAGTAGCAGGAAAAGGAGAATGTTGAGGAGGACGCAGCGAAGCCACCAGCGAGAGCCACACACTGACAGGTTTTCCCTGGTGGTGGGAGATATAAGTCCAGTGGGGTGGACAGTTAACACCAAAACCAGCTCACTTCACACTCCTGACAAGTCTTTACTGAATGTATTAAGAGTTTTTTTGTTTAGTGTTTTTTTTTTTTTTTTTAGCAGGTTGCCTACGGCACACTTGGCTTTGAGGAACAAAAGTCCTCGTTGAACCCTGCAGCCTACTCTAGCAGTCTTGTTACTGAAAGAACAAACACACTCCAACCAATCAGGCATGAAGCACCAACAGTTAGCGCTATCCCTCTCTTGTGGTTAATCTCCCATACATATGCATCAGTCGTTTGTTACATAATCTCACTGGGACTGCTTTATTTGCTTTCTAAGATAAGGAACAATGTGCAGTAGCCCTAATCTAATCAATGACAAGAACTTGAAATGATGTTATTCCACTCGCATCTCCTAAAAACACTGCTCATACTTAGTATGACCTGAACCATATGAAGGGATGAATAATTTACAGAATCTATACATGTGCAAAGCTGGAACAAACCATTGCAAAGGCAAAGAAGACGATTCAAACAAACAGATCTTTGGTTTAAATTCTTGTCACGATCCAGAGGTTTCCAAAGATACCAAATATGTCAGGCTTAATTACAGGGAATGCAATGTCTAGATGATGGATAAGTCTTGTAAAATGGGCTATTACATCAAATTCTCTATCTCAGTGGGTAATCTGATTTCCTCCCACAGTCCAAAGTCATGCAGATTAGGTTTCTACAGTCCCTGTGGATGTGAGTGAAAGTGTGGGTGGTTGTCTGCACTATGATAAAATGGTGCCATGGTTAGGATAAAACGTACCCCTCCTCTAAAGCATGATGGGATATGTACAGTAGTAATGCATGGAACAAGTATGGATAGAAAGAAAACTGTCAAGACTGACCAGATAATGTCACTGGGAGCAGGTGCATAGCGGACCCCCCACTTGTGAGACTGTACCACAGTAGTGATGCTGGACTGCTGAGCTCTATGACGGCAGCGCACACAACTATAGTCCTTCACAATCCTACAAAACAACACAAGATAAAATTTGTTCATAAAATACTTGGAAAAATTCTGAACTTATGGATCATTTGGATATATTTAATACTCTAATAGGGTAATTTTCTAGAAGAAACAACAGGAAATTACAAATATACATTAAAAAAAAAAATTACTTATTGTGTCTTTATAGGGAGGGCAAATCTAGATTAGATGATTGGAAAATATTAGTGTGAATCCTGAGAAATGACGTATACTTTCCAAGATGGGCAAATAGATAAGCATGAGTGGCCTCTGTATTTCTACTTCTTAAAATTCACCTGATTCCCTTCTTTGCTATAGAAAATGTCACTTAAAGACTGCTGTGACTATGACACATATAGAATATTTACATGGTGGTATGCTGGCTGTATTGAATGATGTTCCTATTGCTCTTAAAAAAAGTTTTGATGAACTTAATTTATTATAATTTTTCTTAATGCATATTATAAATTACAGGGATTATAGACTGTGACTAGAGGACGTGCTGTATAAACCTGTTGTTTACTCACACAGCAGTCATCCTCTCATCACGAAAGGTCACAAAGGCAATTCCCAGCCTCTTCATGGAGATACGATTCTTCTCAGCGTTAAACTCATCTGTCCTCTTCTCTTCTAATTCACTGTAATACTGTTCTGCATCCACCTGCACAAAAAGTTGCAGCACATACTCCTCATTTTGACTCAAGACAAATCTCCAGCTGACAAAATATCCTGTTGTCCTCACATTGAACTACATTTAGATTGCAGTGCCATCAAGTGGTAAAGTTATTTCTGCGCAGCAAAAGCTCTGCATCTCTCTACTAATCCTTGCTATGTTGATGATATTTACCTTTTCAAATCCACAGAAGTCACAGCAGAATATCTGAGCACATGGATGAGTTTTGATCATGATCTTGCCCTCTTTTTGGGCCTTTGTTGCAAAATACAGCCTGCCTTTCATTGCTTTACGCCTGCAGAAGAGAACATTGTCAGAAGAGTCACAGACAGTTTTATCTTAATCTGAGGCAGTTACTGTACCTCTCTAGGTCCAGCCTCATCAGCTTGTGAACGTCGAAGCAGAATCGGATATCAGTGACAGTACAGCTGGGGTAGGCCTCACTATGAGTGAAGAAGAAAGAGTTAAATAGAACTTTGACAGCTAACTTTACGTGGTTTAATCATGAAATAATGTAGAAAAAGTGTACTGGAAGTGTTTGGTGATCAGCCCTGGGTCAGAGATTTCTCTTGGTATGGAGGTAATCATCAGTGTCCTGGCCACCTGCAACATAAAATCCACCAAGATCTTATAATCTTCTAATAATGCAGTGAGGTGTGTGTTTCTTTATTCTTCTTCTAGTACAGCATGTGTAATCCATGTGCATGTGTAATTTTTATGGTGACTCCCAAATGATTTCTTCTTCATATTTAACATTTCCTAAGTAATTTAGCATCATTTATTGTAATATTATCCTCTGCATCGTCCTTTTTAAAAATCATGTATTTTACTATATTTAATTTACTCATTATATAGATGTATTAACTGTTTCCACTTTCACTACAGAACCTCTGAACCTCCTAATGGGTCATATTTAATGATAATGAAATGCTGAGAAGTATTTTACTTGAATTATTTATATGTATAGCTAGGATTAATGGTCCATAAGTTATTAAACATTTCAGATCAGTTGATGTGTTTGTTCACCTGTGGTTCTTTAGGTCTTATGGATTAATATTTTTCCTGTGCATATCAACATCTCTGTAATTTAAGGGATTTGCAATATTTCTTTTGTTTCCGACATGCCACCCCTGCTGGTGGTGATAAATCATAGTCTTAAGGTGGAAATGCACAAGGCTCATGTTTGCAATATAGCAAGGATGTTGACTGAGTGAGGGAAATTAAATCTTTCAGAACATCTGAAAAGATTGATGGATGACATGACAGCTATAATAAAGAACAGTTTTTTTCTGTCAGTAGTTTTCAGTAAGTGGCCTTCAAATCAAAACCAATGAGTATTGTCAGTAAATTTGAGTAAAACACTTGATTTGCCACATGTAACACAGTTGACTAGTTACACTAGTTCTATGTGCATAGAGCTTTAGTTTTAACCATATTGGTTGAAATGAATCACAAGGTTGAAATGATCCAAATATACAACATGCTTTTAAAAATAGTGTTTAAGGACTTGTATAGGAGGGTCTGACTGGCTGGCTTTGATGGTTAAACAGTCATGTACTGGTGACAGACCTTGTCATCTTCTCTGTACTCCAGCCGTATCGAGTGGTGAGCCATACACAGCAACGTGATGATAAAGTAGACCAGAGCAAATATGCTGTGGAGCCACAGAAAACGGTCCCTGCGTGGAACAAAAGACTGTTCTAAGTTAACATAATACAGGTTTTTTTTTTTTCATGGATCTGTGATAGTTCATATGATTTTATACAATTTATGCAGTATTGAACTTACTTTGCACTAACATTAGCCAGTGTTGTTCTTCCAAAGTTTTCAGGACTGTCTCCTGTAGAAATAATGAAATATGACAGACAGCGAGTCATTTTAATATTTTAAATGACTTAAAGGAACCCCTCCTCCTTTGTCTGGAGGGTGAGGCAACAATGAAGCAATGTTACTATTCAGAGGAAACATTTTCCAATGATTTAACGATATCCCATTCATTTCAATATATTCTCAGAAAAAACTCAAACATCACATTGATGTCTAACTTTATTTATTTTTTTTAACATGGACTGCCTTTGTTTTCTGTTGCTATGGGAGCCTGTCAAAGGGTGTTGGTTTATTTAATGACTTTGGTGACACAGTGGTCCATAAGATGACAGCTCTGCAGTAATAAAAGTGTTTCTGTGGACGCCACAGCTCCGTGAAGGCCCCATAATGGCTCCTGCCTGCCTTTATCCTATTATGGAATGGCTTACTCAACACTTCCTTCAAAATAAGCACACAACTGCCAGAACACATTTCTGTTGCTATTTAGCAGCTATATTTGTGTGGCATCCCACCCCTAACACCTACATGTGTATGTTTAGAGGAAATGAAGCACTTTCTATTTCTATAGAGCCACGAAGGGAAAGCACCAGATGAACTGTCACCAGTGTGGAAGAAATGATATAAAATCCAGCTTTTGTTCTTTTATACATTTAACTGGCTGTGAAATAGCTGTAGTTTGACTTTTGATGTACATATGAAAATTATCTTCATCAGTGAAAAAAAAAAAATGTTAGTCTTCCTTCGACACATCTTTCAGTCTTTCGTTTTTTGCCCTTTTATGCTGTAAATCTTTTGTTGTGCAGATGTTTGTGAGATGTAATGTGTGTCTCTGTGTGGCCTGGCCGGTCCTTGCAGTTAAGGATATCCCTTTGCATTTCAAACATTTGACTGGAACAACATATGAGCACTAAAATACCCATGAGGTTCCCGGAAAAGTTGACCGGTAGGATTACAGCCAAAGACAGCAGGCAAACCACCGTCATGAGCAGGATGATGTGGCGCTGGAAGGACAGGTATGTGACAGCGTCTATGCCGCATTTGCTACGGATTTCCTCATCCCTATGGAAAAAAATGTGGAAGAGTCACAATCAGGGCATTATTTCAGAGATGTCACACTTACTGTAAATATAGACTAAAAGTAAATTAACAAATTAATGTTAGGATGTCAATGACGCAATATCTATAAGTGTATCCAGTCTGTTGCCAAGATAAACAGACTGACAGCTTAAGCTCCATCATGAGTAAAAAGTATGGCATTACTACTTTCATGCCAGTAGTTGTGGTTACCAGGCAAGAGATTCAGGAAACCCAGTGTCAAAACAGAAAAAAAAAAACTAAAAGAAGAAGATGTGCACCCTGGTCTCTTGACAGCCCACACATTGAGAACTTGCAGGGTGGGTTTCCACTTTCCCAGGGATCCCGGGGTGAGCCACTGGCACGAGAGCTAAAAACAGAATCACCCAGACTTCACCATAATACTATGGAAACCATGGACACTGTGGAAATTACTTTTTACAGGCCTAAATCTGTTGTGTGCCGTCAGACTTGAGCAAGTGCAAATATTCAATGTGAAACCACGGCACCAGCGGTCGCACGAGCCCAGACTCGTTTGTTTTTGCTGCTAAATGAGATATAACACTACACTTTACATTCAATGGTGACATCAGCTTTGAAGACAGCGGCCAATAAAAGGACAGAAGCTAAGATTAGGGATAGAAATTACAAGGGCAACTGCTTTGTGTACTTACTTCATATGGTAAAGTGATGAGAGCCACGAACAGAAGCCCTGGTAGGAGAAGAGAATCATAAAACATACAATGGATTGGTTATTAAAGATAATAAATGACACATGTATGCAAGTCTGTGAACACCACATCTGGGTACTCGCATGCATCTACTATTTGCATAATAATAAGGCCTCACAGAGAGGGAGATTTAATAGGTCTAGCCTGGAGATGCAGTAACCACTTTACTGCAGCCTCAGCTTTGTGTAGGCACTGGATGATGACTCCAGTCTGACTCTTTGTCTTACACTGTTATAAACATGAAGGCATGACCTCAGTCTATCACACAGGTGTCAAGGAGTCGCAGACAGTCCAGCTGAGTCATGATCCAAACTTTCCTCTTACAAGGGTTGATGTACTGCCATTTTAGACAAGTGGGCTTTATTACAAAAGTACAGCCTGCAGCACTTTTAGACATCAATAAATCATGGATAAATTAAACGTGGGACCTTAGAATAGCAAATGAGGGTATTGGTGGGATTATAACTTATATGAAAAAGCATGATGTAGTTAAATGACAAAATAAATGTCATTAAAATAAATGTCAACTGTTGAGAAAAATATGAAATTGGAGTACAGTTACTTGTCAAAACCGAATGAAAATAAAACACAACAATAAAAAGCTGTTGTAGGACAAAATATTGTGTTGCTTTGAATTTTTTTTTTTCTACAAAAATTATATCTTTAGGCAGATTTATAAACAATGTGGGCCAGAAATGTTCAGGCTGCTGGGACAGGAGTTTGTCCATCAAGAGTAGGCTGGTTTACAAGGACTTTTGTCTGTGTCTAGACAGTCTTTGTTCATTTGACACTGGCTTTTGATTGTTTTTGATTTGATTTGGTCGAAAAACTTTTAACCTGTGTTTAATTACTGGGTCCAGAAATATAGTATTTTTTTTTTACATAAATTCTCCATGTTTACTACTCCAAATATCATATTACTATAACATTTTATACATTTAAACCATATTTATTGAACCTTTTTCATAAAAATCATGTCCTTAATCAAAATGTAAAAGAAACAGAGATATATGGGGGCTGAATTCAGCTATACCGATCAGATTTACTCCTAAATTAAGTGACATATTTGATGATACATTTTCTAACATTTAAACAGAAAATGAGTATCAGGTCTGGAAATTCAATGAAATTTTTCTTCTGAAACATTACTGTATGTAGTAACAGTAACTAATGCCTCATTTTATTTGGCTTGAGAAAATTTCAGGTTTATATATATATATATATATATATATATATATATATATATATATATATATGTATAATTTTTGTAGGATTAAAAGTTTGAGGTATACAGGAATAAGGTAAATACAAGATAAAAATTGATTCAAAAGAAAAAGAAAAAAAATCCATTTTAAATATTAAACAAGGAGATTGTTTCCTATGGTGAGAGGACAGGCTACATTTTACTGATATTAAAATTCTCTTGGTGTGGTGTGTCGAAGGTTAAAAGCTGATGAAAATATGTTAAACTCACCATGTCCTTGGTTTCAGAATCAGAGGGGCTGGACTCTGATGGAGACTTTTCTTTTTCACTCGGCTCACCGTAAAACAGGGACGTGAGACTGACAATGGAAGGAAAGGTAAACAAAGCAGTTACTAAATTTAACTGATTGAAATGACTGAGTTTGTGGCTATTTCTCTGTGGTGATGCTATACTGTTGACAGTTAAAAACATGTCAAATTAAGCAGAATAACTGAGTTACTATGAGAGAGGGATGCTTGAGCAAGCACACAGATGTTGCCTGCCCTTGGGTGTTATGAAGCCACTGAACTAATCAAACCCACACTGTTCTGGAGAGAGAATTCAGGTTGCACAGAAAACATAGAAAAACAAAAAACAAAAGCACAACATGATCAAATGTAGAATCGGTCCTGACAACCTTAAGATATCAATATTGTGGGAAAATGGTTTTATTAATAAATGGAAAATGGATTTAATTTCAATTTAAAGCTTCTTTAAGACAATCAGACCATTTTGAGCTAGTTAGTTGAGGGTGAAAATGACATATTTGACTGATTTTGTGAATTAATGCTCAAATAAAACAAAGAATTTTTGTCTCATACATGTTCAAAATATGAACCATAATTTTTAAAAAAAATCCCAAGCTCTCTCTGCTGTAAACAAAAGCATTTTCCTTGAAAAATGATCAATAAAATATCTCTCTCTCTCTCTGTCTATATTTGTATGTGGATGCAATGGATACAACTTTGCAGTCATACCTCAGCGATACTAAAGTAACCTCCTCGCAGTACCACTGATGCTCAGCAGAGGGAACTGAAGGCTGCAGGATCAGGTTTCTGATGCTTTCCAGTGAGGATTACATCTCCATTTTAAATGTTGACAGGGCTTTCAGACCAGCAGGTGTAACAGATCTTTTTGGTGTGAGGGATTTACCTGTCATTCTCCATCAGCAGAGCCAGGCGGCCATAGTCCCAGGCAGCCTTCCTCAGACAGGAGAAGATGAGTAACAGGAACTGTAACACAACATAAAAACATAAATGTATCCCCGACTGAAATCAAACCCTTTCTGTGTGATGAGAATGGGGTTAAATAAAGAGCTCACAAATAATAGACAGGTTAAGATGCAGCAGCAATAATGAGCAATAGTCCTTCTTTAGAGTAGTATGTGGTTGTCTTGGAAACTACCAGAGAAAGGAAAGGTCCATGCACATACTGAGCAGTAATGGCAAATGCGATCAACAGCGAGAATAAATATGAATTGCACCAAATTTAACACAAGTAGAGAGAACAAAATGCATAACTAAATCAATAAAAACAAATTTTTAAAGTGTGTAATATCACATTCAAGCTAAATAGCCAGGATTAATAAAACACTGCAATGAGTAAATATTTCAAAGCATGAAGACTGATAACTGCAAATGGAGTAAAAGTGCTGATGAATGTTTGTTTTTAATTAGAACATTTAATCACTGAATCATTTGGCTTCTTAAAGACATTTGATTTGTTGGATGGGGATGGCAGCAGCTGTGTTAACAAGAGGAAAGCTAACTCTAAATTTTTGTGATTTTCTCTTTACTGAATCACATACAAACAACAGGGACAACCTCGAATAAGACTTGGAGATTAGTAATGCACATGTTTACGTGAAGTGGCACGGACCAAAAATGTTCAATACTGAAGTTTTTCTTGTTGGAGCTGTGTTCTGAGTGCCCATTGCTTTTGTTTTGTCTTGATGTGTGGGCACACTCTCCTCAAGTCCCGCAGATGATTTATTCTGTATGATGATGAAACTGATGCTGAGGCGTGCTCCCATCACCTGGAGAGGAAGCATGCTTTGACTCATGCTTGTCATTAAGAGACAGTGTTCAACCCTCTGTGTTGTCTTGACAACCAGGCAGTGATGAAATGAGCCAATTAAAACATGAGGTGGAGTATTACTAGTGAAAAACAAAGATCTAGATGACAAGGCCCGTTGGTGGAAATGAGATAATCAACACTGAAAAGTGGAGCCTGTCATTATCTGAGAAACATTAGGGGAAAATATGCAAGCATGTTTGTAAGCAGTTTAGATAAATACTGTGACGTGTGGCTTTTACTCCATCTATTGGTAATATGTCACATGATCTGAATATTATGAGGTCTGTGAGTGATGAATAAAAGACTTCACAATAACATAAATTTAAGCTTTGTTAGACCCAGTTGTTTAAAGAATAGGAGACATTCTTAATGTTTGAGGGTTTTTACTCAAACTGCTTTCAACTGTTGAAATAACAGAGACAAGAATAAAGCAGTTGTAACCGTGCAATCTAGGGTTTTAAGGAAATGAAGCTTCAACTCAGGAAAATGTATTGAATATTTTTATCATTGATTTGAGTCTGTTAATCGTCTCTATCTAGAATGTCAAGCATATTAGTAATTTTGATCTTGTATAAACATGTTTCTGTTTAGTGACACATTAAATTGATAACTGGGAGTTCTATGATGGGCTAGTCCTCAAACAGAAGCTATTCAGTCACAGGTTAAGAAGAAAGAGAGACTCATCTGAACGCACTGACATATATTGTACATAGATTTAGTGTAAACTGTGTGAAAAACATTGATTTAAAAAAAACATTGATGTGAAAAAAGGACAATTTCAGTGGGTTTTAAAAGAATGGTCTGCTCTAATTTAGTCTTGTTGTTAATGGTCAGTTGGATGGAACTTCTGCCACTTTGAGGCTCAGAGTTCATGTTGTGTAACTCACTGTGGTCATTACACTGACAGAAAGAAGATGAATGCAGCTACATTTACTGTAACTCCGAGCAACAACTGTCAGAAGAGCAACAGAAGCTCACTGAGGCACTTCAGAAGGTACATGAACAAATACAGTGTGACTACACGGAGACACTGGAGCAACTGAAGGAGGACTATGTGAAGGAGATGAACAGCATCTGGAAGAAACACAATGGACAAAGGACACCTCCAGGATTCACATCTTCAGAGCTGGAGGAGAAAGAAGGAAGACCAGCTGAAGCTCAGATCCAACAAGCTGAAAATCCAGGATAAGGCTAAAGAGCTTAATAGGAAGAGGAAGCAACTCCATGATGAAGAACAGGAAGTGGATGGACAATTAAAGGTCCTTCCTCAGCTGAGGGAGGAGAACAATACAGCATTAGAACTGGTCAATATCCTGATAGAGAAGAAGACTCAGGCCAAAAACAGAGAGAAAAGGTTGAAAGCAGACAAAGACAAAAAGCCCAAGAAGAAAAACATGATGGTAAGAAACTTCAAGAAGGAAATGGAGAAGCTGAGGGAGGAGAAAGAGTAGACCTTAGAACTGATCCACAAAATGAAGGAGGAAAAGAGTCAGGCCAAATAAGAGGAAGAATAATAAAAGACAGAGAGACAGACCCAGAGAAGAAAGAAGGTGGAGAAAAGGATTAATGGAAGAAGTGGAGAAGGAGGTGAATGAGCAGCAAGAGAGATGAGAGCTTCTCCTAGAAAAGCAGAGAAAGAAATGGATGGAGACAGAGGAGGCTCTGGAGACTCGCTCCTCCCTAGACTCAGGGTCTAGGGAGGAGCTGGTCTCAAGGATACATGAAAGACAAGAGGAGTCTCCAACAGGAAGCCTGAGGTGGGACCGAGTCCAGGAGGGTCCAGAGCACAGGTGGGTAATTCCAGGTCCATCAAGTCAAAGCCCTGCCATGTATTAGTTCAAACCTGTTCATTGAACTGAAGGGAATATATATACCATACATATACCTATATGCATATAAATATATATAGATATAAATATATGTGTGAAAATGTGTTAAACATATTATGTGTGACTAAGCATGAGTCAGAAGAACAGTGGGTTTCCAGCTGGAGATAAGTTTGTACTAAAGACAAGTGGAGTGACTGTTCTGTCCTTGTGACTCTAACAACAAGCAGATGACATCAAGGAACTGGTTAGAGCAGGTTTAGCGTGGGTAACTGGTATCTGAAAATGGACTATAAAAGACACATACATGTCAAAATAAACTGAGCCTTTTCCTACTCAACTTCTGGTGGTGACATCCATGATCCATGATGAAAATCCACAACAGAACCAGTGCCTCATTCAGGTAAATGGGAAAATTAGTGGAATCACCTGTTGTTCTGTGAACAGGTTTGAACCAATACAAGGCAGGACTTTGACTTGATGGACCTGGAATTACCCACCTCTGGTCCATAGGTTGGACACCACACCACCACTTCCATCCACGATTCATTCAACTCCTCCTCCCAACTCCTCCACCTTTACGTCTGCTGCCACTCATCCACAGATTTATGACACCCTGGTTCAGCTGGGCTTGAATCAGCATAATAACATCACAATGTTGAGGCTAAAAACATCCATGACAGAGTCCTCAGATCCTCCAACCTCAGCCTTAAACTACCTGGAACATTGGACCACATGACTGGCCTTTATGTTATTTGGACCTGAGCTCACATATGGAACTGTAAAAACCACCATCTGATGGAAGTTTGTTCCCTTATAGGGAGTTTTTCCAGGATAAAAAAATACATTTAAAGAAATAAACATGAATAAACTTGATGAAAAGTTTAAAATGGTTTTCTCTGTATGTGAATTGTGACTTTATGAAATGTAAATGTATGTGCTGTACATCAGTTTCATTCTTTGCACTTTGACCACAACTGCATTGTTACATAAATGCTGAATGTAAAAATGAAAAGCATGTATGTGTATGGATCAACATGTTACTATTACATATGTTTTCTTTCCTTGTCACTCCTGTGATACCAATACTCAACACTCCAAATGCTGTTATTCTTGATTAAACTCAAGATATTGTCCATTGGACACTGTGTTTGTACAAAAGCAGACCTCTGACTGTGTATCACTCCTTATCTGTTCCTTTCAGAACTACTCAAATGTTCTCAGCAGGCTGCTGGCAGCTTTGGATATATTCAGAAACCTTGTTGTCTGGGCTCTGTAAGCTGTAGCATTATACAAAAGAGAGATGATTCTAAACATAAATAATGGCTAACAAGCTTCATATTGAAGAGGATAAATGTGTTTCATCTCTTGGCTTAATTTAGAATGCTCCCCCACATTATATATTTCATGTTTTTGTTAATTATGTAAAGTGTATTGAATGCAGTGTGATTGCATTGTGTGTGTTTGTACCATCCAGAGCACCACGTTGATGGCCAGCACAGTGGGCACTCCTCCGAACGGCAAACCCTGGAGGACGCTGCTGTGGGAATGTGCACGGTAACATCTCTCTGCTGTGCTGTTCTCCTCCCCAAAGGAGTTCAGAAAGTTCAGGACATCCAGTTCTACATTCCTCCCCTCCACAGGGGGTGCTCTCGTCACAAAAAGCACAGAGTGTGCCATTAGCACTGGATCATACCTGAACCAGAAAACAAAGAAACACATTAATAGCAACTAAAGGATTTTTATTTAACCCTTACAGATCCATAAATACTATTTTATGACAATTTTCAAATTCATATTTACCTCCGCCAAGGAGGTCTTGGTGGAGGTCTGCGCTCTCAGAGTGCTTTTCTAGTTCTTAATATTTATCTCCGCCAAGGAGGTTATGTTTTTGCTGGAGTTTGTTTGTCTGTTGGTTTGTTAGTTAACAAGATAACTCAAAAAGTTATGGACAGACCTTGATGAAAATTTCATGACGTGTTGGGGGTGTCACAAGGAACAAATCATTAGATTTTGGGGATGATCCAGAAGAGATCCTGGATTCTGGATCACTTTGAAATGTATTCTCCATTTACCGCAATTTAACATTTCAAAGTAATCCAGAATCCAGGATCACTTCCGGAAAATTAACTTCTGTAACATTGTTTGTGTGTGTCAATCATACACATATCATGCTATAACTTAATCAATACTGGATATATTATCATAATATAGATAATAGATAATATAATATAGATAAATTGTCAATATTGCAAAAGGTAGCAGAAAGGTCAAAATCACATTATTGGCTCTAATTCAAGAACGGGTTGTCATCGAAACTTGAGATTGGCACAAAATAGGGGCAAGATTAAGCATTCTATGAATGCTTGTTTAAAGCTTTTGTGATATAGTATTGATATGTGATATAGTACTACATACAGTTTTGTACTTGTACATAAATTGACAACACTGTATTTTATCAGGGATAATATATTGAGTAAAGTATAACCAACATTACTAATTTTGATATTAATATTCTAGGGTTAAAGAACAAGACCGAAGATAAGATAAAGGTTTTAATCTTGATTTAAAAATCAGCCCCAAAATCACATTTGGGGCTGATTTCAGGTGAGTTGGTGGCGTGGTTCAGTTGTGTGTGGTGTAACAGCTAAAAGATGCTTCATCTTGTTTAGTTTGAACTCTGGACTATGGTACCTGGGTCAGCTGTCCTCAGAGCCCCACTGGGTTTATATTAACCTGTCATTCATGTATTCTGCCCCCAAACTATTCAGTGACTGGTAGACCAGTAACAGAAGTTTAAAATCTATTCTGTAGCTGACTAGGAGACAGTACAGTGTTAAGGCATCCATGTGACTTTTTTTAATTTTTTTTTTATTAGTTTTCATTTGGATCAACATTAACCTGGAAGTCAAGCATTTCAAGACTTTCAACATAAAGCAACATGAATGCTTGTAGTGTTGTAATAATTACCTTTGGGATGCAGATGTATATTCTGTAAAATGGAGAAACATCAGTCTCTAAAAACTGCCATAAAGTACTTGTTTTGAAAGTTTCAAACATGAACATGTTCTCAATAATACAAAAAGTGAAGTTGTGATTTTTTTTATGTAAATGTTAATGTCCTCAAAATGGCTAATTTAGTCACTCCTTCATTATAAAATGGCAGTAAACCTGATCTGGAATGTTCATTTATGCAGTTTTATGCATTTATTCAGTTGAACTGGATCATAATGGTTTGTCATTTACAAAAATTACATCTCCAGAATAAACTTTTATGAAAAACTACTTTAAGGTTTACCTTGAATCAGTGATGTCTGTGTTCAGACAAAATGACTAATGCTGGGTATTATGATCAACGGAAGCTACATAAAAAAATCCTCTGACTGTAATAGTTTAAGATGTTCACATAGCATTTACATTTTTACTCCACCACCACTCTGCATAAAGTTCTGTACATAAATGTTGAGTCAGGGGATGGAATTGGTAACAGGCAAGAAAAAACTGAACGTGGTTGTGTTTGTTTTACAGAAGTGTTGTGACTCCTTTTGATCAGACTCTCTCACTTTAAGTGCTGTTATGGTAGCACTAGCAAGGATCATTGTAATGACTTGTGGTCCATTAGTAGTCATTGATCTGCACCTGTTTCTTATAAAAGAGGAGGTTAAAAGATGACACATAAACTGACAGTATAATTCACTACATTTGCTGCTAAAAGCCAGAATCTGCAATGAGAAGATGCTAAAAGGACAATTTAAGCACAGATTTGTGTTTGTATGTGTGTAATAGAGACATAAATCTTTAACTGACAACTCAAATGCAAGTCAAAACAGCTTGTAGTGAATTGACTTTTATTGCCACATTCTGTGAATTTTCCCTCTGACTAGAGGAGCATGGACAGGATATGATCATTCACACTGACATGGCCACAGAATGAAGGGTTATACCATCTGTCCTCCGGCACCACACACTCGCACCGCTTTCGATCAATACACTCCTGAATCCCAGCTGCTAAGCTTGTGTATACTCCTCACTGAGTAAACAGAGGAAATGCATCATGACCAGAGTGCTGACATAGCTGTGTATCTACCCAGCAAGTCCATGTGCAAAATACATTCATCATTACATATCTTGGGAAAAGTGAGATTCATCAATATATTTTAAGAAAGGTGTGACTGGATGTTGAAACAGTATGTTGCAGTAAGCATTGTGCACACTGAGCTGCAGTAAATGGTAGCCAAAAACAGTATCTCCACACTAAATAATGCTTTCAGTCTCACAGTAAAACACAACAGGTGTAAGGTAAAAGGAGAAAAAGCTAAATAACTCCAAACTGGACTGAACTGAACCCTGGTCTGATTTATCACTGCACCAATGAGGTCACTTCCTGAGAAGCTCCAGCACAGTGTTTTGTAGCTTTACCAAATGCAACTTGTTGTGCAACTGATCTTATAGCGAGAAGTCCAGTGTAGTGGGCGAGTGGATCAATGGACGTGCTGCTGAGCTGATGTATATTGCACTGTCGGAGAAGAAGAGAAGTATGAAAATACTACCAAGATGTGCTTTGGTGGCTTTCTTCAGTCCTTTTTGTGAAACCATGTATGTTGCAGTCAATATTGAGATGCTATTCTGTATCTCAGCCTCCCTGTGGAGATGACTGAGGAGATTCCTTTAGGAGGAGCAAATGCATAACATGCACACCCACAACTCCACACTTTTTCCTATTTAGACATTTAACTCCACTTTTACTACAAAATCTCACTGAAATTTCAAGAGATCTCTCTTCCCAAAAATGTCTTATGATCCCAAATGAAATATGATATTTAACTGGAGTCATTTACAAACAGCAGATTTGTGTTTTTTACCAATACAAAACACATGTAGACTAAAAAAAAATCACTGCCATAAGGGTGATAAAGCAAACCAGTCCAGCATTTAGACTGTTGTCAATAACGTCTTTGAGGTGCTTTCCATAAAACTATCAACAGTCAGAATACTTCACTGCATGAGAAAGCTTTATGCAGCAGAAAAGCACTGTAACTCTTTCAGTAATGATTTTTTCTATTTTTGGAACATGAACCACTCCTTGCAATAGCTGTGAGTAAATTACCCAGAGGTTCAGTTACTAATAACATTAGACAACATGAGACAACATAAGTAAACAATGAAACTGTAGTATGTTACAAAATACTTATAGCTTAACTACAAATTGAAAACATGCTGAAATTGAACAAATTGGCAGATGCTTTAACAGACCTTCACTCGCACATTGAGCTGTTCCTCCTCTTCATACACTCATGCACTGCCGGCTCTTACGTCCACCTCAGACCAGAGCAGGATGCTAAAGGATACAGACTGACTATGGTGTAGTTTCACACAACATTTGGGCAAACGTCACAGTATGACTCAGCAGTTTAAGCACCAGACTCTGTGGATATTTTCTTTCTGTCTCAGCCCTCACATATAAACACTCCAACATCCTTGCACAAACCCTGTGGTATCGATGTCTTCCTCATTTGATTTAACTCTGCAAATCTGACGTCTTCCTAATCCCTTCCCTCTGTCTACTTCTGCTCCCCTCATCCCTGAATCAGCTTCCCAAGCCAATGCAGCAGATAACAAACTGATGTTTGGCTTGGGATTCCACAAAATGCCTCTAGCTGGCGGCATGACTAAAATCTCTGCTCTGTGCTCTGTTGTGCTATTATCACCACAGATGCTGAAGTAAGTAGACAAGCTGCGAGCTGGTGATGAGATATACCTGGAATTGAGTCAGAGAAGCAGAAAAGAGACAAGGAGTAAAGAAAAATGCTAGCTCAGGTCGGCTAATCAGCTCATTGCACCATGAAAGAAAACAGCTGAGGCATCTGAGTGTGCAGGAGGTATAACCCCTGAGGTGACACAGACTAAACAATTAAACTGTAACTCAGAAGATCGATAACTTGCAATAACCTCTGATCCAATCCAGTAATCTATCACCACTCCTCCATAATATTTTGATTAAATCATCTGCTGCTACATCATGGTTTGTTTCAATGCACTGTTACTCAACAGTCAACAACTGTTCCTTCTGTGAACACTACAATGCTGGAAGGGATGGGATGTCAGGCAACAAAGCACAGACTTATCAATACCATAAAACATTTTTGGACAGCCCTGGAACAGCTTTCCCTTCCTGTCATCAAACATCCACTCACAGGTTAAGAAACAGTACATTACCAGCCTGAGACAATGAGAGCGATAGCCACTGTTTGCTTGAGAAATGAACTATAAATAAAATGTGGGTTTACACCGGCTTCCAATCCTCTGAACCTCATAAACTGCTAGTGACTATGAGACAAAAGATTACCCCTAAGGACAACTCACACTGTAAATACAAAAAAAGAAAAGAATAGCTGCATGGATGATGTTTTCACCTGAGCAATTGTAATGACTACAGCCTTGTTAAACATGCACTTTTTCCCATGCCGCTGTTATTTGCACTGGAAAAGGCTGTTCACTGTGCTTCAGACAGCGAAAAGAAAGGTTGAGCATTTCCCCCGTCATCAGCTTCATCTCAAAGGCTCAGAGGTGATAGAATATGTATAAGTGCTTCTCAAATGGGCTTTGCATGTTAATCTGAAACAGTCTAATAATCAAAATACTGTGGTTTAAGAAGCAATCTGTAGAAGCAGCAGAAAAATATATAAATTCAATAATAATAATAATTTTCAAAATGTGTAACACAAAAGGACTCTAACTTGAAGCACTTAAATGTTTAACATATACTGTCACACAGTTCCAGACCACACACCTTCAGAACGTAAATAACTATGACAGGCCAACCTGCAAATTGTATATAGATGAGTTGGGTTTCACAAAGCACACATCAAACCACTGAGTGACAGATGGATTTTTAGGGTTGTCTGCTAAAAGCTGGACACCTTCTAATTATGAGTACATTCAGTGTGTAGGCAATTTTTCTTAAGACATTTATATTATTATGTGAAATTCCTTTTATGTTTCATTTAATAGAGCTGCACATTGGTTGGGATTTTATTCCATTTCCTGCAGTTTACCAGAAGATTACAGATTACTTGTAGCCTAACTACCATTTATTTCATCAAAGTATTTACTCCACCATGGAACAGCAGAGTTATGTTTTTGCCAGCATTTATCTGTTTGTCTATCATCAAAATAACTCAAAAAGTTAAGCTGAATTTTTCAGGAAATGTTGAGATTGACACAAGGAATTATGCCAGTATCAACATTAGCCAGTAATATTACATTTTGATGGTGAACGGTGGATGCATGTGAACGTGCATGTCTCATTGGTTGGGGCAGAGCGCTGCTTGGAGGTGAGAAAGTGAAACCTATTGATCATTTAGGTCATTTAGGAGGGGTCTGTGCTTTTTAGTTTAACATGTTACACGACATTACTTTTCAATCAGTATTCCAATAAATATTTTAATATGGAAAGTGATTAGTGCCCTGTTATCAGAGCTAAAGGCAGTCCAGTAATATATTGCATATAGGATTATTTATGATTGGTTGGGTAGTATATATTTTTTATTTATCTCACAACACAATGCTGATACATGTAACTGCCCAGACACTGCTCACAGGCAAATATCTGCTATAACAGGAGGCTGAATATTCATCTACTAAGATTAAGCAAAGTTAAACTGGAGATGACCGCACACCTACAAACAAAATTTGGTGAAATACTCTTCCCAAGCTTTTTAGCACTTTTCTGAAATTGCAGATACTACACAGACATAATGCAGGAGACACAGGTTCATAAAGACAGGTGTTAACAGGCTCCTTTAGCACATAGAAACCTGGATACAGGACTTGGGTACAATTAAAGTTAACAGTAACATTATATAGTTTATCACTTTTGTGTTATTTGATTTTTTTGGTGAATTTTAGCATGTTTTTCCTCCCTATTTTTTGTGTTTCTTTGTGTATCTTGTGGGAAATTTGAGCATGAAAAAGCAAAAAACTAAACCTGAGACAGAACAGCCAACCGACATAAAGTGTTTTCTTTTCACCAAAGCACTTCCATCTTAAAATACCACATTAAGGCAAAGCAAAGTGCAGATATAGTTCCTTCTTTCTTGAGTCTGTTTGCTCATAAAAATGAAACGCAATTGATATAGATTAAAAATGTATATTTAATCATGATTATTAATCATGCTTAATCCAATGCAAACATGTGATTAATCTGATAAAAAATGTTAATCATTTGACAGCCCCACTTATTAGGTGAACATCAGGGTGATCCCCACAGTGACTCAATCAGCATTTTTTTTGTCATCTGCTCTTTAGTATGTTTGTGTAATTTGAGGGAGGTGTCATGTATTTGGAGGAGTGACAGGCCTCTGTTGTGATTTCTTGTTAGACATTGTTGTGGAGCACCAGACCTTTTCAGACCTAACCTTAGGGGGAGAAAAGGGGCGTAGATTAAAGCCCAATCTGCTCACCAGCTGCTCCATCCATACCTCCCTCTCTCTCTCTCTCTCTCTCTCTCTCTCTCTCTCTCTCTCTCTCACACACACACACACACACACATACACAAACACAGATCACTGAGGTGTGTCTGCACAGACCTCACCATTAATACAGCTCTTTCTGAAGCCTGAACAAGCCATGACTGGAGCCACGACTTCACACAGAGGCTGTGCTCAACAAACCAAACACCTGCTTCCTCTCTGACTGCACATGCTCAGTAGGGCCTCAGGGGAAGGGCGGTGTGTCTGGCCTGCCACTGCGGGGACCTAGCCATTCCTCATTAGGACCCATCTGGCATAAACGAAGGCTAGGAGTCTGACGTGTGTACGCTTTAATTGATTTGCTTTTAAACCTGGACACTGACCCTGAATCAGAATCACATGACCTGTTTGATCAGTGTTTTCTCTGCATCCCTCCAAGCTTTTCAAACATCCACCTACAGCTTCTTCCACAGCAAAACATCCTGGCATTGATGGGCCTGTGAGAAAACCTTAATTAGTCTAAATTGCCATCACACCCACGTCTACCAAAAGGTGACAAACACTGGCCATAGTAACAGATGGTGTTTGTAAATTATCGATTGAAATTAAGTATGTAACCAGTAAAAACAAGCGTGTCTCATACTGATACCTCTTCTGATTCTGAAGAGATCCTACAGGCATAACAAATTCAACTACTAGATGACAGTCTGTGTGAAACTGCTTTGACATTGAACTGTAAATACTAACAGCACCTCTCTGGTCATATATTGAGCTTGTGACGCTGTCGTCTTTGTGGGTGAATCTTTGTACATCAGTGACAATGCAGCATGGACCCCTGTGGAATAGCAGAAAACTTCACAGCAGGAATCTCAAATAGCAGGGAGCTTAATGTCAAATGCACACAAAAAGAACAAAGCAGGGCCTATGGTACATAACTGTGATGTTAGATAGAATACAAATGGATTTTTCACAGTTATCCACAGCCAACAATAAGCAGCTGGTGGTGTCCTTAGTGTGATATTCTGTTTGAGCTAAATTTATCTCTCAAAATATGTTTCGTATATGCATATACAACATGCATCTAGAAATATGAGTCACAGACACACATCTTACACATGGTGCAATCGTGAATGTACAGCAAATACGTCTTCACATCACACCACAATTACTACAACGGAGCACGAGAGAAAGTAGGCAGGAAGATGCCTGTTTGGTGCTACACAGTATGTGTGCAATCTGTTAAAAGCGTGGGTTGATCTTCAGTCTGCACTCCAGCATCGTCAACACTCATTCATGATAACCAAAAAGCGGGGACTAAAATGGCCAGCTACCCCCACCGATGCTATATGCAGGTTTGTTCAGATTACATGCACAATAATATCTAAAGAAGTATAACATATATAGCATTACAAGCAGACCTGATTTTATAGAAATGTGTAAATAGATTGATAGATGATACATTTGTTTAGCTGAATAACTGATTTCATGCTAATATTAGGCAACTAAAGAGGAATGAACTGATTCTGAGGGGGGAAAATAGCTTAACAGAACATTAGTTTGATCATCAGCTCCATATTTATCGATGAATTACTTTGAGTTTGCTGTTCAGTGATTCAGATTTATTGGGATTTGTCACTTTGACTAAGATTTTTGATTCTACATTTCTACATTTTCTAATCAAACCAAAGGTGAGTTTATATAGATGCAAATAAAATGTTGTCCGTATCAGAATTTAAGGGGGGTGGGGTTGCTATTTTTCAATCAATCAACTGCCTATTCCACCACTGGTTGACCTTGAGTCCAGTAACACACAGTAAATGCCTGTATGTTCCCATACATTTGATCGGATTCGTACATGCCTTCCGACTCTGGTGAAAAAAAAGAAGGTTAAATGTAAACAATGTGCTTGGCTGCTTTTCCTGTTTGATCACTAGGTGCAGCTGGAACTGTCCACCTGCTCACATTTCTGAAACCAAACACATTGTCATACTAAATCATGGCATTTCATAGTTAGCTGCTATTAGATGCACTTCATTCACTGCACGTCCATCTTACCTCTGCAAGCTCTGTCTTCAATCTCAGCTTAGAATCTCCTGAAATATTAATGCCTGTGTGATACATGAACATGACCAGCTTTCATTTGCTGTTTTTTTTTACTTGTGCAATCTCAAATAAAGTTTTTAGATATCTCACCTGAAAATTCTTTGAAAATGTAATCATTCATATTGTATATTATTAAAACACCTGCACACTGTCAGTTTGTCTTGAAATTATTTTGTTTGTTTTTTTTGTTTTTTTTTTAAGTTTTTACTATTTTTAATTCATTGAACCATTGTTATTTATCCCCAGGAACAATAATCAATGCATGGACCTGCATATTGTAAAAAAAAAAAAAAAAAGTACCCTAATCTGCATTATTTTATGACAAGACATTTCCCACATTCATAATTTTCACACTGACATATAGTGCAATGCAAATGTGATACAGAAATGACCCACTAAAATGTCAAAAACTCATTATAAGTCTGACATTTGAAAGGCCATGTCCCTTCATCATAGTCAGATACAAATGGCAAATGGGTTGGGTTAATATATGACAGCTTTGCTTGACTTTAATAATAATGCAGAAAACACAAGAATGGAACTGAAATATATTTGCGTATTTTCAACATCATAAACGACTATCGATATTTATAGAATGTATAAACAGCTATGACCTCAATTTACCTCAGGAATATTTTCTAAACACTGTTTCAGTAACCAGGACATGTTTTGTATCAGTCAATTTTAGTAAAATAATTTAATTTAGATTCAACAGGTCAAAGCTGCATGCCCAAAAGAGCCTTATGTGTGTGTGTGTGTGTGTGGGGGGGGGGGGGGTTTAGACTGAAGATGTAATGATCAATGATGCTGAAGAAGAGCATAAATCTGCTAAATTAATTTATGCATTTGAAAGTAAAGTTAAACATCTAGACAGTAAACACTGAAGAACTAGCAAACAACCAAGGAACCATATGAGGAACAATAGGTGTAGAGAGAAGAAAGCATCTCATTTTGGTGTTAAGGGCTCACACGTTGCCAGGAGCATTCTCATTCTTACCAGCCAATAGCAACGTTGAACCATAGTAGGAAGGTGAGGGGGTGTTTGTATGCATTATGTTAATGTGTTAAAATGTGTTGGTATATAAAAATAACAATAATAAATAAATAAATATTTGTATTATTTGTCAGAGATTTTTTGGCGACTCTATACCATCGCTTACTGCAGCACTCACAACAGTCTGCGCACCCACCTTCCACCAGCTCTGCAACTTGATGGAAAATGAAAGCGCCATAAATAGCAACAAAAACACACCTTTCATCCAGACAAGATTCATATCATCAAGCGGATTCACGAGTTTAACAGCCACACCGCTCACCTTATAAAGCTTCCTGGTCGCAAGCGTCTGGTGATGGGGATGCTGCTGTGTTTTTTTTCTCCAACACCAAGAAACAAGAGAAACTCCCACCTACTGAGGGACCGTCTGACAATAAAACGCCTGGCATAAAGAACGACCAAGGGAGCGTCAAAAAAATGTTCTAACTCTGAGTGTTTGGAAACATATGCGCGCAAAAATACAATATCGCCAACAGACTTAAATTTTGATTAGATCATTTTTATTTCATAAACTGAGAAAGGCTTTTCTTTTCTTTTTTTTAAGTATTCATTTTCTGTCACTGACAGATCATAGCATTAGTGAAATGTTACCTGTCCGTCTAGAAGAAGCAAGGACTATATTGTAGGAGCAATGCGAAGCAAAATGACTGAGGATGCATTGCCACCTACTGGAACTTTGACTTTCATGCATTCATAGATTTATAGAAAAATCTATAAATAGTGTCGTTGTCCCCATACACACACAAAGACATTCCCGGAAAATGTGTTATTGTTAAAGTTTATTCAGCCATGGAAAAAATATTAGTTGAGATAAAAATGTATGTTATTTATATTTATTTATTTTCCCCAGCAAAGATAACTGATCATAAACCACTGCCATTAATCGAACTCCATGGATTTTACTGGGTCATATCTGATGACCATTAAAAGAAGACAAACTGCATGTTAAAAAAAATACATAGATTATTACAAAATCTTACATAGGTTACTTTAATAAGAAGAATCAGAAAACAAATGGCAAAAGTACTGTTTAGCTCATGTTTTTAATATATATGATGGTGTGGTATTCCACATATATGGTGGTTTATGTACATGTATAGAATAGATTTGTAAATATTTCACTAGAAATAACCTGTAAAGTGCATAGACCATGATGTGCAGACGGTGTTTTGAAGTAGATCTGGTAGATCTGATATCAATATTCCTTTGGATTAAAACCTATTATCCTGTTAAGTCTAAGAATTTCACATTTTGACCCAAGATTTATCTTGGAAACTTGAGCCAACCAACATTTAAGACTTTGAGTTTTCTTTGTCAGTTACACATATGTGGTAAAATGACCTTAGTTTTATTCAAACATTTTACTTGCCGACCAGTACATATGTAGTAGGATTGGTGGATCAATGTTAACTATTATTACAGTATTATATATTTTAGATCAGTAGGTGAGTTTTTTCAATGGTAGTTGTTAGTTGGGTTAAAAACGCTGGAAGATCTTTGGATTTATCTGATAGATTGTGACAAACCATCTTACTCTATCTAGAGTGGCGTCTTTATGGTACATGGATTTCTGTATCTATCAGAAAAAAGAAAAATAGCGGTAAAAACGCATCCCCAGACCAATAGGTGGCGGTAGAAACGGGAGCACACCGACTAATAACATGGAAAAAAGCCGTCGATGGTTCAACATCACCTTCGGTCGTTGTGAATGAAGCAGATGAGTCTGTGGTGCTGAAAGGACAGCTCCGAACACCTGCAGGTAGGCATCACACACACACACACACACACACACACACACACACACACACACACACACACCACAACCACCATCTGAAACAATTCTATCTGGATCGACCTAGAACTCAAGTCATTGACGCCATCACCAGTTTACCTCATCCTTTTAGAACACAGAAACACAGAGGAAAGGAAACATCGTCAGTCACTCATTACTGTGTGTGTTCTTTCCACATTTAGACCAATGGGATTTCCTTATCATTCATTTATGCATCCTGACACACTGTGATTCTTCTATCTGTCAGTCCACTAGGAGATGAGATTGAGTGAAAAGGATGAGGTATTCTTGGTATTCTCAATGCCCACCCCCCCAAGAGTCCCCAGACCCCATTTTGCAAAGCAATTAGTTGTCTGTGCAGCAGACTTACATTCACTGGATGAAAAGAGCAGCCATATCAGACTGTTTAAAACGGAAGTGTATTACTTTCATTTACCTCTATTCATTTTCTTCTATTGCTGTTCTTTCAATAACTTATCTTCCTCTTCCAAAACATCTATTGCTCTAGGCTATGTCACATCTAAGCCATTTAATTATAACAGATATATTTGTCTATTGTTGGTCATTCACTCATGACCATTGTTGCTCTATATAATGCCGTTTCTATTGTCTTTGATCAACTGATGTATCCATTGTTTCTTGCTGGGTTAAACAAGCAGATAGATGTTGTTGTTTTTAATCAATGTATTTTTAAGTCTTTCAAACATACAATAAAAAAAGACAAACACTAAGACATACAACCAAGGAATAAGATACCACAAAAAAACAAACAAACAAAAAGTTCAAATTAAAGGAAGAAAGAAATAACAAATACAGAAATAATAAGAAATAAAATAATGCCATGTCACATTAAACCTTTCCATTGATCCATATTTTCAATCTTAAAGGAAAAATATATGACATCACATCTGAGGAGGAGGGTGGGGGGGGGGGGGGTCATTCTTCAAACTTGAAAGAATGAGCCAATTGTGTTAAAAGAGAGGAGACAGTAATATTTTTTAAATTGTGACATTTGTAGAGGGAGATCTTCTAATTGTATGGTTATTATTACTATTATTATTGTTATTATTATTATTATTATTATTAACATTATAATTATTTGTATTTTATTCAATCACTGTGCTTTGTATTTGTTGCTTTTAATTAATTTTTATTTATTCTTTAGAAAACTTGATTGCTCATTTTCCCCTGTAAGTAGCTTTGGAAAAAAGCTATATAAATAAAATTTATAAATAAATAAATGCCAAAAAGTCAAGGGGGTCAATGGTTAGACCTGAAATTGCTGAATACATTTCAAATATTGAAGAACAGAATGCAGTTAGACTTGAATGCAGGCAGATTATTATAAGTGTTACACCCTGAATCTACTTTGTAATAATTAAAGTTCACATGAACTAACTATAATTTGGAAAATGTCATTAACATGAGTCTCTTTCGAAGCTGTCAAATACTGTATCATATGATAAATGCTGTGTTCACTCCCACACAGGTATGTTTACCCGGATGTTAAAACTGAGACTCCTCAATGCTGTGGCACCTTTGTACTTCTTCATGGCTACAGCAGCTACCTTTGTTTTGCACTTCTGCTATTTCATTCCAACTATCTTCCCCAGTTCGGACACATCACTGAGAGGTTCCACAGCTCTTCACACAGTTGTTTTTCTTTTCTTAATGTTCAACGCCCTAGGAAATTACATAATGACTATTAAATATCCTGCTGAAAGTGCCAATGAGACTGTGATTCCTGTGTGTTCCCCGCACTGCTCCGACAAAGTGGACGCACACTACCTCCTGAATGGTCGCCACTTTTGCAAACTGTGTAAGAAAGTTATTCTCAAGCGGGATCATCACTGCTTTTTCACTGGAAACTGCATTGGCAACAAAAACATGCGCTACTTCATCATGTTTTGCATTTACACTTCATGCACCTGTTTGTACTCCTTGGTTCTTGGTGTGGCCTTTCTAACAGTGGAGTACTCCATCTCCTTTGAAAACCCACTCACCTTCCTGACTCTTCTTCCTCTCTCCACTGGTTATTTCTTCATGGGTGGGTAGTTTTATAATTCCTACACCTGTAACACAATAATTGTTGACTTCCCCATGTATTCATCCATCATATTTGTGATATACTATGTCAGTGTTTTTCAACCTTGAAATCACCTGGAATTCAAATGAGGTCACCTGAAATTTCTAGTAATTGACAGAATACATTATATTAATAAAATATACATCATGAGTTTAGAAAAACAATCACAATACACAAGACTTGACAAAGCTGAAATTGAAGCACTGTGATACAATTTCAGTATGAATTGTCAGCCTTGTAAATACAATGTGGACTGACTGTACATATTCTGGCCAAGGAAAATAAAATTCTGACTGTGTTAGTAATCTACACCTGGCTTTTCTGCCTCTATTTATAATAATATACATTTTATAGACTAAATGTCCTCTAAAATTAACAGTTATTTGCAACATAGTATAGCAAACTAGTAGATAATAAAAAGCAAATACATTTTAGCAAAAAAAAAAAAAAATCCCAAACAAAAGTGTCTATTTTGAAGGTCTGGGATTGCCAGAAATTTGTGATATTAAAATGGGGTCATGAGCCTAAAAGCATTGGAAACTACTGTACTATGTGATAGGTGTGTCTATATGTTTTTATTTTTTATTTGATGTCAATGTGTGTGTTTATGTGACAAACCCATGTACAGTCAAGTGGAAACTAAATTCCCCTCTGGTGGATGGATGGATGGATGGATGGATGGATGGATGGATGGATGGATGGATGGATGGATGGATGGATGGAATGGATGGATGGATGGATGGATGGATGGATGGATGGATGGATGGATGGATGGATGGATGGATGGATGGATGGATGGATGGATGGATGGATGGATGGATGGATGGATGGATGGATGGATGGATGGATGGATGGATGGATAGAAGATGCTACTAGTACTGCTACACTAGTACTAGTAGTAGTGCACTAGTACTGCTACTGCTACACTTTAATAATATTAATAATAAGTCCAACTCTAACACTGACTCTTTTCTCCCACAGGAACCATCTCAGGTCTGCAGTTGTTCCTGGTACTCATGCTGTATGTGTGGCTGGGCATCGGTCTGGTCTGTGCAGGTTTCTGTTGCCAGCAGGTGCTTCTGGTGGCCCGAGGTCAGACCTGGTGTCAGATGCAGCGGGGTGAACTTGTGGAGAATCACAACCCGTGGAGAACCAACCTGAAGGATGTGTTTGGTACCCGCTGGATCTTAGGCATTATTCTGCCTGTGCAGACAGTGGAGATGTGCTCTGAGGACATGGACCCACAGAAACAAGACTGACAACTATGTGTCCTTATGTATAGCTCCAAATAGATCATATACAAGCAGCTCAAGTCATAGGAAGTGCTTATTTCTTTTGAATGATTTTAAATACTTAAATGGATGCTTTCCTACTTTTAAATTGGTTCATAAGATAGTTTGCTTTTAGTACACATTCCTTTAAGGACAGGAGCCATATAAGCAATGTGAAACATCTGTGTAGTGCATAGTGTAATTTCACATAGCAATATTAAAACTTATAAATTGGTTATTTGGGACAGTTGCTACAGTACTGTACAAGCTTGCATCAAAATATTAGCACTGAAATGCATATTCTTTTGCAGCTTTGCATTTTTCTACTCCACTCTTACAGTTGTGGAAAAAAAAAACATTAGACCACCCCTTGTTTTCTTAAATTTCTTGTTAATTTTAATGCTTAGTACAAGTAAAGGTACATTTGTTTGAACAAATATAATGATAATAACAAAAATAGCTCATAAGTTTCATTTCAGAGCTGACATCTAGCCATTTTCTACGGTTTTCTTGCTAAACAAAATTACTTTATGTAGTTCTTACATCAATATCTATGTCATTGCACCGACAAAAACAGTACTTTTATTCATTAATTTTGTTTTCTTTTCTGTCTTAGTTGTATGATGCACACAGGAGTTACAACATGACCATTGTTTTTGATTACTTTTGATGGTCTAATGATTTTTTCTGTGACTGTAATTTCACTGCCTGTACCATGTGGTGCTCTGAGATTAGTGTTGTTTTTCCACACCTACTTATAGGATGCTACAGTGTGATGTTAAGGAAATGTATGGTAGTTTTTATAACTCATTATGACATCAAGGGCTAGCAGAAAGTGGAAATGTTTGTACTGACCCACAGCATCAAACTGCCAAATTTGACAAACTGTCACAAGTGGAGACTTTTTTGTTTTTTACTGAATGTGACTCAGTTTGATCAACATTATCTGGTACTTTATAAGACAGGGTAGGGGAAGTATGATGTACTACATTATTATCCAGGGTATTTAACACAATGTGCCATAAACTCACATTTCATACAGTATGTGTACAGCTCACCCCAAAGATGAGATATTCACTTCACTGCTGATGATAAAGCCCTTTGGTAACACACTGTTCACTGACATAATCAATGAAATAACGTCAATGATGTTTGAGATTTCAATAAGTTTTACTTTTTAGAGATATTTTGTCTATTCTTGTTGAACCAATAAAAGTATTTAAACCATGAAAGTCAATTTATTTTGTCTATAAATACTTCAAATTCTAAGTGAAATAAAAGATTGAGAGGAAATGGTCTTCAAGCAAAGTTTTACACCAGGCAATTTTATGACAAATTAACTTATGTTAAGAAACCTCACAGAGAACACACTTCACAATTACAGAAAAAGGGCAAACATTTAATGTAATTATTTAAATATTTTATTATTCTCTGATGTATTAAAACCAAGCAAAATCTGATTATTCCTCAGTTTTCCAACGATTCTTGTGTGAACTCGTGTAACAGTAGTACATTATAGTTAAAATAAATAACACGTGGTACCATAGACTTGATAAAAGTGAACTATTTATGTGATTAATTGTTGCCTTGCCATTCTACAACCGCTCTGCATATTATTTAGTCAAGGCTATGGATTGTTTAATAACTTTACATGGAAACTAATTCTTTGGATATATTTAAATACATTCAACTTTCTTCTATATGTAGCAAAAAGACAAATGCATGAATTTAAACAAGCACTGATATGAAGTACATGAACATCTTAGAAAAGGCACAAATAACTGGATAAACACTTGTATTCACATTGTGTTTTAACAACACAGAAGTAACGACTATTTAAAGATGCACATTTTTCTTATCAGTCATCTTGTACTAAAGTGCAAGTGTTCATGTAGTGAAACTATTAGTATTTAGCTGTGATTTCTCTGCCTGGTGAATTTCACCATTACATCACATTAAGCTTTAGTCTGCAGCAAGAATGAGTAGTCAGCAACATTTTTAAAGTCAAGACCAGTACTTGATATGGCTACAGCACCCCCATACGTTGCTACAATTTAAGCTTTCACAAATGAAAAATTTCTGTTGACTAAGGACATTTACTTTAACAATTAACAGGAAAACCCTGCCGTTATTCACACAGCTTTACTCTTGGTCAGAAATATTATTAAACATAAATAAGTACAAAAGTGTCAAAAACAAAACAAAAAACACAACAGTTAAGGCTTGACCTGCCCTCTGAACATTTCACATCAGTAAAGATGCAAAGATAACACAGGGCACATATTGCCACACAAAGTTTCTACTTGATTAAAAAACAACTTATACTTTAACTTATTTAATAGTAATCACATTCAAGACCTTCACAGAGTAAGTAATAAACTCCATGTGTCTGCTATTGTGCTGTAAGGCATGCGTTTATGCAGTTCAAAGGACCCATAGCCCTATTGCAAGTGACACTTGCCATTCTGAAAAGGCAGAGGCAGGAAAATTCATTAAAGGCAAAGGTCTGAAATACAAGCATGCGTCTTTACTTCTGCTTGATAATAACATATGTGCTTCAACTGCGATATCAGAGCTCACACCAGCAGTTCTTCACATTTTTGACTCCGCAAATGTTAATAATAATCTGTATATCACCATCACAGGCCAGATAATAGTGCATAATTCATTTCATTTTTAGTTTGAGTAGTTTTAATCCTTGAAGCAGTAGTTTTGATTATAATTTTAAAAAGTGACCTTCTTTTGAATTTTAAGCGCTGGTGATGACTGCCGATATATTACACCAAGACTGTCTGAGATTTAACATTGCTCTGTTCCTTGTCTGCGTCTTGCATTGAGAGCTGGAGTTTAGTCCACAGCTGGGAGTCTCCACTGCTCAACGCCTTTAACAGCATTGCCGTTTGCTCCTGGAGCTGCTGCAGCTGGCTCTGGGTGCGTTTGTTCTCCTTGATGAGCTGTTTTGTACGCATCGTTATTCCCAGTAAGCCAGACTTGTTGAGAATGTTGTAGGTGTTGCTGAAACGCTTAAGTTTATTGTCCATTGAAAGGGTATCCTGGTATTTTTCAGCACTGGCTGTGTTGTTTGTTGATGTCCAAAATTCATGTGTGTAGGGGGGAAGAGAGGTGATCCCAGTCAGTGGAGAAAGAGAGTCACCACAGAGCTGCCCTTGAATATCAGCTGCCTGTGTCTGGCTATTTACTACTTCAAAGCTGTTGTTTTGCTTGATTGGGGTCTGCAGTGCAGGCTGTGGACTGGGTGAGCTGTACGGCCGGTGGTCATGATGGTGCTTGCGCTGACGCTGCTCATATCCTGCTGCTGATGCCCCCCTTATTCTGGATGATCCCACTTTTTTAGTCAGAACCTCCCCCGGATGTGGTGCAATTTTAGGATATGACTTGAGAACAGGCATGTAGCTTCTTGATTGTCTAGAATTTTCACAACCAGGTTTGGGGGAGCTGCTGCTGCCATTTGATACCATTGGTTGGAGAAGAACAACCTGTGACTGTGGCATCACTTCCACAGGTGAAGAAAAGCCCCACTGGTTTTCTGCTGGACTCATGGAAGATGGCTAAAGGAAAAATAGTCTTTATTGTGCTATATGATTTTTTCCTTTTTTAACAAAGAAAACACATGATATTTAACAATCAAACAAAAAACATTACTTTTAGCTCATATTTACTCATTACCAGTTTTCTATCTCTTAATAGAATCATAAGAAAGCAGGGCTGAAAGCTAATGCCTCAGTTACATATAGTAAGCTGTTTAATAGAGACAAACAGATGTAAATATGTACATTAACTACCAGTAAAGAGTAGAAAAGTCTAATTAAGTTGTAAAAGCTTACTTAGATTGAAATCAAATTTTAGAAAAAAAAAAAGACAATGATTTTAGTAGCATTTACTTATAAATGAAGTTAAAACATGCTGAGAGTGAAGGAAAAAACATAGTAAGAAATAAGATAAACTGATCTATGTTAGGCAGTAAGAAATATACAATGCTATAATTTACCTGGTTCAAAACAAAGTTGTTCATGATTATCATTGGAGAAAGCCCAGCGTATGAGCCGCCCATCACCGCCACCTGCTGAGTTGTGGGATCCTGGCTGACTTTGGAGCCATTCTTTCCTGACTCCTCGGAGTCAGTCAGGTCCACTGTACTGAGGTACTCGGAGCTGGCATCTGAGGAGAAGAACTCAAGTGTATAGATCTCTTCATGTTTAAAAGCAAAAGATTCAATTTTCTATTGTGTGCAGTACATGAAGCAGAACATCAGTACTATAAAAACAGTGACAGATGTAGATAACCATCTCTAGGTCGACTGAAAAAGGACACCATCAGGGAGAAGGACTGCACCAAATCCAGGTCAAGCCTTCACAATGTAATTAAGTTTTTCATTTAAAAAAAGACCCATTAGAAGATACCCTACATAAAATTGTGACCTAGATCTTTAGTTTTGATTCGTACTAATGTTGTTAATGACTTCCTTTTTTGTTGCTCTTTCTACGTAAATTGTAAATATGCTATATACACGTGTAAGTGGAGTTTACAGCACAACTCCCATATGAAATATGATCTTCCTTGGGGTAAAGACAGGAACAAATGCACACATAAAGTAGCTATTTGCAGAAAAAAAAACTACTTATGTCAAACCTGAAAAGCCAGAATCTCGTTCCAAGTCTGTTTTAGCTGATCCACGGTGCGTGAACTGCTGTGTCCTGTGTTTGTCGGATCTACTGAAAGCACTCATTTTTGCTTCCTCTGGAAAAAAAAATATTAATATTAATATTCAGTTATTTAGAATCAAAATGGTTAAACATAGATTTATGGTTTAGTAAATCCTGTTAAACCCATACAGTTTGTTTCGCGTCCAGGCAAAAATGCAACACTGCAACACAATAGTAGATAGCTGAAGTGAGCTGCTGATGTTATAGCACTGATAGTTTTGTTTACAGCTAGACTCACCTATAGCAATACTATCAATACACAAGGAACATGAAGGTATTACGCAAATGGCTATGCTTACTAAAAGCTAATTTGTTCAACCAGCAACAACGTTCAATCTGCCAAATGCAACCTTATATTGAGTGTTTACTGCCTTGCCCTGCTAGCTAACATTTAACTAACATTAAGGCTTAGCTAGCTAGCTAAACACACTTACTACACACTAGCTAGTAGCTAGCTAGCTAGCTGACTAGCTCTATAGCTAATGCAGAAAAAAGTGATACGTTATTTGGCTAATGGTGTTTTGATCTCAAACTTCCAAATACGACATTGTTTCTAAAAAAAAGTACTAGTACAAGCGTCAATCTTCCTACTTTAGTTGTAACGCTATGTGCTACGACTCTGCTATTCAGCGTTAGCTCATAGCTACATACGCCTTATTCTGGACATTAAACTGTCAATATGCTACGATGGTTGGATGATGACTTTTCTCTTTCAATGTCTCATATAATGCCATCTGATCATTTTTGTTAAGCATGCGTGCCCTCATATCATCCCTACCTGCTGAGTTGCAAGGTATTTTTCCAAGGTTCAGGTACTGAGCCATCCTATTAGACAAAACAGAAGGCCCGAAGTCTGCCCAAGATGACTGGGCATCATGCATTATGTTGCCATGGAAACGCGTGACTTTGGCATCTCGAAGGGGCGGACTTCACAAATCATAGAAATAACCCAGACAATAAAAATAATTTACATTTTATATAGTGTGATTATTATTTGGCAAATGTGTTCCATATTAATAAAATCAGAAAATGTGATGACCAAACTAACGATTGAATTACTGGATGAAGAGTTAAAAGAAATCACATTATTGTAACGTCGGAGGGATAGATAACAGTTTATTCTGACCCGGTCATCTCATTGTAGTATTGTCAGTATTGGTTACTGCCGGTCTGTAGTGAATCAGATGAACAGGTGTTTTCTTTTCGCTGCTGAGCTCTCACTGGTGGTTCATCCCTACCCACTATTCAGGGCCAACCTAATCTGAGGACATTACTGCTGAGTTTGGTTATGTTTCTGTTCAGTTTTTTTTTAAAGGGGTGGGGGTGGATAGGTTAACTCATGACCTTTACAATTGAATGCTATGCTGAACCAGGGTCCTTCTTGCTGTGAGGCACAAGTGCTAACCACTGCACCACCGCCGATTAGTGGATGTGTTAGTGGGAATCTATCTGATGAATTTCCAAATAAACATGGCAGTGGAAAAAATGGTGCCACACAGACTTTAAGCAGAAACACAGATACAGAAAAGTGAGGTGCTATATATATATATATATATATATATATATATATATATATATATATATATATATATATATATATATATATATATATATATATATATATATATATATATATATATATATATATATATATATATATATATATATATATATATCCTTGGAAGAGAGATATGAAGATAGGAGATACCAAGGAGATGCTCTGTCCCCCTGCTGTTCTGCATAGGCCTAAACCCCCTCAGCCAGATCATCTCAAAGAGTGGCTTCGGATACCAGTTCCGAAGTGGAACATCCATCAACCACCTCCTCTACATGGATGACATCAAGCAAGACACCGCCCACGTGGGGCGAGAGGAACATTTATATATATATATATATATATATATATATATATATATATATATATATATATATATATATATATATATATATATATATATATATATTTTATTTATTTTATTTTATTTTATTTTATTTTATTTTTTTTTGATAAATACTGACATATTCCCCGAAAATGTGATAAATCAAGAAATTATGCACAGTTTTAGGGTGTAAACACCACTCCACTCAAGTTTATTGGCGTCACCTTTCAAGTTCTGTTAACCGTCAGATGACACAAAGGATTTCTCATCTCATTTTTTGGAACCCACTTTATCTTCAGTATGGTCACAGGGGTCAAATGGAGCCTATCCCAGCTACTTAAGGGCAGAGATAGGGTCCACCCTGGACATTTCGCCAGTTCATCAGGGCTGACATATAGAGACAATCACTGGCATATTCACATCTATGGGCAATTTAGAGGAACTAATTTACTGACCCACACAGACACAGGGAGAACACGCAAACTCCACACAGAAAGGTCCCACCGACTGGTGTTAGAATTGAACCCAGGACCTTCTTGCAGGTGCACTGCACTACCGTGTCACCCTAACTCTAACCCAAATTATGTTTTTAAATCAATGAAACAACCTTATAAAACATGTAAAATAATTTAGACAGTGACTTTGAGGCTAAACTGGAGCTAAATTTCTAAAAAAAAAAAAAAGCCCCAAAAAACAACAACAACAACAAACAAACAAAACTAAAGCTGAACTAATATTTGACTAAATGCAATTACATTAGAACATCAGAAGAAGAATTTACAACAAAATTAGGAATTGTGGCTGACTACATGTGGGGAGAAGAAGGGAAATACTGTCACTATGGCGGACAGGCCAGGAGGGGCCACGTGGGTGGGAATTCCCTATATGCTATTATGACAACAAATAACCAATAATTAGGTTATCTATATTCTGCATGGTATATGCAACTGTAAGCACCAGGTGCTACAAACAGGTCAATTTTAAAGACTTTTTTGGTCGCCAGAATTATCCTCCCTCTCCCTGTTTTGAGTTTTACGGCCTGTGTCCATAACAGTTCTATGTCCCTTGGACACCCACAGCTGCATGTAGGCCAACTGTCCATGAACATGCAAGCAAGGTGTTGAGAAGGAAGCTGTGCTAGCTTCATTGCTGTCCTTGTGACTGCTAGCATGACCAGTGTTGCTGCTGTCCCCATCACCGGTTGCTTGAAGTTGTTAAAGTCTCATTTGTATTGTGTAAAAATCTCAGGGTCACTAACCAGCCTCTGTGGCTCAAGATGGTAGAAGTGTTTGTAGATACCAGATAGATGTGAGTTCAAGTCACATGCATGTCAGTGGTTTAAATTTTGCCACCAAATAGTAGATGTAAAACCTTAAAAATAGACAGAGAGATAGATAGAAATCCAAAAGTTATGTTGGTAGTTATTAAACACCAGCAGCAATTTGGCAGTGTTGTCTGAACTGTTAAATTAAAGGTTGAGCAGTTGAGGGAAGATGGGATTTGAACCCATAAAATCAGTATTGTGAGTCTGATGACCTACCAAAAGAGTCACAAGAGATAATGTTGTAGGCGACACCATATGAGTGTGTCAGTAACCTTTGTGGAGCCGTCTGAAGAGTGCAGTCCTTCAGCTAGTGTGATAGTGTAGAGATTGTGAAGGCAGACTTCAGTGCAGGAGTTTGAGGTTTAGGTCCATGTATGTGTGTGTGCAGAGGGTAGAGAGATTTACACTTCTCAATTTTTACATGTTCATAGGGATGTCACATCATGTAACATAACTACCTAAAACTGACACCTAATCACAGTGTTTCCAAAAACAGACTGAGGAAGACGCCTGTGTTGAAGGCATATGTAAGCCTTCTGTTTCAGTGCATTAAGTACAAAACAGTTTTTATCTGAGAACCTTAAACCACATTTTAGAAGCAGATTACAAATAACTGCGGTTAATGCTTTAGAATGGGCACCATCCCAAATGAGTCGTGATTGATAATACAGAATTGATTCAAGTTATTGATCTGCCATTTCCAGCTGGGCCTCAGATCAGCTCTTTATCCTGCTGCAAACTTGCAGAAATGATTGAGAAAATAAATAAATAAATAGATGTCCTCTTATGCAGGATTAATCATACAGTTCTAGAACCGCATAGATGTAACATAACTAAAGAAAATGGCACTTACTGTATCTCTTGCTAACTCGGGGTTGTCATTTAGATTTGACACAATAGTGATTTTGTTACTTCATTACAAAGAGAGAACTTCTGCAACAATGACTCCTGCTCTTCCTTCACCAGGGAAAAGGAGAGAAACCTGTTACTGTCATAGTGAAGGACACAAAAGCAGACAGCCAGGAAACGGTTCAAGCTCCCTTTAATGAGCAAACACAAAACAATACATGAAAAAGACTCGAAAAGACAACAACGCTGCAGAACCAGAGATAAGGTCCACTGAGGCGGGTCTGAAGGCAGGACCCGAGCCGACGAGTATCTGATGAACTGGGTGGACTACAGCTGACTAGAATGGGACAAGGTGAGAGGCGAAGTAACCAGACAAAGACAAGAGGGGAAAAGAACACTAAAAAAGAGAGAGGTAATGAGGGACACATAAGAAACATGAGGGAAGAAAGAGGGCAAAGGTGACAGAGGGATTGTGACAAAACCATTTCATTTATTTGATGCTTAAATACTATATCTCAAGCATTTATTAATATATAATCTTCTGTTGTCATGAAATTAACTGATACACTTTTTTCATAAATACTGTTTATATTCAGGTTTTGCATTACATCAAAAATAATCAGTATTCATTTCTGGTCACATAATGTTATTAAGGGAGAGGGGGTTCATACAGTAAAATCAATTATAAGATTGTAACTAATAAAAATGTTAGGTTGGATGGTATAATAAACTGATGACATGTCTAACTGGAATTGAGAACTGACAATAACAACAGTGCCTTATGTCTTATCCTGTTTCTCTGATTTAAAATAAAGTAGCTTTGTTTGAAACTGTTTCATTGCTTCTACAAACACTAGAGGGAGACATTTGATTATTGTATGTGCAGAACAGCTGTATTCTCAGCCCAGTACATTTGACTTCTTTGGGTTTCTGGACAAAATACAACAAACCTGTCAATAAATATAACTTGTTAACAAGAGCCTTTAAATAGAAAACCAAAGAGCAGAAATACATTTAATGATAATAACTAATGTAAATGAGAAGGCATCAGTCTGTTTGGTTCTGAATTGCACTGGCTCCCAGGGATGTCCATTGTTTCTGGTGTGTAACAACAGTATTTCCACCGATCACAACACCCGCTGAACCTTTTCATGACAGATGCCCAGTCCAGTAGCAGGAAGGCATGTCAGCAAAACCACCCAGCTGTTTGAGCGTCTGGCTGCAGACACAGAATTGACAGATGATCGAAGGAGACTCTTAATGCCGTCACTGCGCTGGAAGTTAATGTTGAGCCACACTGCAACAGGAGGTTAGGTCACCACTGCAGTTACCTGCGAGGGATCTGACAACTGAAAGACAAATAAACCTCATTAATGGCAGAAAATATAAACGCAGGAGGCAAATAAATTGTTTCTGCATTATTAAGACATCACCTGTCACATTCTTTTGGTTTTTGTTTCTCCTTCCTCTTCCTTCCTCTTCCTCTTTGTCTTTTTCTGAGGGAGCAGCAAAAATCATTGCTATTATTTGCTCCTTGACAAATGGATGTTTGCTTTTCACCAATTTTAAAACTGACATAAAATGATGTATTTACCTTTCTGCTTTCACAACAGGCTTCCTGACTCTGAGGAGTAAAATAGTCAGAAATGAAAAATAACATCCAGGTACAACACACAGTGATTTTTTACATATTTTCTGTCAAGTATTTACATAGGTGAATATTCTGATCTTTGGTTTTGTGTTTTCTTACCTACATTCACATGTCTGATGCTCCACAAACGTCATCTCAACATATTCTTGACCTGGTTCTGCTGGTCTAATTTTCAACAACTGAAGGATAAAACAAACTGAGATGAATAAACTGTACATACAGTAATGGATGCAGACAACTATCATGAACCATAACATGTACCTGTACCTGCATTGTGACATTTGTGGTTTGTGTTGGATGACACTCCAGATTTTCATCCCCACAACAACCTGAACACCTCACCAGAGGTACACAGGAGGGGCTGTAGATGTGCTCCACCTCTGTGGGATATTCCTGCACCACCTCCACTAGCTTCTCAATGGTCCGGCAGAAACTCCGACCCCAGACTTCTTGGAACATCAGGACTGTATAGAAAGAAACAGCATAGAGTGATGAAAATATTATTCAAAAATACCTCTCATCTCCATTTTATAGCATGGATTTTAACTACTATATTTATACATGTAATTGAATCAGGAGAGAAAATGTTTTGAAAAATGACCTACTGTTCAAATAATAATGTTTTCAGCCACACATCATTTGAGTAGTTAATAACTCGGCAGTGGTGAGTTTATATGATGTACACAGAAACATGATACTATTTGCAATATGCCACTGTGTATCCTGTTTTCATTATGAGGTAAATGTGTTTGTATAATGTACAGTATGCCTTCCTGTGAGAGTATATGTGTGAAAGTGTCCCAGTTGTACAGTCTGTGGGGGAGAAACAGGGACTACTATGGCCGAACAAACAGAAAAGGAAGAGAAAACAAACACTGGAAACATGGCCATGAACAGAACTCTGTTGGAGCTGGAGCTCTGCTGCCCCACAGGGACCTCTGGGACTGCTACGACCCCTGGGGTCACCAAATGGAGCCTGACACCAAAACAGCTGTTTATAAAAGCAGACAGGCTGGGAGGGGATGGCTGGCTATGCTACAGAGATGGGTCTATGAACTATAATGTTGTTACAGTGCAAAAGGCCAGTTCACTGGCCAGTCAATGCTCCCTGTCTGCTGCTTATCTGGCACTTTTTCTGCAGCATGTCTTCTTAATCTTTTCAGATTTCTACAAATGTTTGACATGTATTTATTACATTGGTTTATTAAGCTACATATTTTCTATTTTATCTGCATTTAATTAGAATTCATAATGTGAGGCAAGGATGATAACACACTGTGAAGAAGCAAAGACAACTGTCAAGTCCTGAGTACATTCTTTAGCTCCAGCTTGAACTCTCCTAAATGTAAATGGAAAAACTTACCCTGAGATGAGTAATTTCTACTAGTTCAGACATGCTCTTGATTCAAATCAAATCCATTGACTAACTCACATGCAACTTCTATTTGGTCATTTATATTTCTCAACACTGCATGACAAACACATAATGAACAGATACACTCCCCTTCAGAACTATTTGTCATGCCTGCCATCTATTCATTTATATTACAAATCACTGTGGTTTGTAGCACAAACACGAACATCTCCAACACTTATAGAGATAAAACTTACCTTGAGTTGTATTGTTTATGTTAGACAGGGGTAGACACTGCAAAAGAATTAATAAAGAAAACGGGTTAATAAGAAATCACGTCTTCAGCTTTACTATACTTTACTGCATCAAAACCTGAATAGATTACTCTGGAACATGATAAAGATGCAAATAAACAAAAACTTGAAGCAAAACTATACATGCCCAAATACACTTTTTAAGTCTGGTTATGATAAACAAAACATCAAACACAGTAGGGGTGTTGTGAAATCATTTATCTCCTGGTGGTATCAGCTGGTACTACAGAAAGTACACCTTATTTATCCCTCCAGTGAACTCTCTCCTTAAAATCACATTCCTCTGTGTGCCCAAGTGTTTAGGTTCACAACCTGTTTCCTGTGGTGTAAGATTCATCTCTCTATTTATTTTCCCATTGATGGTTTCCCCCCTGTCCCATCTTTCCCATCATCCCATGATAAACACAGCGTACTTCTCATTTGCCTGGGAAAACACAAAACCTCTGGTTGACTCTATTACAGGAAGGGGAATCTACATTTGATAAAATATCCCCCAGCAGACACAAGTGAGCAGGCGACAGACAAGCTGCTTCCGTAATCTTTTTAGTGGCGTTACATTTCACAGACTGTTTCTGTGATACACACCTGATGACATTTATACTGTAACACTGTCTGTGTACACACTGATAGCAAGATCAGCTGAGGAATGTTTGACCAAAAGTAGTTATATAATAGAAACAGTGCAGACAAGGAATTTTCCAAATGATGAAAATAAGAGAGGCATTTAACACCATCTTTCCATTGCTAGAACACATCCACTTCCTGTTATGGACCAAAATTAGTTTGAGAGTAAGGATAACATCAGTTAGCACAGTGCTACAGTTTCTTCCAAACATTGTGATTAAAGAGGAATGTCCTGCTTTAATGATGATGATGATGCATTCACACTCACACAAACATTTCAGAGGTTCCTGTAAAACTGTCAGTGGGATGAGGTGGAAAGATCCCACTTCTCTATAGTAGAGTTTTGACAGACTTCAAATCAATAGATACACAAGTTCCAGTCAGCTACTTAGGTTCAGTCCTCCCAGTGATAAAGGAGGTGTTGAAGCATTTTTTATACACACTGATTGGACAAAATGTTCTTACAGTGATCCTATAGATTGGCACTCATTGAACAATGTTGGTTATACAACAGCACATTAACATGGGAAACTCACAGTTCAGACTGAGTTATTGTTAAAAGTCAGTCTCATTCTTTGAGGTGTTGATAGATTTTGTTTTTTTATCTTCTCTAGCAAGTCTGATAAAAATTAATCCCTTTCCAGTGTTACCTGGCATATGATCTACCCTGTCTGATCTTGTTTCGGAGTGTTCACGGAGTTCAAGCAGGAGAGGCTGGTTCACATCACAAGGGCTTTTTGGCTCTGCTCTCAGCCCACATTCAGAATGTGGTGAGGTGGGGAGGATTTTCAAACCTTGGTCATGGGTTAAGCTTTGACTGTACAAGGAGGCATCTTTGGCACCTTCTCTAGTTCAGAGCAGAGGAATGAGCTACCCCCAAGAATCTGGCATATTACGAAAGCTACATGAACACCCTCACGTAGCCTTTTCTTCCTCTCTGAGCACTTGTAATATTACTGTTTGATTTATTATGACTGGGAGTGAATTTAACCTTTGTGGCAAGAGGCACTCTCTTTACATCAATAAACGAGGTTTACTGCGCATATAGCAATAGCTATGGGTATGTCCCCAAACACCCTCAATCCAGTCAGTTCAGTTTCAGTTTATTTCGAGCACATAAATCAACAAACACCCTAAATCCTTAACCAGACAGCTTTGATATGAGGCATTCCCTTTCATTTACACTTAATTTGAAACCAATCAGACAAATAGTTCCAGGGATATGAACAAAAGAGTGTTTAGGGATTTTGAACTTTTGAGCGTCACCTTGTGGACAATATAGAAATTGTAAGTTGTCCAAGAACTCGAATAAGGTCTTCTGCTTCATGATAATCATCCATCCATCCATCCATCCATCCATCCATCCATCCATCCATCCATCCATCCATCCATCCATCCATCCATCCATCCATCCATCCATCCATCCATCCATCCATCTACCCACCCATCCATCCATCCATCTGTTTTCTGAGCCCACTTTATCCTCACTAGGGTCACAGGGGTTGTATGGCGCCCATTGATATTCAATGATAAGGAAAACATAATTTCTAAACTGAATACACTGAATAAATTGAATATATTACATTAACATGGAGGAAATTAGGCAGCAGCAGATCATACAATAATATAATCAGTATAAATTTGTCTAATGAACACAGAAGTTGAATCATTCTCTTCCTAGTCCTCTCAGGGGGTCTCAAAAGCAAGTGTTATTTTAATTTATTGCTTTCATAATATGAGTGCCTGTTCCTGACTGAGAGTTTGCCCTGCCCTTGTCAGTCCCATTCTGGTTTCTGGAACCACGTTCTGACCCTGGTATTAATTTTTGGATTTTCCCTGACTACTGTTTTTGGATATCTCGTTCTGACCTTTGCCTGGACTTTAACTACCATTTTGCCTTGCCCCTCAGTTGCTGTCTCAATTATGTGCCATCTGACAATCCACCATACAGCAACTCAGTCTCCACTAGAATGCCGTTTTTATAATAAAGCACTTAAAAACGTAATCCTGTTTCTGAGTATTGAACTTGGGTCCATTTTGTTTCTGAACTATTATCACTACTGTTACCAATTTTCTATCACATGTGTAAAACCCGAGTCACAAATCCATTAGTCTTTCTGTTATTATTCACCTGCATCACTTCATTACAAGCGGTCTGTTTCTTTACATACCAAAATGATATGTCACTCGGGCGGTTTTGGAAATTTTGATGTAAAGTACATTATGGGAAAGGGAATTCCACACAGCCGCAGTATGGTCGCAGTAACAAACACAGAAATAATTGCATTATTGCTTCTTGCTGTTGTGGCTGTGTAGAACTCTAAAAAGGCAGAGTAATGGTTTGGTTTGTAAATAAAAAGTAGTTTCTCACAATGAGGGAAGTGATTCAGGTGTGGAATCTAGGAATGACTTCTACAAATTTGATGAAAAATTGGTGACAAAAGTCATACGCAACTTTAAGTTTCAATTGTTGGTTCTATAAATACATAAATGATACTTGCACACTGTACTAAAGAAGTGATGGATGACAGACAGCAGTAGCACCTAAGTTTCAGGCTTGATTTCATGCTAAATGTAAGAGGATAACTAAATTCCAGTCTTGATATAAATTAATTTTGAGTAGGTCATAGATAGAGCTGGACATTCAAGATTAACATGTTGCAAAAGGAGATTCAAAAGCTAATAATGACTGATGAGAAATAAATGGCCCATGTTAGAAAAGTAGTAAACACACATGGCAAAATCTACATTAAAATTGAATTATCAATAGGAAAAAGTAATGTTATTACAGCTGCAGGTCACATATATTTAATTTGTTGCTGTTGTTAAATTGCTGAGCATTCATTCAAGTGACTAATGTTTGATTTTTATCTTAATACCTGTCACTGTAGAAGATTTACTGTAACTGCATTTTGGTATTTTTACCAAATACGGTAACATGAGCAGAAAGTTGAATACTTATCAAAACTGTCACTGATTAAGTAACAGGTTATTGAGACACAATGGGCCCAGCTGACTCCTGCAGATGCAACAGTAGTTTTATTTGGTATTTATAATGATAGATATGTAATCATGTTTATAATCACTATTCCTTCTGAGCACTGAAAAACTGACATTAAAATATTTAAAGTGGCTACAGTTATAATGAAACTGTGACATTTATAGTGGTCAACATGTTTTAGTGCAAAGCTGCTTGTAGTTTTCCAAAGTCTCTAGTGAAAGTTGGCAAGCTACTGGCTGAGAGTTTATTTCGTCCTCTGGGTCAGATCAGAGGACCTGTTGTGTCTCATTACTCTCCACTCCCACACAGCTGAACTGCGTCATCTTTAACCTCCTTGCTTAACTCCATCTGTCAGAGGAAGCACAGCATGCTTAGGGAGCAAAAATAAAACATGATGAGGAACCAGTGTTAACGGTCATGAAAGATTTTTCAACTGTGAGAGTTAAGGGTGAACCTGGGGAGGGGTATATACAAGCACTTCAACAGCAGGTAGTGTTACAATGGCACACATGTTACAAAAACAGAATCTATAGACACTCAGAGTGGAAAGAAAGATGAAGCAAAGCTATGAAAATTACATAAGCAGAGGGTGCATTGTTGGTTCTGTTTAAATAGATGGCACAACTTTTGAAATTCTTCACAGTAAAACAGCCAATGAACAGCATTTATTCATTCAGCTTTCTCCCATCACAACAGAACCTGTTCTTCCATGTTCCTTATAATTAGCTTACACTAAAGCAGAGGCATTAAACCAGTGGTTCTGGAACTTTTTTGGTTTGTAACGTCATTTTCACATCACATGTTTCTGGCAAACCTGGAAATTCAAAAATGGAGACATTTTTCTGCTAAATTAAAGTTGCATTTGATCATGTAATGGTTTGGTTATGGGGAAGTTAGATTAACCAATCACCTATCAATGCATGTGTTTGGATGGTGGGAGGAAACCCACACAGACACAAGGAGAGCATGTAAACTCCACACAGAAAGGTCTGGTGTGGGAATTGAACCAGGGTCCTTCTTGCTGTGAGGCATGAGTGCTATCCACTGCACAAAGTCTGAATTTTATTTTCCGTGGTCAGCATGTGTACAGTCAGTCCAGCTTTTATTCACAAAGCTGATAATATTGAACAAACAGTAACCGAAATTATATGGATTATGAAAGAGCTGCAGCATCTTAAACTGACCACAATCAACATTTGACAGATAAACAATATCACAGTGCTTCAGTTTCAGCTTCACAGTTTGTCGTGTCTTTTATGGATAGTGATTGTTATTATTATTATTTTTAGTAGTAGAAATTATTTTTAGAAAGTACAAATTAATGTAGATTGCAAGCAGTGACAAACATGAAAGAGATGGTCATTAAAGACTTCCTTTTTGTTGACTGATGACAGTGCCAATGCCACCAGTGAAGAGGAACTGTAGGCATTTACTGACAGACTTTCTGGATTTTGTGATAACTTTGGCCTCACCAAAAATACAGAAGTCGTGTAGAAACCCCGCCTGGGTAAACCCTACCAGAAACCCAACATCACAGTAAATGGCACAGTTCTTAAGCTGAAATACCTGGGCACCACCCTGTCATGCCAGGTCAATATTAATGAAGAAGTTAAACAGAATTGCCAAGCACAGTAGTGTCTTTGGAAGGCTTCAATGAAATATCTGGAAGTAGAGGGAGATCAATCTCACCACCAAGCTTCAAGTGTACCAGGCAGGAGTCATCACCACTATGCCTGCATGACCTAGACAGTTTACATCAGACATGCCCAACAGTTGAACCATTTTCACACAACATGCCTCCGAAAGCTGAGCATCGACTGGCAGGATCACATCCCTAACACAGAGGTTCTGGCCCATGCCAACTTGCCCAACACACATTCACTTTTTGAGGCGTCCCAAGTGAGATGGACTGGACATGTCCAACAAATGCATGACCAGTGCAGCCCCAAGCAGATATTATATGGAGAGCTAGCAGATGGCAAGAGACCAGTCAGACATCCCAGTCACAACATGGGAAGAAGTTGGTAATTACTGATCTTCCTGGTGCAGACTGATCAACCAAGGTGACAAGTCTGCTGAACACTGCCGCAGTGCCTTAGCCGTCTGTAAATGACTGTCCAGGATAGCCAAAGAAGCCGACCACACTATACAACCAATGATGGGTCCTGAGTGTTCCATCTGTGGTAGACACTTCCACGTGAAGATTGGACTCATTAGTCACATACAGGCCCACCAACAGTTGCACAAAGTCTTGGTCATCATTGTAACCGATGAACAAACATCATCAACTTCAAACAATCTGCTGACACATGTTTGGAAAATGTGGTGGAGAATTCCAACTGAAACAAATCACTGGTAAGATTAGACTAACATTTGAAAAACACATTAGAGTCTATGTGAAGATAACTATGTGTACTTGGTTTAGACTTATACCAAGAATGGTCTGGTTGAGTATTGAAGAAACTCCTCTTCAATTCCTCTGAATTTTGTCAAATAACAACAGAAGCTAGATGGGATGTTATATTAGGATTTTTCTTTCCAAAAAAATCCACTTTGAAAACCATCATTTGTAGCACTGACAGTGTGGACTAATATCCCTTTACTAATTTGCAGATTTATTATTATTGCCTCCATTAGATTTGCTTTAGTATTGATTTGACAATGACAATGTGTGGGATGAAAACAAAAGAAAAAGAAAGCTTCCACTGTAAAGCCAGTGTTGCACCTGCATCACCAACTGACTGGAAACATCCTGAGGAAGCGAACCAGACCAGTGGCCCACAGAAGACCACACAGAACACAGAGCACCAAAGCAGAACAAATGAATACAAACACACAAACGGCCACATGAGTGAGAAGCAGAGCCACCGCCCTGTCTCCTCACTCTGTTTCATCCATTCTTATTCGAGAGAAGGTCTCCATGTCATCAACACCAGAACCGCAACAATCATTCTCACCAAGGTCACTGTATCTATCAGCAACAACTACAAAGGAAACCTATGTTCTGTTTTGTATACAAGAGGTGGGTGGAGGTAGAACACCAGCAGTCAGCAGCGCCATTACAGGTCTGACAGTATCCAGCTGGGTCTCTAGGGTGGTCAGGTCAGGGCTTATGATCACAAAGCATTGGCAAAACACCAACAAACCTCAGCAGAGCATGAAGTCTGTGCCACAATAATGTGACACAGTTTCTACACTAGGCGTGATGCAAAAATATTTCTAGACATTAGACATGCTGAGTAGGTGTTATGCAACTTTACAGACGTTAGATTTTATAGTCTGCATCTGTAACTATGTACCTTTATTTTGCTAAAAATAAAGGTACATAAATACAGATGCAGGTACATATTATTGCATCTACATACTGTTAATATAATATATTGTCATGCTATTAAAGTATAGAAACCTAAATTCTTTTTTGTGTTAACAATCCAAATGATAAGTCTGGTGTCTTTTAATGCATTCAAAGTCATTTTAAATCAATGGGAAGGTGACGCACATGGATGTAGATGTTCTTCCAACTGACTGAATCTGCCTCAGCTTTGCAATTCTTTTAAGGAACATTGTTGTTATACTTTTAGTACCTCTTAAACAATGGTGAGGTTTATATAAGTTTGTTTGTTTTTAGTATTGACTTTAATTGTATTTCTGTGATTTCTATTTTGTGTAACTAATGTTGTTGTTGTTCCTGTCTTATCTCATTGAGCTTTTTCCTGGTTAAATAAAGGTCATTATTCTATTATTATCAGCTTGAAGTTTTAACATAATGTTGAGTATTTAACTTTAGTGGGATCACAACATGACAATATCTCATCATACCTATCAACATTTCATATCACACATATCTGTTTTATTTTTGTTTTTTACTGGCCTGGTAGCAATATGTTTCCATATAAAATACTATTTATATTAGATCAATAGTGAATATTTAACCCTTGTGCGGTCCTTCGTACAAGGCACACAGGTTGTGTCCTACAATCAGGTCTTAAAGACCCAGATTCCAAAGTTCAGTTCCATAGACTCATCACCTCACCCCCCAATGATATTTTACTGTTTTCAGTAGTAAGCAATGGCACCATACAGTACGTATGAAAAGTCACATTTGTGAGCCACCGGGACCGCACAAGGGTTAAAGGATGATATTGTATTGACACATTTGATCAGTGACACATCTGATATTTAATATTAATCTGTGTTTATCAACTCTTGAAAAAGGAACTGAAATGAACTGAAATGTATTTATTTGTTTGTTTGTTCATTTAATTTTATAGGTAATTCAACAATTGCTGAACAGAACATTTAATTCAAAGTAATACATTCATAAATAGCTGAATAAATAAATCAATGTGGAATGTTTGTGGAGGAATTGTGGTTTTATATGGGATTTTTTTTTTACCTCAAAGTCAGTATTTCTAGTTGAGAAGCCTGATATTAATCATCCCATCACCACAGATTCATCAGCTTATCTCTAAATTGTACATAAGCAAACAAAAAAACCCATATTGTCTGGGTTTAAGAGTTAATTTTAGAAAGATTACTATAAGATTACTTATATCCTTAATTACAAATATTGATAATTGTTTTCCTCCATGATTTTATATAAAACTTACATGTTCATGGTCACTTATTTGTCCAAACCCAGTGATACAGGGTTACAGTAAGTGACAGGGCAGAGGTAAAGGTCCATATAAATGTAGATTTAGATAAACACCATTTCCTCAGTATAAGGTCATTAATGTATGCACAAATGTCCCCTTTAAGACACACAAACACACACAATCACTGTATAAAACATACACCCCATCCACAAACATACACACACGACATAGGTCTTGAGATAAGGCTGACCGGTGGTAATTGTGGTCTCTATTACAGTAAACGCTGTTCTCCCTGTGTAAACCAGAGTAAATTACATCCAGATGAGATTAAAGCATGCTGAGTAGACGGCTGCCCCAAGCACCACCGCTCCTCCTCCAGGGGAGGAGGAAGGAGAAATCCATATTTCCTGATTGAGATTGCAACTGTCCCCTGGGCCGGGGCATTACAACTAGAGAGAAATACCACAACAACACAAGAAGGAGCCCCATCAGTCAGCAGGTCACTGCCACTTAGTTGAAAGATGCACATGTGGATGATAGTCACAACCACATATGAAGGTTTATGAAGCCTCAATGAGCCTTTTAATTCTGGAAATCTTTAACTTACACATGATGTTGACATTTTAAACCTTCTGCGCGAAGAACTTTGTAAATACTGGACGTGTTTTGTCATGACATTTATACTTGACTAAGTATGAAGTAGCACAAGTAAAACACACTATGTACACAAACACAGATGCAAGAGTGTGATAAATGGTCAGACTCAAGTACTGTTTTGACTTGTGTGATGTAAGGGAAACACCTGTCCAAAGTCACATGGATGTAATGCAAAAATAAAAGAGCAGAGGCTGAATGCTCACTGTGTCATTTTTTGCTCAAAGGAATTACAAGCAATGAGTTAATCAAGCATTCCAGTGGTTTCCTGAAGGATTAAGTGGAAAAGTTTGTCAAATGGGCAGGAGGCAACAGGTACAGCAACTATTGGCAAAGCTTGTTGAACATAAAAAGAGTGTTGCAGGCGCTGGTGTGCATGTGGTGTGTGTGTACAGGAAGTGCCAATAATACACTGGCCAGGGAAACGGAGTGTGTCAAAGAATATGGATGGCTCTTATATCACTGTTACGCTGCTTGGTGACAGGGTAACTATGAGGCCACCATTGTTCAAAAGGAAACACAGGTGCTTCCACCCTTGATCAACAGTCCTATACTTATGGGACCAAAACTATTTCAAGACACTGAGTCACAACTTTACACGTAAACACATGACTGGGACATATAGACAAAAGTCAAAAGAGATAGACCAAAACATGCTACAGAATGGTTTCATTTCTCATTGGCACTGATTGTTCAAGTCTGTATGAACTGAAAGGATAATACTTCTAAAAGATGAGTTCTCATTGGAGGTTTTGATGACAATAGTGTCTAATATTGGGATACGATCTATAACTGGCCATGAGTATGATCCACACTCATCATTGGAAGACACTATTTTATCCCACTCTTTTCTTTTAAAAATAGTCATTTGTCTGGTTTCTGTTGTGTTTTAATATGACCTTGGTATATGTTTGGTGATGTTTTATGGTAGATTACAATACAATTTGTGAGCCAGATATTACAGTCATTGTATGTTAAAAGTTGTTTGAGCTGTTAACAAGGACAGAAGCAGAAAAAGAGAGTGGGAGTGTAAAATATATAAAATATAAAATATTTTACCTGAGTCAGTATGAAGAAATAAGAACAGCAATAGATCATTTGATGTAGAATTTAAATTACTGTTCAACTTGCCTAGTCCCACACACACACACACACACACACACACACACACACACACACACACACACACACACACACACACACACACACACACACACACACACACACAATAAGCAGATTGAGCTGTGTCATAAACCTCTGGCAGTGAAGCAAAATTAAAGTTAGCTGAAGTTATCCCACCCTTCCTTGAATACTCCAAGTTTGAAAACGTACATAAATTACTGCATGAATCAGCTCCAGTTATGACAGTTTGAAGAATCCATCAATGTCAATGAGTGGTTCATATTTATAAGTACAGACTCCCACAGAAACATTTATAATACTGTAGCATTTTCAACCACAGAGCTGACATGTGTTTTTTTTTTTTTTTTTTTTTTCTGGTACATCATTTGGATGCTTGTGGGAGTCGGTACACCACAGAACTATCAGAGCAATCAATTGTTTTGTCACTGAACAGTTAACAGGTTGTCAGTAACTCGACTGACCAAAAAAGTACTTTTCATCCAAATTTAATGAAAATTGTGGAATCTGAAAACTTTTGACATAACTTATTAACCAATCAATTGATGAAAGAAATAATAAGAAACTTGGATTGTCTGTATAAGCTGAGCATTTGGACCATTATGAGGATTGTACCGTATACATTAGCTCTTAATCATCTGGACGCTGGGGGTCATTCAACCTGTTAAACATTGTGGACCCTGGATTTTGTCACTTCTGTTTTGACTAAGCAGGCCATGAGCTGATTATGAGGATTAGTGTAGATGTGGTGATCCCATGCCTCTCCTACTCACTCTCAACTCTGCAACAGCTGCAAAGGCTCTGGTTAAAGAATCTAGTGTGACAAGGTCTTTCCAAACTTTACAGTTCGCCTAGATCTGTGTGCAATACTACTAAAGCTAGAAGGGCAAAGGAAAAAAGGCATGTCTGTGAAGTACACACTGGAAATGAATGGACATGTGAATGGGCTAATTTAGTAGTAGAGCGTTCAGAAAAAGATGCCAGCTCACAGCCACCTTGGGAGGAAATCAGAGAATGAATTTGTTCAAGAGCTGAAAGCTGGCAGAAGTCCTGCTGTCCGATGGCACATCCTCTTACAAGTGTTTCTGCAGTGTGACACAGGCCTTTGAATGAGTCCTCACTCCAGTTTCAGCTTTGTCCTGTGTAACACTAAAAGACAGGCAATGCCAGGCAACAGAGAACAGACCAGCTTTGTACTAATCCACTGCCGCCTGATAGTGATATGACTGGCCTGGAATGAAGTCCCAATACATTTTTACACACACACACACACACACACACACACACTGATTCATCATTCACATCATTATCGTCTACTCAGACTATGCAAATATGTTGTGATGAAACAAGGGTGGAAGCTAATATTATAAACTTAATTGTTAATTTTACCTGATTCACACAAAGTAGCTGAAAATCTGTTACCTCTACTTGAATAAAAAAAAAAAGGGGAGGGGGGGGGGGGGTGCAAATACATCTATATAATTGTTTCAATCTCACTCACACTAAAAACAGCCTGGATATTTCTACACTGAAAGGAAAATAAACAGTGTGTATAATCCAAGTCTGTGGATACAGTCTTAGACTATGATGCGTCTGTAATTATAAGCTTACTAAACTTGGCCAAATGTAACAGTGAGTCACTTTGCATCACGTCCTCCATGGGTAGAGTGATGCAGTTTGTCACGTCTCATCTTATGAATGAACTGTGCAGGATATTCACAATGAAGGTGTCAAAGTACAATGGATCTGTATCACTTCATCAGCTGACTTCTACTGACTCAACTTTTAGATTTTCTACATACATGTTAATGATCATTCAATCTCCTACAGTGTGATATAAATAATCCTCTAATAGTAGCTAAAGCTTTACAGTGGCTGTGAATATCTTCTTACCTGTGCAGGTGAGAGCAGCAGATAAAGCACCACCGCAGCCTCGATGACAAAACAGAGTTTCATTTCGCGATCCCTGCAACTATTGGAGTAGTATAGTGGTTCCGAGAGTGCAATAATAATAATAATAAAAAAAAAAATCCAGGGGGAAAAAAGTCGCCAACTACTCAGTGAAGAAGAAGATGCTGACCGGGAATTTCCAAGTCATCCGGCCCGGGTTAGTAAAGCTGAGAATGACTGCAGTCACGTAGCTCCGCAGCCGCGTGTAACTTGATGAAGTAGATTGTGCTTACTAATGAATAAGGGCCCACGGGCAAAGTGGACGTGCAAGAGGTAATAAAACAATACTGGCAACGAAACATCTAATTTTTTAAAACATTCGCCTCAACAATCAAAGCACAAAAGTTGAGAAGGTCCAACATCTGCAGACATGGAACAGTGGTGAGCACTTTCCACAAAGTATATTCAGAGCAGCAAAGAAAAAAAAAAACGCATTCTGCTGGAGCTTCAGTCCCAAATATTTCAGTGACAAGTGATGATCCGCTTCAGGGAGAAAAAAAAAAAGGAAAGGGAATGAAGTGAGGTGAAAAAAGAGCAGCCACAGCCTCAGTGTTCGGTGCTGCTTTGAGCTCTGGTTCTGAACACTTGCCTCTAATTGCACCTCACTACCTTTTCACAGGCTGGACATTTAAATCTCCTCCCCCCTCTTCTCTGTCTCCATCTCCTCTCCTCTTCATCTGTCCTCAGAGAACTAACTAATGAGATGAGTCTTTTTATAGATGCAATATGTTCATTTATGTGGTGTTGTAAATACTTATCACAGTGGATCAGAGTGTGTGACACTGCCAGTGATGCTTTATTTATGATTTCTAGAGTAGATTATACACTACAGGAGATTTACACTGCTGAGCATACACATACATGCTGAGAAACGGCTTCTGAGTGTTCATGACATTCTGCCAGAGATATTCAGGCAAGGTAAACATTTACAGATCTTTTTCAGCGGTGACATGGAATACTCATTGCTGGCCCCAGCTCCATGATGAGCGTTTCCTCAGTGAGGCAGAGAGACTTTAGTATTTAGGTAAGTTTGCAGAGACAGAAAAGGAGATTCCATTACTGTTGACACACAGAGTTAATCTTCTGTGTGGGACTTCTGTGTTTGCAGAAACCCTGGAACGAAAGGATTCCTTGTGGGCTTCCACACATCCCTTCAACAGTGCTGAAAAGCTCTTCTGCCTTCTGCTATTGTGCAGACCACACTCTAGAGTGTGTTGTTTCTAAACATCTCAGACACTTGAAGCAGGGTGAAACATCCCCCCATTACCATCTAACCATCTCGGACAGAGCACCAGTAAGCACAAACAATCCAGGATGATGAAAGACATTTCCTCTAATTACGCACTGCAATATCATAGTAGTCTTTCCCTAAATTGTATCTCTACATGGCAGTGATGGATGCTTTGTGAAATTCAGGCAGATGACAGAATCGAAATGAAGCAAACCGATTCTTCAGGGAATCTGAATACACAATTATTTAGTCTTAGCCTTGCCCTGTCTTTCTCAATGTTCTTTCTCAGCGTGGATGCTGAACGTTTTATTCTCCAACCAAACTATACTTTTCTTAATATGTACTTTAAGCTGCACACTCAGAGTAATCCTAAAAAGCCATTCAATTTGCTAAATGAACACATCCAGCACTTCATGTAATTTAATCATTAATCATTACGGTAACACTGATACAGCAAGTCTCATTGTGTTTCAATGCTATTTGAAGGTGAGCTAAAATAGGCTGCTCCTCTCTTCAACTCCCAGCACAGCCTGTATTAGTTCAGAGAACAGTGTCAGACTCATCCCGTCTCACCATCTGCCCAGTGATCCATCTTTGTTTTCAAAGATGCACCAGCTGATAGGGCCTAATAAGTTCAGTTAAATGTTTTGCGCTATAAATACATGCTGACATGACATCCAAGGATGGCCTGAGCAAATTGCAGGGAAGACAGATCTGTGCTCTGTCAGATTGCGAACAGTCGGCCTTGATGGAGTTGGGCTGTAAAGATACTAATATGTCTTCTGGCTCTGAAAAGATGTAAGGACAAGTTGGACTGAATATTATGCTTTTTTAAAAAGATGCAGTGAGTCCTCTTTAAATATCTTATGCTGAGACATTGGATAGATCAGTGCATTATGTTTAGGAAGAAAAAAACACCTACAGTTAGCCCAAATATTGAGAAAAATGCAGAAGCTGAAGACGATGCAGAAATGCACAGATTCTTTTTTCGAAGAGGTCAAATGGTCAAATATATAAATCCCTGACCATCTGTAGTGTCTCTTGATGTTCTGAAGTCCAAATGGGTGGCTCTCAGAAACTGGAGTGCCAAAGTAAGCACATTTCCCTTTTGCTGTTGACCCCTCATTTTCCCAGATTTCAGCATAAAATGTAAACAGATGAACAACATTAATGATGTTCATTCATCATTGTTGGGGTAGCACTGGCGTCCTCCACGGTGGGGCCTACGAGGGGAAAGTGTAGAGCCAAAGAGCCCCCTTTTTTCAAGGATCTCATTAACAAATGTTAAAAACCTGCACTTTCTATGGATGACAAAAGTTAGTCAGACAATTTATAACAAGTTAAAACAGGCCATGTATTGTTTAGTGTTGAATCAGAATATTACGTATAAATGCATGTGAACACTAAAACCAACAAGATCAAATCCATAAATGGAGAGAACAACCTGAACTTAGAGGACTTGTGGGAGATGATGAGCTGTCATTTTGACTTGACCACCTGGACATCGGACCCAAACAGGACATGACAATAGTCACCAGTCAGACTCTTTCTTCCTGTCATTAATTAGCTGTGACAAACCGTGAATGTTTTCCTTCTGCATGAACTGTATTGTTGACAGGAAAACTAAAATTGAAATAAGTGGTAAATAGGAAGTGCTTCAGCCATGTGTAAAAAGCAGCTTATTGTTGCCTAAGGTGATTAGCATTATATCACAACACGTTCTTTTCATTGAAAACATGGCAAATCCTGTTTACACTTCCATTCTGCATTGACATATTTTTGTCTCAGACACATTTTTGTCTCATGCAGTCAAGGTTGTCAGGTGTCATCCTGTTTTCACGCCTGGTCAGTTCCATGTATGAACATTGTAGGAAACCAGTCAACATTTTGACAGACAATAGGAAGTTATTTTTTGTCTGGAAGTGTTATGTAAAAATCTTCTAGATGGTGTTTAACTTTATGCAGCTGTGAATTGTTCATCAGCTGGCAAGTAACCACAGGCTAAATAAAGATTTTAATTCATAGTTCTACAAAAAATTATGGCTCAATTCATTGTTTGATTTGACAAGCAAAGCACATTGTGAGTCACTGCAATCAACCCTGACCAAAAGCAGCTCAACGGAGACCTGTCTTCAATTAAAATTGGTATTCATTTTATAGATAGAGTTTTAGTTTTTGGGGTGGAAACAGAAGATTGATATAAATCTAAGTGGTTTATGCATGAATTTTAATAGCAACACTTTACATAAAAAATGCAAATATTGGGAAACAACCTGCCTTTTTTGTCTCCAAAACTAAACCATATTAGCATTCAAGCTAATCATAATAACTCATTAACAACATCATGTTTTATACATGGTCAAATCTTAGATATAACAAATTATCAAACTTACATTTTCTTTCTTACTTAGAGCTACTGTAACAGCCTAATAATGTGAATATTTCAGTGCATCCAGAACCAATGTGTCAGCTTCATGTGAGCTTCATTCGTTAGCATCAAACTAAACTGAACTAAACTAAACTAAACTAAACTAAACTAAACTAAACTAAACTAAACTAAACTAAACTAAACTAAACTAAACTAAACTAAACTAAACTAAACTAAACTAAACTAAACTAAACTAAACTAAACTAAACTAAACTACACACCTCATGACTTTGAAATGTTAGAACTGTATTGATGTGCTTTTAATTGGCAGGAATGTCTTAAGTGTTCTGAATACTTAGTAAATCATTTAGCTTTTTTTTTTTTGCTATACACAGCCATATCTTGTGAATTGATGTCTACGTGTGTTCAGGAGGCACCCCAGTTAGCACCACAGAAAACCCTATGCCTTAAGAGGAAACTGTGTGTTTGTCTTGGGTAAAATTTCATCACTTCTTACCAGCTGAAAGGACAAGAGCCTGTGGTTGGTAATATAGAAAAGCAAAAACAACACCAAGAGTAAGTTATTACGACTTGTGTCATTGCCCGTTGGAAAAGCTGTTAGCTTTATAAATGAAGACTGAGTGGTGCAAACTGTATAGAAGTGGTCTCACAGTCAGAGAGCAGGTTATAACTCAGGCCTGTGGTGATATTCTAAACTCCATTAAGAAGTCCCACATATGGAGCACATTCACGGGTTCATAGGTTGACGCCGTTGGTGGTGCTTCAACTTAAGCCATTAAACAGATAAATGAGATGTTTGTAATATCTCTTTAATGTTAAATCATTCTCTCCAAATAATAAACCCAAAATTATGTTTCATGTAAATATGGTCTTGACTTCTGCGGGTCAAGCAGGTGTACTGCAGCGAGCCCCAGATGACTGTGTAAACACGCTTCCTTGTAAACGTACAAGGTTTTTTCAGCCTCCTGACATGTTTTTAAAAGAGATAAAGGAGGTTGAGGCTAATGGAATATACCTTTTAATAGTAAATGTTGCATGGAGATTGAAAGGCAGTGAGATTACATTTATTCCTAGAAGTGGGAGATACTTAAGTAAACATGAATTCAAACGGGGAGCAAGATTTACTAGACTGCAATCTCACTTGAGTGCTGATGTTTATTTTTTCAGGGTATGGAGTGTTTTTTTTAAACCTCAAATTAGTTTGTTCCTCAGGGGCTATGTGTAACAGTTTTAAAAGGTTTCCTCAGAAAACACACACATCAACCACATTCGGTAGCTAAGTAACATTTTAGTGCAATTATAACAGAAGACATTAACCTGATTTACCAGTGTCTCCATGCACAGGAAAATGTATTGTGGTTTTAATTCTAATAGCTACAAAACAAAGAACATGCAACACATATAGTACATTATCATGCATATTTTCTTAACTAAACCTATTGTGCACATGAATCTTGTATTCAAGGTAATCCAGGTCATATTCTGCCTAAACTATTCAACAACCAAACAAAATCAAGCTGAAATGACATGAATAATTTATGGTTCTTGCTTTCACAGCAAGGCGGTAAAAACAGTGATCAGGCATTGGAGGAGGAGCTCGGAGAAGAGAAGTCCAGCCTTGGCCTGAGCAAGTGTTAGGTGAAGTTCATGTGTGTAAGTGTTTATGCAAACTATGGCCAAGCAAAATTGTGCACAAAAATTTATTTATGTGTAGAAGCTATAGCTTGTAGAACATGGGGACAAGGAAATGGGAGCAGAGCAGGGAGATGGTGGGTGGAGGTCAAAGAGTTAGGGGAAGTTAATAACTTGAAATAATAAATAATATAACTGACTGATGGGAATTTGGCATGAGTGCCATTTATTATCATCAGTTGATTTATGCTGCTTAAAAATACTTTATTCAATGACGGTTGCACACATGCAGAGACAGAAGGTTTCAATCCTCATGACAGTGTCTGTGTTTGCTGTTACAATACCATTAAGTGTCTGGTCTTGAAGTGCTGCTACCAAGAAGATGTTAGAGGCAACCAATCCCAGATGACCCTGCCCAGAGGGGACAGATAATTAAAGACCACCAGAGTGGATAAAACAGTTGGGCATTGACATCCAGTCTGCAGGCATTATTTCAACTAAACTGAACCAAATGCAGCCAATAAAGGCAGGTTTGAGTCATACTGAATTAAATTTAGTTTTCTGTGACAAAACACCATTAACCAGGATGCATTTTCAACATCTCTTGGTGAAAATTAATTTTCCACAACATAACAAAAGAAAATTAAAAATTAAAAAATAAATATACAAGTTCCAGGATGGTGAAGCTGGGGTTGTGAGAAAGTAGGCACCTCTCTAGCCCATAGTTAGTTTTAATTCTTTCCACTTTCTTGACTAATTCACATCATTGTAATACTTGGAAATACTTGAAAGTAAAGATACATTTATAATTTGGGATTTGTTTTGACTGATTTATAACTATGGTGGATTTTGTATTCAAATAAAAGCTGATCACTGATTTGAGGTTGCAGTAAAATGTCCTCAGTTCTCATATTACTGTACATGATATGAGCTTCCAATACCGTCATTATATTTGCAGGGATTTTAGAGATCTGTGGTGAATCCACAGTACTCAGAGAGAGAGAAGGGAGACTCTTTTCCTCAGATCCTGAACCAACTGTGAGGTCCCTTCCAATAAACACTGTGATGAAGAACAGGGCAGCCATCCTGTCCATAAGACTGTGACATCCCAGAAATATCATGTGTGATTATAGGCATGATTGCTCTCAGACTATACAAAAGCCTGTTTCCAGCCTGTTTTGGCAAATGCCGTTTATCTTCTCATTGATCAGCTTAAAGAATGATTGAAAGCTAATGTTTGACAATCTTAGCGGTAACATCAACAAAGCCAGAGCATGGGTCTCGTCTGGGCGTTCAGAAGGTGATCTGGCATGAAAGAGTTTGGGGGTTAGAGGGTGTCATGATAAGCCTTGAACCACAGTGGAAAGAAGTGGTGTTGAATGAACACAGACCACTAATTCCACACACCCCGTACTGTGAACGAGTGAAAATACGCAGTGCTAATCAGGGGAAAATAAACAGAGCAGCACCCACGGGCATTGATGTAACAAGAGAAATGACTGCAGGATAGTGCAGCCATAGTTATCACAAGACCCACTGGACCCTTAGTGCCCCCCCCCCAAACATCATGTTGTAAATGAAAGTAGAAACACAATTATCACTTATCTGATTTTCTATTTACCTCTTATTTGTAATTCTGAAAGTATGTCACTGTAGTGAAATCAGCAGTTCACTCAAAGGGGATACTCTGGATTAGAGCCAACAAGGCCTAAGGGATCCTGCTTACAAATAGTGAGCCTTGGAGGAGCCAGCATGCTCTAACTGGGGGACTCCAACCTAATCTCTAGGATTGGGGGAATTTTCCCATCGAGATGAGAAGCAGATGTCTCTCATTTTCTGTGTTGCCCTCGTACTGTCGCAGTGGCTCTGTTTCTGTCTGCCTCCCTCATTCAGTCAAACCTGGTCCTCAGCTCCTCAGGGACAGGGGAGGAACATGAGGACCATGGGAAGGATAGCTGTCCCAAAGCTCGATCACATGACGAAGGAGACTTTTTGTGGGAGGAACTGCCTTTAGGTACAGAGCCGTAAGCACATGGAGCCGGTCCAAGAGTTCCAAACTTTCTCATGGAAAAATGCAAACAAGGCAATTTGACAAACACGTCATGAGTCCCACTTAGGATGGACCAGTGCTGTATGGCTGACTTTTTTGGGCTGCAGTTGAGCTAATATCACTTAAGTAGTGGGGCCAAGTTTTGACCAAGGGTGAGATGCTCCAGGAGGATTTGTATCGGTCTTGTTCTCATTGCTGGAGTTGGTGCTGTGCCATCTTTGACTAACCCTGGTGCACCTGCAGCTCTTCAAGGCCCCAACTTCAGATTCCCTGGAACCCAACCCTCCTGTGGCCCAGCATTGACGTGCTTACTGCGGTTAGCAGCGTAAACAGACAGAGATGAACTGTGGGCCAGTCACCGTATGTTTGGTTGTGGTTTGTAAACAGATCAGCAGGAGGAGGAACAGGAGCTCCCAGCAGAGACTAACTGGCTATCCTGAGGCGGCAGAGCAGAGGAATGAGATATAAGGCTTATATGGACGCCTGTTAAATGTCCAAGTTGCCACAGTATAATTTAAGATAAGGTTTTGGTATGAGATTGTTTAGCCAACTAGAGTGGTTAAATATTCAGAAGGATCATCCTTCAACCAAAGCACTGAGATTATAGACCCTAATTTAACATGAATGTGCTTCTCAGAGACACTCATTCTTTATTATTGCTTTACTGCTGATATTAAACCACGGTTGTGTAAATGGCCATTAGCTGTGATAGTTATAATTACAAAAAAAGTTAAAGTTAAAGTATATTCTATTGTGTGCTTGCCTGAAGCCAGGATTTGCTTGAGATTGTGCGAAAGCCCTATTATTGATTATACATGACTACATACATTTGTTAAAGCTGATTTGCCAGGTGTTAATTTTGCTACAATAAACATTACTTTCAAATTATCCCTTTTTGGGAAAAAGAAGATCTGGGCCTGTGTCTGATTATGTTCACTGAGTTGCATGTCTTGTTGATTTATCTGGAAAAATAAACGAACTCCAACTCCAAGGAATTTCCAGGGTCCTGACATCTCTTGAACAGAACATAGAAACTCACAATCTCAGAACATGTGTTTGAGAATATCTGTTGAAAGTACTTCCAGTATTTTAAGTATTTTAGTGATAGTCACTTCAATGCATTGTCAAGTGACTCATTTTGACTATTAATTAAAATGAACCCACTAATAGTGAAACATAATTCTCTTTTCGATCTTAAGTCTCCACGCTACAGCTCAATGCACATGTGAGACAGGAGCTCTAGTCATGGTTGACATTTATAGAGGAAGATTACTGATTCTGACAGTGTTAATAAGGCTGTGTTTACATTCTGTGGCTCAGTGTTTCAGCAGACCTGAATGACCTGGGATTAAAAAGAGGCTAGTAGTAACTTGATGGCAGACACATGCACACATCTTCTTCCTTTTATTCCTTGTGGGGACAGTCCACAGACCTACATTCATTCAGACGTGACTCTGTTACAAACCATAAACATTACTTGTCTGGCCCTAACCTTCAATTTAAAAATAGTCTTCAAGAAGATGATTTATGTTGTAATGTCAGGTATTTTGGAAGTTACGAAGTTGTGGACCCCACGAAGATAGAAAAATCATGCACACATGCTCACACACACAGATGGAGACATGCTGCTGATGTGAAGGTAAAAGAGTTAAGACTGAGGAAGTTAAGACCCTTTGATATCAGCAGGTCTACTAGAGCGGTATGTGCGTCCACATCAGCCCTGCTCTTCCCTTTGCTTATAGTAGACTGTGTTCAAAGCCCAGAAATGCTTGCAAAAGATGCACAGCATGAATAAGTACACATAAAAAAAGATAAGTCAACAAAATACAAACTGTTACACAGTAACTCAAATACTATTGCAGTTATTTTAGATTAAAACAACAACAACAACGAACTGTTTTAAAATGCAATTAGCTGATATTTTGACAATATAAAGTCAAATTAAAACAAAGTGCATGTTGAAGTCCAGACCGCATTAGGGGGACCAAGACTGTGACAACTTTTCTGTTATTACTATATTACTGTTTGTTTTAATTTATTGTTGTTACCTGTCTGCAAAACCTGCTTTCTTTCATGCTTGTGTGCTCCTCACCTCTTGGCCAGGTCTTAGTCTCTAAGTAAAGGTCTAATAAAAACATTTGAATAAAACTTTGTGGCACTGAGGATAAGCAAAGACTAAAACCTTTACTAGAACAAATTCAGACCACATGGACAACAAATGCAACGTTTTGCATCACGTTTTACATCACTTTAATACAGTTAATGCGGTATTAGCTACAGTCATCACAGTCAACTACAGGCTGGCATGTAGCCTGCAATGATGTGAAAGAGCCCAACCAGCTACTGGAGTGGACAATTAGCAGTCTATATCACATCAGCTGCAAACATGTAACTATGTTTGACTGCATTGTCCCTGTCAAATAAATAAAATTAAAACTATACCTATATGTAAAATGAGATAAAACTCTTTGGGTGAATATTGAAGATGCTTCTGTAGAGTTTGGTACAGAGACTGACCTTACACTGGATGAAATAAGATGTATTTCCAAATTATTGTAGGCTAATTTGAAAATTCAAATTAAGTACAAGTGCAATGTGGTGGTTAACACCACATCAACTTGGTTAAGACCAAGACATGAACTTATTGAGCCTTTTGTTATGATAACATTTTTCCTTGGTTCCAGCTGTAAGCCGTAAGCGTTTCATTTCATAATTTACATAATGCCTTTTCTCCCCTCTTTTGGATGTTGTTTTATGGATGACTCAGTGTGTAAGTACACGATCACTGGTTTCCAAATTCAGCAGATTTCAGACTAGCTGTAATCATAGTCTTCTGTTTAAACCTCTACCTGTACTTCTCAAACATACAAAAGCAAGCTCTTAGTACTGAAGTCATCTATCATTTTGACATATTTTTGATGTGAACAATTGACACTCTCCTCTAATGTTCCACAGTCTAACTTCTTGGGTCTCACCGTTTACATGCCGTTACACCTGGCTGTAAAGAAAAAGCAGCCCACAGGCACCTGTGCAGCCAGCATGGTACAGATAGAGAGATTAATCACACAGTGGATGAATGCTGGTTATTTATGGGGAACTGTGACAGTGTGGTCATAACAGAAATGTATATGCGGGGTAGCCTGGGGACTAAATGGTACAGCAGGAGACTAAATGCTCCATTATTTTGAATTCAGTGCTTACACTCAGACCCTAATGGGGTTCCCCTGAAGGAGCAGCACCACATCTGCCGCCTTTGATGCTGGAGTTAGAAGCGATCCCCTTCTGCCTCGTATCCTCTTCCCCATGGTTTTCTGTCTCTTATTATTATTTCTGCTTCTTCCAGAGTAGACACATCCCCTCCCTGTGACTGAAAGGATCCTGGGTTCTTTCTGTCGTGACTTTCTCCACTTTCAGTGCAGAGATACCCAACAGCTTTATGGCTCCGTAGGGGGTAAGGTTAAATGGGGAAGGGGATCACCATCCCCCTCCCATCCCAGCTCTCTGCAGTTTTAACAGATAAACTGATAAATTGGCTCTGGCAAGTGGTATTACACACTCATGTGATAGGCTACTGGCAATTACACAGGTGGCCCCCCTCCCCACTCTTTGCTCCTTGTGTCTCTGGGGATGACTCTTATCAATGTGAAGAAGTCACAAGAGGAAATGCCATCTTAGCTTGAGGAGCCAAGACACTGCTGTTCATTTACTGTCATAACTATGAGGCAGGGTGCCTTGTGGTACTCTGGATTGTGTGCTACAAGATCTGTGTTGTGATTTCTGCTGGGTCTGGGGTCAGATTACAGGCCTTGGAGAAAAACAGAGTGAGATATAGCACAGAGCATTTAAGCAATAGGATCAGGCTGAACATGGAAGCATGGGAAATGTGCTCATGAATCGACAGACCTTTTAACTCTGGGCAGGAAATGCACATCTGCAGATGTTGAACAGCTGGGAACACTAGAAACTACAGCATGGGAAATAAGTACTCATGAAATATAGTATTCTGACTTTTAATCTAATAGCCTGTAAGAAAATACTACTGTGTCAACTGAAACGGATCTGTGAATGGAGAGGCTTGGTGGAGATGATCCTCACTGATCCTGTTTCTCAGAATGTATCTTTTAATGTGTGAACTTTTTCTACCTGAAAAGGCAAAAATGCTGCCCTGAATATTTATATCCTGCTGTGGAATTAATATCAAAGCTCAATAATGTGTTGCACACGAGGAGATGAGTGTACTTTATTATTTCAAAGATGCAGGCAGATCGGATCTAAAATGCTATACTCATTGTTCTATTCAAAACAGATGGTATCTAAGATGATGCGTTGCAAGCCATCCAAAAGGAAACCTGTAGAGAAATAAAAATAAGAGAAAAATTACAAGAAATGGTCATTACCAGGGAGTGTTAATGATGGACAAAATAGGATGCCATTTTGTGCTTTTATTGTTTTTAGAAGTATTATCATAATGGGTACTTGAGCATTTAATTGCAAGCAAAAAACAAACAACAAACACACACAAAACTAACTAACATCAAACATCACAAACATTAGGCGTTACTGTTGGATACAAACCCGACATGTCACAAACATCTGTTCCTGTCCCTGCCTCCTGATCGGAGGATTTTAGATCTGAAGCATGTGCGGATGACAGGGAAACGTGAAAATAAAAATTTATGAGTGCTGTCAAGATGCGAATACTTGGAAGACATTACATGCTTTATTTAAAAAAAAAAAAAGAAAACAGCATCACATGCCTGTGTAAAACACTCACTACATAAACTCATACTAAGGTGAATTCAAAAGAGTCAGATCTTTGAAGGCCAGAGGTGGTGATCATATGAAAACCTATCAGATTACGGAAACTTTCTCACCACATTTTCAATAATTACGTATCAACAGTTTATTAATCATTACATGTGAGCCACTGGGGAATGCATATACTTAGATGTTCAGGACTTCATGAACTCTGTTATACAAAAAAATTACATATTTCAGAAACAAAAATCAAATCAGAACAGGATTCTTTGAGGTAAATCCAAAAGGTCTTGCCAACAACTGATTGGATGTTTCCTTTTTTGATTAGAAGTGATTAAACTGTACATAAAGAACAAAATGCATTACACCCCATGTTTCCATGGAACTCACACTTCAGTATTTAAATAAAAGAACTGGATGTAGTGTTTGGGAGATCAATCTATATTTTTACTGACTGGATCTAAATCAGCCAAGTGAAATAAAAATAATTGGTTTTCAGAGTGTCTCTAAATGTGAATGCCTGGCTGCACTAGGGCCAGAATATAAAGTACACCAGCAGACTATTAGATGCCATCTGAGCATTCACACGAAACTGTATCACATGGAACTTTTACTGAATGCAATTTGAGAAGTTGTGCTCAGATAATGGCACCAATAGCCAATTGTATTTCTCCATTACTTGCTTACAAATATATTACATACAGATGTTTCAGTTGACATTAAATAATATCTCTTCTTTTGAACTGACATGCTTGATAGATTTTATCACAGTAGATATATTGAGGGTTTGGACACGTTAAGGCTCTGGCAGACCTGGCAGCCACTACAACATCTCAAATACCTCTTAATCTCAGTTCCCAGAAAGTAGTTTGGAAACGCCGTCTTGCTGTGCAGTTGGAGAATGCTGAGTCGTTCAGCCAGTAAATGATGCTTTTCATGATGTGCCAAAATGATAACTTTTGGCATGTGTAAGGAAGTCTGGTCAGTTCACAGGGAACATGGATGCTGCCATCTGAGAAATTAGTCATGAGATTCTAGGGTATAAGGTGTTTTCAAAAAAAAAAAAAAAAAAAAGGTCACCATGTGCAGTGTTAATTGTGACACTCAAAACCAACTAAAGAAGGATTAAAAATCTCTTGTAATCACTTTCACTTTAGCGAGATATAGTTTTATTGAGCTGCTGCCAGATTTTACCTTATATTACATTTTTATTCCATTTTCAGAATCCTGTTCTCTGTCTTTAAGTCTGTTAAAGCTGCGAAGCTGTTCTCATTCCAACTCATAAAATGAAAAATAAAAACTCTGAATCTAAATCACCCATGGGAAACATCCTCCTTAGCCATGCATGGTTCTGTTTCTTAGCCTTGTATGGTTTTTTATAGAAGTTTAAAATAATTTTGACAGTCATTAATTGGACTTCCTGTGAGTGAAGATGAAAGTCAGATTAATGTCATAGGAACATTAGTGTTGCATTATAAAGGTGTTGTAGAGTTTTAGAAATAAAATACATCTGGGCTTATAAAATACTGCATAATGACTTAAGTCATTTTTATTCTCAAAAGTTGTTGTTGTTTTTTCAGGAACATTTATTACATTTAATGGCTCTTGCTTCTGTGTTGTTAGTTGAGAAGATCTCTGCTGCAGTCTCTTCCATATAAAAATAAAATATAAAAATAAATTAAGCTAGAATTATATTTTAAAAAAATGCACTTGTTTTTAAGTCCTGAGAGCAAGTGGAGAGCTATAAAGTACTTCACATCTACAACTCCTCCCTCCCTGGAGAAGAAGTTGTCTGCTTCCTATTTTTAATATACAAATCATCAGCTTAAGTACACACACTATGGTATGACATGTCTGTGAATACTACACAAATATCTTACATAACTGCAAATGAAATTTAATAATTCATGTATCTATGATTAGTACGAATTATTCCCCTTTAGAGGAACATCAAACTGGCTTAGTTATCTTTGATGCACTCTGTGATGTGCAGAACTTGTTCTCTTCATAATAAATATAACTAAGGATTATTTCTGCATTTTTTCAGTTATGTGTGAGCTTTTTTACCCTGATCAATCAGTCTATATTTGTGTAATTTATTTAGTTTTGTCCAGCATTTCTGTTATAAGTGCCAGTGGGAATAGTTCAGTGATTAACAAGTTGACCAGAGGGTGGCGCTCTTGTAACAGCTGTAAAATGGTGGCAAACAATATGAGAACACAATCATATTAAACAATCATATAAAACGTGTATGAGAACTGAGTTATGATAGTATACCTGTATACCTGTTCTATCTGATTTAAGAGGCTACATGCAAACATTTAATGCAATTTTAGTCACACTGAAAGTACAACATACAGGACATTTACTCTGTGTACTAGCCCCAGTGATAATTATATTATAGTATGTCATTACAAATGTTACAATGCACCTTCTGTTTTAGTACCTATATTAAACAATCATACAGTATAATCTTTTGGGTATAACAGGTACACCACACATACAACTTATAATACAAGGCGCTTTGAATAGAGAGTGTGTCTTGCTTTGATGCACACTTTAATATGCTGTTACTTATGATTCATTAGTGCAAAAGGAAACATCACAAGCTATTTGTCAAAGTTAATGCGGTGACACATGGAAATGGCTGCATTTTTAACATCAAATTTTAATGTAGAATTGAAGTGTTAGGGTTGGATTCAGACAGTGAATGTTTTCTTTTTATGGTTTGCATCTATATTTAGATTCCCTCTGTGTTTAAAGTACAGTCATTTTAATGTTACTTTTTAATAGTAATTGTAGAATTTCTTCTGAATATGCTCTGTGTACATATCATGCAAAATGTTTCAGGTTCAGCTTTGCTACTGTGCTTTACAGCATGGTTCCCAGTATTTAAATTGTCTGTGATTAGGTGTGCTAACATTATCCTTTGTAATAGTTTCTCCTTTATTCAACTGTTAGTGACAGTCAGCCAGATTGACTCTATTCAATAAATGTACCCTACAGTCAATCTTGATGAAAAACAGGCAATATTACACTGGTAAAAATGAATTAATGCCATCATCATGCAGGTCATTTTAAATGTGCCTCCGGCCAGGCACATGCCTGAGGCTCTATTGTCTTATATGGAAAAATGTGGAACATTTGCTGATTAATCAGTGTGAAGGAGTAAAATGTAATATATATTCCATACATACACTTAAAGAAATGCACACTCTACTGTATCTCAGTGATACACACACTTCAGTGAACGAGCGAATAACTGGATGCAGTGTTTCGATGAATCAATTTCTGTTTTCCCTGCTTGGATGGAAGTAAACATCATCACAGTGCAGGCCACTTGTTTACTGCAGAGCAGGTGCTTGGACCATTTCCTTTTTCAGAAAAAGCCTTGGGGACAGAGTTATGAGTGCATGTGGACTGCTTGTAAACACCATGCTAAGATGCAGACTATGACAGAATGTGAACCTGTGTCCATAGTGCTTATGGTAATAACCACATTCATCATACTTGACCTCGGGAGAAAAAAAAATGTTAGTGATGCACTGAGATGGATATGGCTTGTGGAAGTGTTCTACTGGGAGCCATTATGTTATGCAAATGGCAAGTTCTGAGATCATTTTTCCCAATAAAATAAAAGAAAACAACTGAATCAGCTTCCTTCATGAAAAGCCTAGTGTGGTGTATGTGAAAGTACATAAAGGAAGTATACCTTTCATCTGTGCTCCTCCAAATAGTCAGGGATTTTTGCTGATCACAGCAAAAGAGAAAAAAAAGAGTGTTTTATCGACCAGTTGACAGTAATATATTTGATTCTCTGGATGCGCTCTCCAACAGCTTTTGATTGTTTCATTATAGTTTAAATTTCTAGAGTAGACACAACATTTCCAGATTCAATTTGTGTGAGTGTGTAAAAAGAACAAAACGTAATGAAACCGATCAAGGAAGAAAGTCAGTGTAGATGATTTAAGTGGACCCACAAGGCCGTGTACTCAGGCACGCGCCTCACCAACATCACCCTGGACACTAGCCACAGGAGACAGAGCAGCCCCCAGACCATTTTTCATTAGCAGCCGTGGGTCTGTGGAGAATTGTCAAATCCCTTAATGGCTCACAGAGTCAATACCCATTTCAACCTTGAATTCCCAGTGTCACCACTCCTCTGCAGCATTGGAGTTCAATCAGTCTGACTGTGCGAGTGTGTGCTGACCCCACTAGCTTCTATCCTTCATACTGGATCACACCTAATGAGCTGTGGGAAGAGGAGCTTTTAGTTGAAAGTTCAATGTGACCATTTATCCACTTGTAGATTGAAATAGAGACACCCATTACGAACACACCAGCTGTAGATTAATGGAAATAGTCCCACTGATGAAGAAAACGGCAGCATTAATATCAGAGAATCAAGAAAGCAGCCATCCACAGCCTGCTGCATATATTACTGAGTTTAAGACCGAAGTGAATATGTGACTTGAAATTGACAATTTCTCATAAGTTTGTCCTAAGATGTGCCACACATCTTTTACTGCTTACATTTCTTGACAAGCCGCCAACCCACAAGTTCTTATGAGGAACCTGTAAGTAATCAATAATGCATTCATGTATTGTTAAAGCAATGTTAAACCCATTAGGCAGAACCTAACAAGCATTAATAAACTTACCTTATTATGATGAATGTCAGCAGTTTTCCTATAAATACACCAATGGTGCAAATGAAATGGGATATTTGTGGTATCTGTTAACTGTTGAGCAACATCTCCTACAACGAACATCCTGAAATAATCTAAATTCAGAAAAGGGGAAAGGGAGACAAGGCCAGAATCAATATCGATGTAAACATTACTCACAGTCATGTCTGGTCAATCGGGGTAAATGTCCCATCTCTGCTGTTGTCGTCCAGGCTTTGCTCCTCAGCCTCCTCACACTTAGGGCCTCATTCATCATTTTGACTGCAGTGAGAAGGGAGGAAGCATGCAAAAAACTTCAGGGATTTAGCTTTGTTACCTCAAGTGGCCATAAATCTCCATGTGATCACCTCCCAAATTCAGTAGGGAGATCAAGTTAATCATCATGTAGAAGAGCACAGCCTATTATAGGACAGAAAAAGATAAGAACATCCTGCATCATGTTTATATAAGTAAACATACTTCATGATGTAAGAGCAACATGTTTATGTTCAAAGACAAAAGGAAGACTGATTAAAATAATCTGGACGAGGCTGTTCTGATAGTTTCCTCTGTTTTGGAGTTAACAGAAGTCTTTTGGACCGCTGTTGACTGTACTCATAAGACAAGGTCAAATGTTAAGTGGCTTCTCATATACAAGCAACATGTTAAACACGCATAGCCATTTCCATTTTGCTGATAATTCCACTGGCGTACATCCAACATCATGTCAGGCAACATTGAATCATGTGTACATGCTTTATGGTGCGTCGTCACATATAGATCAGCGACCTTCAGGGATGTAGAACCGAGACACTCGCTCATCAAATTTTCATGTGCAAAAACACTTCAAGGTAGATGTGTTTGTGCATAAGATATTGAGGTTAATTACTAACTAGGTCTGATACATGTGACATATGTCCCATGTGATCGATATGTTCCATGTGATGGATGCGCCACACAGGCTTTCAAAACGCTACGGTTGGTGTGCATGTATTTAATCTACAGTAAAAGCATGTTCACACAGCCATGAAACATACCAAGGAGTGAATTTGCATGATGGAGAAGCTATGTACTGTGGATTGTCTATTTTTAAAACTGCAGTCTGGTCATTGTATATTTTATTTATGCACAAACTGGCATCCTTTAAAGACAGCAGGCCAGCTCATTTGCCAATTGCCTCTATTGAGACAAATCAACTTTGTAGCTTACAGTATAAGAGACAAGGACCAAATGCTCTGCAACATTCCATGAGCAGGTGACTGTCTGTTTTTCTTTGCATGGAGACAACAAAGAAAGGTCATAGCAAGCTTCAGAGGACATTATGAAATTAATCTTGTGCACACAGCCACAACAGATAAAGGAGGAAGCGAAATCAACACGATTATTTTTGTTGTCCAAGAGACAAGGCAAGCAGAGCAAGATCAGACTCACATTTTTTCTTGCTTCATCACATGTTCTTAGCCTAATTATCTGATTATTCATACTATAAATTTGCCCTGATAGGATTATGCACAATTCATTGTACTCATATTCCTTTCGGTCTTAATTGCATTCTGTTGCATTACTACAGGGAGTTCGTGATCAAAGTTATTAAATATTTACCAAACTTTCAAACGTGACCTTTACAGGCCAACGCGACACGCAGACACGGTTTAGTTGTTTATATTCAAATGACAACTTCTGCCCAACAGCCTTCTTTTTTCTCTCCCTGTTGTACGAGCCAGGTTATCTTTAGTGCACATTGAATATTTATACAGCAGGTGGCAGGGGAGTCGGTCACTGATCTCTAAGGTGACTTGCTGAGTTTCTGTGGGGGGTGCTGGTGCACTGGGATTGGCCTGGGATGAAGTCACATGGGACATATTGTCTCCTCAGTGTGTCCTTTTACTCCACTTAGGCAAAGGATTATGTTTTAGTGTTGAATGCACAGAAGCATAAAGGAGAGGAATCACTGAGCTGGTGTATTGAGGCAATTATGGTCAACAATAGGTGTATTCTTGAATATACAAAATAATATCAACTCTTAAATAGCAGACATACACTTGCACGCAGTAATATATTGTACATCAAAACTGCTGCAGTGCTATAAAATAAAAATCTGATAAAGTAGGTATAGAGAAATATTAGTTTCTCATAAGGTGTATTTTTGGAGTTTTCAGATCAGCACGTTTTATATTCTTCAGAAAGAAAAGAAAAGTGATGCCAAAGATGAGACAATGTTCATCATGCACTGAGGGTCTGTGTCTGGGGATGCTCTGAATGCTAATCATATTGTCTGAAATTGAAGCCAGCCTCAACCTCATTTCATCCTCATTGCTGGGGGACAATTAGAGATGATATTAAAGAAGATAGAGAGCTCTTCTTCTCATGAAAGCTTTTATAATTTTGCTCCAAGGAATTAATCATTTCTTTGGAAATAACATGACAGTGATGTTTTCATGGAGTCTACGTGCATTTTAAACCTAAAAGCCTGAACTTGCATTGTCACTGCTCATGGAAAAACTGTTTTCCTAATGTGGGTTAAGGCAGCAAAGACTTTTAATGCATCCAGTGCTGTCAGAGAGCAATTTTACTTTTGAGATTCATTCTTGTTTAATGCATTAACAACTGATAAGTTAGACAAGTACCTTTGAGCAACCAATTCATAATCTTATGATGTCGCTCTATAAAAATGTGTAGTACATAAACTATGTAAAATTGTGTTGTGGGAAAAGTAGGCAAATGAAGAAAAGTTTTTTTTGGACTGTTTGTGCAAACTTGTATGAAAGTGTCCAACAATAAATTAGCAATTCTCAAAAGGCATGGAAAAACTTTCTGAGTATTGGCATTTCATTGTTGTAGTTACAAAGCTGTCTCTGAACTGAATGTATGAGATAAGTGCTTTGGAGCACAAACAAACTGAAACAAAAGAACATGAGGTGGAGATTGGTTTAGTAAGTAAGAGAGGGGGAGGAAACAGTTCTGGCATCCAAGGGCATCATAAACCCAAGCATGTG